>VBSM01003176.1:39717232-39733030 GCA_008086735.1 Cheirogaleus medius | reverse complement strand
AGTCTCCCGTAGTCTCCGGTACCCCTCCTTCCGACCCCCGTCCGATGTATGGTCTCTGCTTGCTTCTTTCTTCTCATGTCTTCTAGAAGCTGTCTTTTCTGCAGAGACACTCTGTCTGGCGGTGTTTCTCATCTGCCATCTTGTACCATACGGAGCACCATTTTAAAGTCTGATGAATTTTCTTTCATCTCAGTATGCTTATATAACTCTTACATCCTTCTGTTAATAAACTAATACCAGCAACAGGGCAAATAAAACTCTTACAGATGCTAGTGAAACTTCAATATGACTTAAATTGGGACTTTTTGAGATTTCATGTGTCTATGAATCACTTACATATCCTGTTAAACTATAAATTCTGATTCAGTAGTTCTAAGGTAAGACCCGAGATTCTGCAATTTTAACAAGTTCCCAGGTGATGCACAGATTGTTCATCCAGGTTTAACCTAACTAAAAATGAAGATTTAAAAACATTTACATTGGTCCTACCTATGTCACAAACCCCTTCATGAATATGTAGAATGGAACAGGTTTGCAATGTGTAGACATAAGCTACTAGCATCTGAGAATAGTTGGGTAAAGAAAACAGCAGTGATATGTAAATAGCTCATGAATAGATAATAACAGCTAATGTGAAATTATAGTAGTGATATCAAACATGGAAGTAAAATACATTCAAAAATAAAAAAGCACAGTCATTTTTTGACAGAATTATTTATTTTCACAAATATTTAAAAATGCAGCTACCTTTGAGCTTCAGAAGGAAAAAGCAGAGTGTTCCTATATTTGGTACAAATATAAAACATCATTCATTTTTAGTTCATTAGCTCAGCTCTGTAAAAATAACTCAGGAAGGCCGGGCGCGGTGGCTCACGCCTGTAATCCTAGCACTCTGGGAGGCAGAGGCGGGTGGATAGCTCAAGGTCAGGAGTTCGAAACCAGCCTGACCAAGAGCGAGACCCCATCTCAAAAAAAAAAAAAAAAAAAAAAAAAAAAAAAATAACTCAGGAAAATAAGTCTTAGGTAACGGTGTTGGTATATGCAGAAAAACATAAGGGACAATGTTTCTTGAGTTCAAAATTCATTTAGAATTATAGATAGGCCAAAAGAGGCAGGGGAAGAGAAGAGCCACAGAGTCACCAACACACTGGACTCAGAAAAACTGAACTGCCAGTTGGAATGTATGCAAAACAAACTCCGACTAGAAAGGTAATAATTAGACAGTTCGGACCTTGATAACGGGTTAAAAGAATGATAGATTTTTTGCACATGTACAAGTCTTAATACAAGATATTCAGCATTTTCCCGGAGTGAATTTTCAGAGATAACTAATATATGTATAGCTATATTTTCCTGCAATGATATGCCCTTTACCCCTTTTTGTCAAAAATGAAAGCTACAGAGCATTTTCTATTTCTTTGTGTGAATATAAGGAACAATATGCATTAACCTAATTTCAGATGCTGTAAATTCTCTAATTTGTTAATCTGTTTGCAGATACTCTGGATTTTCAAACTTGAGTTATAAATAACAGCTATAATTTTTGTGGTTAATAAACACAATTTTGAATGAAAATATGCCTCTCTACCAAACAGTGCAATTTTTCTATGGATAAGCACACAAATTCATCCAAAAACAATCGCAGTGTTCAACCACTTACCCTCTCCGACCACCATATGCTTTCACCAGGGTAAAACAATGCCCCACTCCCACCAGCAAATATGTGCATGCACATAACAAACATCCAAACTCCATTTTTAATTTCTTCATAAAAAATCTCCCGTTTATTAAAGAATTATTTTTCTACTGGCTATTTTTAATATAATCTTCATCTCTTTGTGTATGAATTGTCTTTTCCTATTTGTTTAGAATATCCACTCCTCTGCTGGATTTGCCATCAGGAAACTGATTAGTGTCTTGGACAAAAAACTAAAAAACAAAAAAATTGATTCATGCTTGAGCTGGGCTGTAGAAACTGAAATCAATTGTACTGTGGAATGATGCATTTTAAAATTTCCTGGGTTTTGGTCAAGGTACAGATTTTAATGATCTCTTCATAATCCTTCTGAAATGTGCTGCTGCTTAGTGCAAAAAAAAAATAGTGACACCATTTCTTCAACTAAAAAATAAAGTATAGCTTGTCAAATGAAATCATTAAATCTTCATTTTGTAGATAACAGCAAAGGTCCTGACACAGCTGGTGCATAGATGTAGACACTTATTTGCTGCCCGTAAATTAGAAGAAATGTTATTACTTATCAGAAAGCTGTTGAATAGTACAATAGATGATACTTAAATCATATCTATCCAAGATACACTTTTTATTCAGCCCAATTTCTCAAGCGGCAGAGAGAAGTTCTCTAATGGATTTTACCAATAAGGCAATGCATATTCCTATTCAAAAACCGTACATAGGCCCGACGTGGTGGCTCAGGCCTATAATCCTGACACTTTGGGAGGCAGAGGCAGGAGAATTGCTTGAGCTCAGGAGTTCAAGATCAGCCTGAACCCTGAGCAAGAGTGAAACCCTGTCTCTACTAAAAATAAAAATAATTAGTCCGGAATGGAGGTGCATGCCTGTAGTCCTAGCTACTTGGGAGGCTGAGGCAGGAGGATTGCTTGAGCCCAAGAGTTTGAGGTTACTGTGAGCTAGGCTGATGCCATGGCACTCTACCCAGGCAATAGAGAGACACTCTGTCTCAAAAAAAAAAAAAATACAATTATAGAGGGCTGCTTCCCAACTCTCAAGAGTAGCATGTACCACACAAGGAATAGTAGCTAACTAAATGGGCTCTGGACCAAGCACTTCCACATCCTTTGGACCATCTTCCTTTTAAAGGTATATATTCCATTTTCAAAAGGACCATTGGCTTATTTTCCTTGTGATACACAGAGTAAAACCACACATTAGCTCCACCACGTTATACACCTGTCTCCTTACTTGTTTCAATTGTTCACAAGTCTGCCCAAGGGTATAATTGTTAAGATATTAAAAATTGAAGCTTATTGAAGGAAATTTACACTTTCTGTGATTCTTCTAAAGCTAGTAAATCAAGAATAATTTTCTGTACATGTAAAGTAGAGCAGTAATTTTTCCTTATAAAAGTCAAATATATAATTTAGCTATATATAGACACAAGGAATTTGACAGCTAGGAATCACTAAGCAGTCATGAAATTTGTCATGTAATTTTAACATATTATAATACTTATAAAAATTTTATAACTTCTATATTTCCTTTTTTAAAAGCATGCTTTGCCACTAGATCCCATTTTTTTGTTGTTGTTTTTATTTTTTACTTTTTGGTGGATAATCGTTTTTCTATTGTGTAAATAGTCTTATAAATATCTTTAATCATAACTTGTATTAAAGGTATTAAAAGTAGTGAACTATTTCCTTCATTTATTGTAATGTGAATATATTAGGTTAGCATTTTGACAACATTCTGTCCAAATAAATTGTAGGTAGAATTATTAGATTGTCTTTTCAGAAAATTATTAGATTGTCTTTTCAGTGGCAGAAATAATCAGGACAGAAAATTGAGTTGACTCCCTAAACACAATCTAACAATCTCACAAAAAAAGGAATTATTTATCCCAAAATTCCACTTAACTTTTTTTAAAAAACTATCAATTTAACTGATTTATACTTTGGTCATAGACAATTTTGCTTCTGTTAAAATTTATGATTTCATGGAATGTCTGCAGGAGATAGAGTAGATGCTGAGGAATCCAAGACTATTGGAAACTTGTGAAATTGTACTAGGGATAAAATGAGATCATTCATGTAAAATGTTTAGCATGATACTGCAACATAGTAAAAGCTCAATAAATACTAGTTACTAGTGTCAGTAGAAGTTCCTGAATTTCTACACAAAACAGTTTAAGGTCACTTGTCTGATTGGAAGTAGAAAAGAGTTGTTTTGAAGTTGTGGTTTTCAGTAGCAAGCATATGACATATTTTGTTTTTTCAGGAGTCTAGAAAGGGAGTGCTGATGGAAACAATGGGGAAAGTGAAAAATTTTCCCCCAAGCCTCTCTAATGCCATCCATGATAACTAAAGACAGGTTTTCATTTAGAAAGGGCAGAAAGTTCAGGTATTCATTCCCGTTTATATACAGGGGACCAAAAGCAGAAATATCTAAAACAAAGAGACCTGAACCCCTTTTATGATTTTGCCAGAAATCTTAAATCTTGTCCATGTTTACCTGTTTTTTTCCTCTAAACCCTGAGTAATTTTGCTTTACTCTGCTGAACACTGTTTTCCCCTGTTTTCTTGTACCAATATATTCATATTTTAGGTCAAGCCTATTAATTGTTCATCAGGTCTTGACATACACATCTGGATTTGCAGAATGTATGGCCAGCATGTCTACATGTAATAATACTGTTTTTATAATTCATTTCACTTCACTATTACCTTAAATGGCATTTTTTTGTTTTACGTTTTTAAGTCTCATTAATTTCTAGCTCATTTAATTTCCCTCTGTAATTTCAGTCTCTCCAAATATCAATGATTTTAATCTTACATAAAATTTCTTAGTGATTTTTTCTTGTTAATTCTTTTGAGTTCTAGGTAGATTCTTGTTATTAGACCTTTATCAGAGGTGTAGAGAGAAAATATTTTCTCCCATTCTGTGGGTTGTCTATTTGCTCTAATGATAGTTTTCTTGGCTGTGCAGAAACTTTTTAATTTGATCAGATCCCATTTATTTATTTTTGATGCTGTGGTGATTGCCTTGGGGGTCTTCATCAAAAATTCTTTGCCTAGGCCAATGTCTGATAGAGTTTTCCCAACATCTTCTTCTAGGATTCTTAAGGTTTCATGCCTTAGGTTTAAATCTGTTATCCATCTTGAGTGAATTTTTGTAAGAGGTGAGAGGTAGGGATCCTGATTCATTCTTCTGCATGTAGCTATCCAGTTTTCCCAGCACCATGTATTAAAGAGAGATTCTTTTCCCCATTGTATATTTTTGTCTGCTTTATCAAAGATTAGGTTACCGTATGCAGATGGTTTCATCTCTGGAATCTCAGTTCTATTCCATATATCGATGCTTCTGTTCTTGTGCCAGTACCAGGATGATTTAACTATTATGTCTTTATAGTACAGCTTGAAATCAGGAAGACTGATGCCTCCCAGTTTGTTCTTTTTATTTAAGATTGCTTTGGCTATATGAGGTTTTTTCTGGTTCCATACAAATCAAAAAACCCCATCAAGAAATAGGCAATGGAAATGAACAGAAACTTCTCCAAAGAAGACACAATAATGGCCTGCAAACATATAAAAAAAAATGCTCAACATCTCTAATCATTAGAGAAATGCAAATCAAAACCACAATGAGATACCACCTAACCCCAGTGAGAATGGCCTATATCAAGAAATCCCAAAACAACAAATGCTGGAGAGGATGTGGAGAGACAGGAACACTCTTACACTGCTAGTGGGACTGCAAATTAGCGCAACCTTTGTGGAAAAGAATTTGGAGATACCTCAAACAGCTAGAGAGAGAAATACCATTTGACCCAGCAATAGCATTGTTAGGTATCTACCCAATAGAGCATAAGACATTCTATTATAAAGACATCTGCACCCGAATGTTTATGGCAGCACAATTCACTATAGCAAGGATGTGGAAACAACCCAAGTGCCCATCAATTCATGAGTAGATAATTAAAATTTGGTATATGTTCACAATGGAATATTATTCAATTCTAAGAAACGACAGTGAGCTAGCACCGCTTATACTATCCTGGATTAAGCTTAAGCCCATTATCCAAAGTGAGGCGACACAAGTTCAGGTAAATGGACCCCACATGTACTCGCCATCAAATTGGTACTGACTGATTAAAACTATGGTGCTCAAATGGTGGTAGTGTTCACCAGGCATGGCGGGGGTAGACCCACATCTTAGAGATGTAAGGGGAAGGGGAAGGGCATACCTCTAACCCTTCTTAGTGAGAGGCAAAGATATAAAATGTAAACAAAATGTCAAAAAAAACCCCAAACTTTTATCCAGTGTCGGGCAGGTGGGATGTCGGAAGAGGGGATGGGTGTATACTTACATAATGCATGCGATGTGCACCACCTGGAGGATGGACACACTTGAAGCTCTGACTCGAGGGGGAGGGGTGGCAAGGGCAATACATGTAACCTTAACTATATTTGTACCCCCATAATATGATGAAATAAAAAAAATAAAAAATAAAAATATTCCTTAGTGATATATTAAATTATCTGGTTTTGAAATGATTAACCAGCTATATAATTGAGAAGTGAACAAGTTAAAATTTTGGACAAAAGCTATTTGTGCTAACTTTAAAATGGTCACAATTAAGTCTTTTATTTTACTCCTCCCAGAATTAAGGATGTAATTTAGTGATCTGCTTGATATTCATAGGTCTTATTTACTCATTCAAAATTGACTACACTTGTCCAGAAATATTTATGGCCTAATGTAAAACAACTCTTTGATAAAATGAAAACAATATACAAGTTAATGTTACTTAAGCAATACATATTTTTTGTATTTACTTTATTTTTAATCTGTATACACAATATAAAATTATAAAAGCAAAAAACATAATCACACCAATACTGACAATGGTTTTTTTTACAAGGTAAAGGAGCTTTATTTTTCCAGTCACTTGATTTCTGAACATTTTTGCCTTCTCATCACCAATGGTCCCAGTCTGTAAGCAAATTAACAATGACCATTATTTGAGTAGATTAGTGAAGAAAAGTACTCTAACACTCTATTTTTATTTATATATATGTGTGTGTGTATATATCACCCTTTTCTCTAACACTTGTAAAGGCTTTAATCATCTGCACCTATAAGACAAGTCAGTAGAATTCCCCATGTATGTCAAGAGGGCAATAAATACCAAATTGACTATTTAGAGAGTGAAAAATAATCCATCTTCCTTTAAACATGCTGTATAGCAAGTATTCATTGTACTAGGACTCATTTGATCTTAAGAACGATCTCTGAACTATTGCCCAGTTATCCAAAGGATGTTTCCCAGTGACAGAGGGAAATGGCAAGGGTCAACAGTTTCATTCGCTCTAAAGGCTCATTCAATGTCTTTTCTATTCCTGTGGCTAATCAATGCAGTAGTTTACACTAAAAATATCTTATCAGGAAATAGGATAGACTTGCTATGCCTATTGTAACCTAGCTTTTATATGCAGAGTTAGTTTTTATTAGTGCTCTAATATTCAGTGTGTCATGATTTACTTGCATCAGCATGTGCCTCTTCCCTAAGACAAGCACTATGACAAGAAAAAGTGTTTAATAGATTATTTTGAAGATGATCCTAAATGATAGGTAATGCTTTTACAAAACAGAATAACTGAAAACACAATCATAATTCGGTCTGATTAGGTTCTCTCAAATAGGTGTAATCAATAATGTGTAAACTTATGCATCTGGGCAATGGAAATACATACAATTTCAAATACAATACATTCTTTTGAAATATTAAAAGCTTTTTTATATACAAAGAAGTTTGTTTTAATGACTAGATTAAAATACTAACCTCATTAAGCCACAGAATAGGCACAAGATAGTTCCTCTTAAGACTCTTCAGTGCTCTGTTATAGACATTGAAAATTATGAAAATATAAACTAATACATTTATACATATATTATAAACATTTTAACAATTACTAGTATAAATAAATGTTCAGAATTGCCTAACTTTTTTGAGTTTGTTCCCTGTTATGAATCATTTAAATTTTAGTCTGTTTCTAATACAGATTTCTAATTGTACTTAGTTTTTTCCGAACACGGAAATTTAGTTATAGAAATATTTACACAGCTAACAAAATAAAGTTCTACCAAATACTCAAATAAAAACCATTCCAAAATATGTGCAAATACTATTTCAATAAACACTAGATATGCTCCTAAGTTAGAGATGAAAGTTGTAAACATTTAATAATGATTGTTTAGGAATGTTAAGCTAAAGAGAAGTTAAAATTTGATATTCTTTTCACTTTCATAGATTTACTCACATTCTTACAAGAAAATACTACAAATCTTATAGATATAACCTCATTCAAGATACTCACTCAATTGTTTGTGCTGGCTTGACCAATATGTTGATCTGCATCCGTTTTGAAAATCGTAAAGTGAATCCAGTTGTCTAAAAAGAGAACTAAAATAATTACCAAATTTTTTTTGAAATATTATTTTATAATATATAAAACTTATTTTTTGTTATATAAGAAGAGAAAGAATATAGAACTTAAAGTAAAGCAGGCCTACTTGAAACTTGTAAAAGTAAATTAATTGGACCTAATGAATATATTACCTACATAACTGTATATATTAATATAATTACATTCTATGTGTGTATACACATGCATATCTATTCATATACACATAATTTCTTTGCCCAATCTAATATTAAGGTTTTAGTTATATTTGTGACTTACCTGAAATGGTTTTAAAGAAATAAACAACAGCTATAACAAAATATAAGAGCTCAGGTAGTTTACTATATCCTGAATAAGACATGGACAAATATATATTCATTCAGAATCCATGTATCATTATTTGCAATACCACTTCTATCATTATTTAAACTGAAACATGTCTACTAAAATTCTAGAATTGCATTTAACTTGTGAAAGAAAAATATTAGAATAATTTAAAGCATAACACTATCATGCTGTAACAATTTGTATAGTTTTTTTCTTGATACAAAGCATAATAGATCATGCCCCAAATTCCTATAACATTTTTAATTCCACATAATATACAATGACTCCTTATATAAGCAATACCTGTAGTTTAGTATAAACATAAAATAGTAATTTATATAAAATTGTTTAAAGTCAATTAGAATTATTTTTATCATTTATTAAAAAGGTTTATAGAATTCCATATGGTGAAATTAAAATTTAATTTTCTTGACATTTCATAAGCAACAATAGGAAGAAATGCATGTAGTTTTCAGTGACACAATGTGATTTAATAAATATGGTCGATAATTTGACAAAATTATTTTCTTTCTATTTCATGTTTGTAAAATATCAACTATATCAGATGAATAATATATTTGCTTACAGGTTCAACATCCAAGTATGTCCTATGTTCTTCTTCATTTGGATTTAAGCCTTCAATAGGTTCTGAAACATCAGGACTTGCATATAGGAAATGAGGAGGTGAAAAGTACGCGGGTATTCCTGAGGGAAAGTTTTAAGAGTCAGTTGGGAATAAATAACTTTCCTCATTTCACATATCACTCAGAAAACATTTCCTTTAAAATAAGCATTTTAAATAAAAATAAACATAGTTTTCTTTTTGAACACTGGGAGATAAGGGTGGGAGAGAACTAAGATATATCACTATTGTACAAAAATAAAATTCTGCATCCTACTAACAAGTTAGTTGATATCTGTTCTAGATTCCTTAGGTGGCAATTTTCAATATGTAAAGTTTAGCTGCTGAACACAAAGTTTCAACTAAATATGTTTATGTTTCAAGCAGTAATATGTCTATGGACTATGAATGTCTTTCATTTAAGAGTTTTCATCAACAGCCCTTTCAGCATGATGAATATGAGCAAGATAGACTCCAAATTTTGTGTGTTAAGTCAATTTTTGTTGTAGAGACATAGTGAAAATATTTACTATTTTCTAGGATATAGAACAATGGCAAATGAATAAGTCGGGATGCTTGAAATGTTCTGGAAATTATTTTCGTGTCACCCTAAACCTAAAATCAGTACAGGGAAATACTGGTATGGCTTTTCCTAATGATAATTAAATTTTGTAACAATAAGACAGTACAAAATTAACACACATTTTCTGCCACTGCCCTTATCTTTGGCCCTGGTTGCTTGCTTACTTTAAAGTTTTGATGCTGGGTTAAGGTTCCATTTTAAAGAATATTGTAAATTATGTCATGGACTATGCTACTGAGAATATTTACTTACCTCTACATTGGCTGACGTCTAGCACACCAGATAATGTACAATTTTGGGGGGTAATTGTTTCTGTGCAGAAGCAATGGTTGTCTGGGTTTTGAACTGGAGATGCAAAGGCTTTGGATGGAAGAATGAATCTGTACACAGGGATTCCTTTCAGGTTAATGTCGGATTCAAATACAGCATAGATTGACCTAGACACAGATGAAAAAGAGCTGCATTCCAGGATTCTGAGCTACATTCTGGAGATTTGTATTTTTCTTATATTCTTAATTTAACTTAAAAAACTCAGATAGTCTTGTTAGAATTTTAAATTGTTATTTAATTCTTAGGAAAAAAGTTCTTATAAAATTTAAACATATACCAGAACTCAATAGCTGAGTATGAACTATTCTTACCTTTGTTCTATTTTTTAATTCAGGATATGAGATTTTTGCTTGTTAACTACCATGAAGTATTTATACTGAAGTCACTTCTCATAGTTAATTTCTGTTACAGATTAAAAATTTTATGACTTTCTTCAAATCCTTTGTGCCTACTTTAAATGAAATAAAAATATTTTCTGTCTATCATGAATTAATCTTGGAGAGGAAATATATATATATTATATATATATATCAAGCATGCATATAACCCAGCAAGTGAATGGATTTCTTCTCCAAGATTAAATAACTTTATATATAATATATATATTATATATATATATATATATACACACACACACACCTTGTTCACCTCCATCATTTACCAAGTGTCTGCCGTAACCTAGGCAATGTGCTAGGGCTCAATATCCATTTCTTCTAATCCCTGGATGCTCCTATATGAACAAACACTGCTCTCTTCAATTTTCCAGATAAGGAAAAGATTCAGAAAAGTTAAATGCTTGCTTTCAATTACATAGTCTTTAGAGATAGGGCTGGGGCTCAGGTGTAGTGGCAAAGGCTCCAATACTTTTGTGGTATCTACTGAGCTCCCCTCCCTAAATTAGAGCATATCAATTAACACAGTTCTGTGACATTTGCATCATCTTCTGTGGACATCTTTAGAAAGAGTGGGCATGCCTGTTTAGACCTAATTGTTATTAAATAGACTACTCCTTTAGCAAAAGACGGGCAAACTAGCTCTTGCTTAGAAATAGAAAATGATTTGTACTGTGAAAAAAATTGAAGGATGTAGAAGGATAGTTTGCAAACAGTAAACATTGTGAATTCCATACTTTGTATTTAGTTTGTATTGTATAATTAAAAACATTCCCTAACTAGCACTTAGGGGAATAAAGGACTGATTCATAGACATACCTCGGTGTCTTTGTCTTACCTGCAAAGGGCAGAGGAAAAGATATACAGTACCCGGGTCTTCTCAACGAAAGGTGGAAATGAGGCTCCATCTGTTTAAAAATCAAACCAGTAGCAAGTGATTAGAGGTGTGTTCTGGAGAAATCTAGAAATATCTATTCCAGCATGGTCAATAGAAATATAATGCAAACCACCTAAATAATTTAAATGTAAATAGTAGCCACATTTTTAAAAAGTAATAGCTACATTTAACCTAATATATCCAAAACATAACTTCAACATGTTATCAATAAAAAAATTAAGATACTTTACATTCTCAAAATCTCAAAATCCAGTGTGTATTTTAGACTTACAGTGCATTTCAAATCATACCAGCCACATATCAAGTGTTTTACACATTTGTCTAGCCGCTACCATACTCAGCATCTGCACACTATACATATTCATTGGCATAAAATAAGCTTTAAAAAAATGGTAAAATCAGATCCTAAAGCTATAATGGTGTTTTTTGAAGTGCCCCAACCCATATGTAGACTGGCACTATTCCTACCATGATGTTCATTTAGAATTCCTGCCATATCCACATTGTTCTTATTTTTAATAGTGATTCGTTCATCTGCCTTAGGGCTGACTAATATTTGTAAAACTATTTACTAAAGTTCTCTCACTACACAATTTCCTGCAAAAGCTTTAAAAACATACCCATCAAATTCAAAGAGTCATTTATGGAGTTTCTGCTACAGCTAAAATCCATAGCACATGTTGGATAAATGAAGAAATAACTAGTTAACTCCTCTTTTCACTCTTTAAATATCATCAGTTGATGATATTCAAATATTTTTATGAGCCACTACTCAATGTGCTTGTTTAAAATGGTACATTCCAGTTACTTTTTCTGGCAAGTGTTTCTACCTTATGATCTTCATTTATACTCTTGTAAGAATCGAAATATAACACATCAGTGAATTTGTGATCCCCGCTTGATCCTGCCACAAGACAGTTGGATATTAAAGTCCATCTTAAATTCTCCATAGTCCCTCATGGACATTGCCTACAACTGGTTTCCCAGTACCTTAACAATTAAAGGAAAATACATTGAAAAACTTAAAATCATTATCTGAAATATCATTGAAGACTATGTCATAATTATACCCAGCAATGACCAGGGCAAGGACCACAGGATAGCTGATATTAGGAGAGTTTTCTCCCCTCCCCACCCAAGAACCATTCTAAATGTATATCAATACTTTCATTTTATGACTTTTCACACTTGTTAAACTTTCAAACTTGTTAAACCTATCTACTTCTTAGCTTTGAAAAATTTTTTTAATGATTTTTTTCCCTTAAACCCGTAAAGAATCCTTTTACTATTTAGAAACAGCACAGTATATTTCTCCCTATATCTTAGGACTAAGTATTTTATGCTAATGCAACTACTAGAGTTAGTAATATTAAGGATTTGACAATTCATTTCTAGAAATGCTTTACTTAGAAAGGAATTCCTTCACCTACCTCCCCATAGCTCAAAACCCAACAAAGCAAATCCAACAGTGTTTTTGCTTTTTTTGTTTTTCTACAAGACAGTGATAGAATTAAATAAGCATGCAAAACTCAATCATACCTTTGGAAAAGTAAACATTCTCTGCAATTCATTTTTATTTAATTTTCTTCTTTATTATCGCCTTATAAGTTATTCCTTCACCTACTTTGTAAATTCCATGCTACTGTTTCTTAGTAGTTGAAAGCTCACCTTTAATTTTAGTTACCCCATGATATTCAATTCCCATTACTTTTAAAAATCTTAATTCTTAAACTAATGGCATATGTATACTTTGCTTTTCTTCAAGGAGAATAATAAGCCAGGTTTAACCATACGCTAAATCTAAGTTTGTGATTTGTTCTTCCCCAATTCTAATTCAGAATGCTCAGCTTCTACATACATTTTTCATGTTTAGTAGATATCTAGGCATTTTTTTCTTTAATTCTCTCTCATTCTGACCATCCTATCCAAAATATATTGTTCCCAACTCACAACTTAACTGATTCTACCTTCGTTTTAAACCTCAATTAGAAGTATTGTAACACGCTCTATGAACAAATTTCAGTGATCCCTGTGTTTTTTTTTATAATCCTTTCCTGCTCAAGTTTTAGATTCTGAGGCCTGTAGAGTTTGATGACCAGAACCCTATAACTTTTTAACTACTTGAACTTTTTGAGTTGTTTCCCCAAAATGGCAGAATTTCTGCAAGACAAAAGAGTTGAGATTCTGAAGTCACCTGCCCAGACTTCCTGATGCAAAGACTCACCACCCCTCGCTAAGGCGCCTCATGCATGGAGTCCCTCATTGAAAAGCATGTTCTTTCTTTTAGTCAGGAGATGGACTTGAGGCTGTTTCTCCCTCTCTGCTTCTCCTGACTGATGTTGTTTGTATTAAGAACTCCTTTCATCCTTGGCAATTCTCCTTGTTTCAGTAATTGGCTTTCTATGTAGTGAGTAACGGGACCTAGGGAAGACCCCTTTTGGGTTGGTATCATTGTGTTTTCCTCTTTTTAATTACCTTAATTTTTTATTCTTTCCATTTTAAGTTATTATGTCTACAATATTTATAAGAGATTTGAATAGTAACTAATTCTCTAAGTTTTTTTTTTTTTTTTAACCCTTTGCTTCTGTTGTCAGGACGGCAGTTCATTAAAGAATTTACAAAGCAAACATTTCCCCAGTAATGCAGTAACAGCTAATTCTTCATGGTTATTCTTCAGAAATGCCATCTCATTAAATGTTTATTAAGCCTATATAAAAATAGACTCTGAATTATGTTGTGAGGCTATAAAAACAGGTAAATACATACTCTCAACTTTCACAACACTGTAGGTGTGATGGTGAATTTGGAGGAGAAGGTGAGGTAGTTTCATTGTGATTATTACCATAAAGCAAAAGTCCTTACCTGTACCGTTAATCATGCCACAATAACTTTGCCAATAGGGGACATTCCTTAGGAATAAAAAGAAGAAAAATGAACTAACCATTCTCATTTCAAGGGCACCTTTCTCGCATTACTTTTTCTATTATGATTTAATACTTCTGCTAATATAATAAGAAATGTACTAATTCATTTGGTTTGTGTTTTGTTTGAATCTTTCTCTTATTGCAATAAATTAAGTGCCTGATACTATTATTATGTGACTATATCATAAAATAAAAACTGCCAAGTGCTAATTTAATTAGAAAAACCTGAGAGATAAAACAAGTTAAGAACATTTCTCAGAAAGATCTCTACTTAGAGGTTTTTTTTTTCTTTTCCTATCAGAGAAATGAATCCTTCAGTATTATGAGACTAGAAGGAAAATGTTAAGTGGGTTGATGCCAGCTCAGTTATAAGGTAGAACAGGGGAGTGGGAAGGAGGAAAGAAAGAAGCAGAAATTTGCATTGACACAGAATCAACACATGTTGATAACCAGTATATAATTTTTTCCCTTTAAATTCTTACATAGATTGGCATTAAAGTAGGATAGAGTTTATTATTTATGCTCTGGTATATAAATAAGCTGTATATATTTAGAAGTGAAAAAACAATAATAACAGTTTTCCCGCATCTTCACCCCTTTTTGTTGATGGAAGACTGTTTTTGTCCACTCCTACCATTATCCAGTGCAATGTCAACACAAGCTGTTGCTTATGTTTTAAACAGAGTAAGATGTTAATAATGCTAAATTTTGTCATGATATGTTAAACCAACCTTGTCATAATCTTAAAATGATTGGAAATTCTCACTCTAATTAGAAGTGCTTAGTGACTCCCCTTAAACCTCTGTAGTATTGAAATGGAAGGAAATGCTCATTGTTCCTCAATATAAAAAATTGATATGATTTCCTCTGAAATGAACACTTAGAAGTGTTTGTTTTCCTCTATTTGTCTTTTCTATAAAAATAAGTAACTATGGGCCCTTTAGAAGAAAAAGTACTCCACTAGTTAATATTAATCTATATGCAATTATTAGATAAAGACTCAGTTTGAGGCAGTGGTTACTTATATTAATAAAAACATTTCATCTCTTTCAGTTTTCATTATCCTTTTTCAGGAAATAACTGTTCTAAATCACAGTTATTAACTTTCAAGAAAAGGCTTTCTCCCCTGACATTTATTATGGTTCTTCCTATTTTATACGTAGGATAAATTATGAATCCTTCAAATCAACAGGCAGAAGTAGGAAAAAAAGGAAATAATGGCTTTATGAGGTTATCTTGTGCTTTTACCACTTCAAAGGAGACATATTCTTCACTTTTACATTTCATATGTAAATTTTAGAACTCTACCTGAAATATTATAATAATTCATGTAGTATTTTGCATTAATAAAGGTTAAAACTGGTATGTCAATATACACAATTGTTTTAAGAGCGTTTTTAGGGGGAAGTCATGAAAACAATCACATGGAGTCATTACACTTCTACCTTTATAGACACATTTAGGTCATGTCACTGGAATACACAATGCTATTGGCTATACTCCATTACAAAAGTAAAGAAACCAAATATGTTTCTGTCTCCTAGACAATCAGTTGATGTGTT
>VBSM01003176.1:39699196-39717132 GCA_008086735.1 Cheirogaleus medius | reverse complement strand
ATGGCAACTTTGCTTATGTTATCTTTTCCATTGAAAACTTTATAAACTCCATCTACAGTGTTGTTGTACTGAAAAGATATATACAAGAAAAAATACTTCTAAAACAAGTCACATTTTTCAAGGTATAAAATATGTAATTAACTCACTTTCCTATTTCCCAAACACTGGTTATTCATAATTATTTTATATAACTTGAAATATATATATGCAATAAGGTTTTTAAACTATTGGCCTTTAAAATGTTTTAAAGGATAGACTATAAAAGATTCCTAGAAATAAGTGCTAAATGCTGAAATAAACATCAGAAGTTGACATGACCCAAACTCCAGTTTTCTTTGTCATAATTAAGCCAATAAGGCCATTCTGAGCATGACTCCTATTATATTGAGATTAGGGTACATTAAACAAAACCTATAAGAACAATGATTTGTAAAGATATTATAAATGTCATCTTTGAGTGGTTACTAAAATGATAAAAATTAGGCACAGAAAATAAAAATTAGCCATGGAAAGAGTTATGAGTATTGAGTTAAAGCAATAACTAAATCTCTGATACCTGAAGGCTTTCTACATTTATATTTAATTAATTTATAACCTTGCAATTCTAAATATTACCTAAAATTAAAACAGTAACAATGAGCTGAAGAATACAACTATTAATAATATTCACACACAGTACCAAATGAAATTATAGTCAAAATTCTAGTTCAACAACTTATCCCTATTTAAAACACTAAGATATAGCTAAGTGAAATATAAAATTCACATTTTTCTTATTCTTCAAAATGCCATTTCATGACATTTCCAGAATTCTGGAAATTTTTATTTATAAATCCCATTAAAATGAGGCCTATTGACTTACAAATCTCATTGAGATGTGCAAATTTAGGCTAACTTTTTAATATAAACTAAGACAAATTTTCAAAAGATCTAGAAAGGAAGGAATAATAGGATGAATACATTTAACACAAATAAAAATATGTATGGAACTTTATGCAAGAAGGGAAACCAACCAAAAATAGTGTTCAAAGTTTACATACTACCTTATAAGCCAATTTTAGACAAATTGTATATTTATAAAAGAGTAGAAACTTGATTATATCTCAATTTTTAAATTTAATTGTTATATTCAGATAGGTTTTCTAACTAGAAAAGATAAAGCCATATGAGATAAAGACTTTTTTAAAAGTTAAGATATATATCAGATATGTATCACCAGATCAGCAATAGGGCTAACAGTTATCACAGAATTGTGTAAATTGAGGTCACGGTTCCAATATGCAGTTTTAGATAACATGATGTTGTGTAAAGCAAGGACTGCTTGTATTAACTTTTTTCTTTAGTTCAAAAGTAATGCACATTTATGGTAGAGAATTTGGGAAATGCTTACGAAGAAAAGTAAGAAAGGCAAAATCACCTGTAATTACAACATCATTCAAAACTAATCACTATGACATATTGATACATATCCCATTAGTCTCGTTTCTATGCAAATATATGCTTTTAATTTTATTATTTTTACAGAAAAGGGGGAAACAAATGTACACAGTATTTTGTAATCTGCTTTCCATCTAATAGATATATTGTGATCACTTCCTCATGTAGTTAAATAACTTTATTTCACAGGATTTTTATCAGGTTCTTAGGGTTACAGTTTATAAATGAATTGTATGTAGTATTTTTAACTAATCTTCCATTGTTGGTGAAATACGTCATTTCTCATTTTCCCTATTGTAAACAATGCAAAAAATTCCAAAATCTTATTATATACTTTTTAACCTTGTAGTTTTCAAATGTCCTATAAATAAACATTAACTTGTAAAATTTTTATAACTATAAATACATCCTAAACTATAGTTTAGTTTTGGAAAATAGATTGAAGAAAAAATGGGTGGTACTTTTTCATGTCTAACTTGATACATTTCTGTGTTGTTTGAAAATTTTACCGAGTGTATATTAATTTTATAACTAAAAATAAATGCTAAAAAGTGCTTTTAAACTCTAAAAAAATAAAATAAAATTATGCCTTGCCAATGTCATTGTATTTAATTAAAATGCAACAATATTGCCATTTATATTTGGTACTTACAGGATAATACACACCAACTGTGGCACGAGTACGAAATGGAACCAAACTCAAGAATGGATCCTTATAGCCCCATAACAGTTCTTTCAAAGTTCTAGTTTGGAACAAAGAAGAGTTTGACTCTTTGATAAGTGAATTGAGTGACTCTTGAACAGAGGTATTTCTATAGATATAAGGGGTAACCTACAAAAAAAAAAAATCACTGTTTAAGACACCAATACAATATCAGATTGGATGAGGAACCTGTGGCCATCTGATATCAAAATTCTTCTGTTTAAACACCAAAGGAGGCAAGGAAAACTTCATCTTTCTCCACTACACCCCTTATAATAAAAGGATTTGTTCTGTAAAATTTGGATGCCGTCAAAAGGCTGCACTTAAGGACCTAGAAGGCCACATTTCACCTTTAGGCCGTAGGTTCCCCATCCCATCCCAAGATGATTACATTTGTCTGCCTCAATGCCAGCCACAGGAAGCCATCCCAAGTTAAGCCCTATTTGTTTTTTATTGTTACACTTTAAGCAGTCTTCTAATTCAACTGATTGTTATGATTTTGTCTTTCCAAATGACTATAACTCCACTCAAAATAATGACACAAGAACACATTTTTACAAAAATGACAAAACCTAATAATTCTGATAATAAAATTAATTACAGTAGATTCTAGAATATTTTAAAACAAATAACTTTATGGTTTGTCTACTCACAGCTACAGCAAAATTGAGAACTGTGAAAGTGTCATTCTCTGTTCCAATTGATAGTGAAGGTTCAAAGATGGCACCATTGAGCTTCATATAAGAGACTGTGTGGTCCTTAGGGTCCTGGGTTATGTTTTGCTTGGCTAGATAATGAACTCTGGAAACCACAGAAGTAAACAAATTCAAAAAATTAGGCTTATGTGGACATTAGATCTCAAATGCCATTCATTCAATCAGCAAATATTTGAACACATAGAATGTGCCAGAAATCATGCTAAACAACGGGGTTAAGTAAGCCAGTGTTAGCATAGTCATCAGAAGAGGTCTTAAACTTGCAGACAGGATTTTAAAATAGCAGAGGAGAAGTGATACATGTTATAATGGGAGTTTACACAGAATCCATGGGAAAACACAGAACAGACACAAATCCAGGTTGGGGTTGGGGATGATCAGGGTTGGGGTGAGAGCCAAGACACAATTTGGTAGCAATTCCACATAAGTGGTATAAATAACATAGAGAAGTTTAGTTAGGTAAAGTAGGGCAGACAGAGTCGTATGTAAGATAAGAAAATTATATATTTTAGGAAATTCAAATGTTTGGGTTGGATTATCAAGTGAGAGGTAAGAAGAGTAGTGAAACGTGAAGATCTCAAGCACAATAGAATTGCATCACATACTCAAATGACAGACTTTACTCTGAGGGTAAGGAGGAAAGAGAGAGGCTTAAGCAGGGAAATATCAAGAGCACATTTTCATATATAAGAAAGAATACTTAAAGTACATAGCCTATCCAGTGCTGGCTCTTCAATCTTTTTTTAGTACTTTAATGAGAATTAGAATATAATTTTTATTTTTAAGGGCTAATGAACAACTGGTCCCTCCACGGTCCCCCTGTATATTGAATACTTAATAGTTCTAAGCTCCTGGCTCTAACATCTCCATGCTGCAAAGTACCAACTACATTTTAGGAATGTGGTAAAGGGTGATTATTATAGGGGAAAATATCTTGCAGGTACATGATATTCACTGAGAAAAAATAAGGTATACATCATCATTGTGCTAGTATATATTTGAATGCCAGTTATGTGAGGTGAATAGCTAACTAAGGCAAAGACTAAAAGGGACTGAAATTTAAAGAAAAACATTTTATTCAACTACAATAAAAATGTAAATTCCTCTTGGGTAGGGATTATGAGTCTTTTGTATCTCTAGGCGTAGTGCCTTAGACATAGTAAGTTATCAATAAATAATTTTAATATATACATTAATGGGTCATTATTTGAAAAGGGATTTAAAATTAGGTAGAATTTCAATATAATTTAATGAAATTATTATTTATTCTCCTTGGAGTACTGAAAACATACAAAGAATAAAAAATCTGAAATAGTACTCAGGGTAGCCAGTTAAAAGCAATGCCTTTTCTCTTACTATTTCAAAATTGGAATACATATTACTAACATTTCAAATTGAAGCATTTTAATTTTCAGGAATATTTATGTACACATAATAATTAAAACAATAGGAAAATAATAGTGACCCAAATTCTAGAGCTTACCTATTTGTATTTATAAGACTCCACCAGCAGATGGCACTCACTAAGAGAAAAATCCTTAAAACTGAACCCTGCCTTTAGAATGTACTTTTTTTATCTTTTTTTTAACTTTTTTTTATTTCAGCATATTATAGGGGTACAAATGTTTAGGTTACATATATTGCCGTTTCCGCACCCGAGTCAGAGCTTCAAGGGTGTCCATCCCCCAGACGATGTGCACTGCACCCATTAGGTGTGAATATACCCATCCCCTTCTCCCTCCTCCCAACAGCCTGATGAATGTTATTACTATATGTGCACTTAAGTGTTGATCAGTTAATACCAATTTGATGGTGAATACATGTGTTGCTGTTTTTCCATTCTTGTGATTCTTCACTTAGTAGAATGGGCTCCAGCTCTATACAGGATAATAGAAGTGATGCTAGATCACCATTGATTTTTGTGGCTGAGCAGTACTCTATGGTATACATATACCACAATTTATTAATCCACTCATGGATTGATGGGCACTTGGGTTGTTTCCACATCTTTACAATTGTGAATTGCTAGAATGTACTTTTAAAGAATGGAAAAACAAACATCACATGTACTCACTATTAAATTGGAACTAACTGATGAGCATACATGTTCATAGAGGGAAGTAAATCTCAAAGGCAATCAAGCAGGGAGGAAGGGATGGAAGAAAACCTACCTAACTGGGGACAATGAACACTATCTGGGTGATGGGCACACTTTTAACCCTGACTCTATTATTACAAAAGCAATCCATGTAACTAAAAACGTTTGTACCCCCATAAAAATAGTTTGAAATTTAATAAAAAGCAGAAAAAAAGAATATAATCACTTGTTGTTTAAAAATTACATTGTATACAAGTTTAGGGAAGTGTTGGTTAATAAGTTCAAGGAAAGAAATTTGTCCTAGAGTTTTGCATTTTTTCCAAAACAAAGTAAGGTAAAAAAAAAATAATTTATGTTGTATATGAGAATATTCTGAAGGCATCACAGTGTCTTCATGGAGATGACGTAGGTTGTATTATATGTAAGATCTCAACCCAGGCAATTTTGTAGCTTGTTTCATGTCATATCTTGTCATAGTTTCATCAAGTTCACTTTAGCAGCCATCAGCCAAATAAAACTTGTAATTCTGTTTGAGGAGGGACATCTCCTATACTCTGAATTTCAACTGGATTTATTAATAGTTATGGGGAAGTATGTTTAGCTCAACACATAGAAGGCTATCAAAATATTAACTTTTTTCTAAAAGGTAACCAGTTTTCATATTATTTAAGGCATTCAGGCAAATAAACACACTGTTTAGTGACATCAGGAGATAAGATGACCTCTAGTTGATTAGGAATATTTTTTAAATTGTTATATGAAGAGGAGTTTATAAAATTTATCTGTAAATTCAACTTCTCTTTGCCCACCCTCTTCTATTATCTTCCCAAGCTAATCAAGTATATCTAAATATATATCAAGTATATCTAAATAATGCTCCCTTAGACAGATAAAGGCTCTATGAAAAAATAGATATTAGCTGTCAACTATCAGAGGAGAACTAGGTTAAATAATATTATGTTTATATTCCCTTATGTCCCAAATAATATTTTAAAAGTAGAAAATATAACCTCCCAAAACAAATTAAAAAAACCAGAAAACGTGAGTTCTCAAATTCTAAAAACTATTTACTCCTTATACTTACTCAGTTCATTCAGGTTCTAATTTTTTTTTTTTTTTTTTTTTTTGAGACAGAGTCTCACTCTGTTGCCCATGGCGTCAGCCTAGCTCACAGCAACCTCAAACTCCTGGGCTCAAGCGATCCTCCTGCCTCAGCCTCCTGGGTAGCTGGGATTACAGGCACGCAACACGGGTGCCCGGCCAATTTTTTTTCTATTTTTAGTTGTTTGGCTAATTTCTTTCTACTTATAGTAGAGACGAGGTCGTGCTCTTGCTCAGGCTGGTCTTGAACTCCCAAGCTCAAGCAATCCTCCTGCCTCGGCCTCTCATAGTGCTAGGATTATAGGCTTGAGCTACCGTGCCTGGCCCAGGTTCTAATTTTTAAATAATTATGCTCAGATTCTTATTAGGTCATATGTGAGTTCTAGATTTTCAAAAGTACGTATGCCTATGAATATTCAGGTACATATACCTATAACATTCTTTTTAAAACGAGATATTTGTATAGGCTTTTGCTAATGATGTAAGAACTATTAGAACACGAAAAAAAAATTCCAAGATAAGACTTTTCTTGTAACAGTGAAAACTAAGTCATCTTTGT
Organism: Cheirogaleus medius; assembly: GCA_008086735.1. Classification (NCBI taxonomy): domain Eukaryota; kingdom Metazoa; phylum Chordata; class Mammalia; order Primates; family Cheirogaleidae; genus Cheirogaleus; species Cheirogaleus medius. Next base: position 39,710,518 of record VBSM01003176.1, on the reverse strand, counting down.
TTGACGAAGTTGTGAATAGTGTCAGACATGGGCATAGAGACAGGAGACTTGGGGAAAATTGCTAAGGCAGGATAGGCACCAAGGTCCTCTGCAGCTTATATATCGTATGCTATGGTAGGAGACTCTACTCTCACATGACTATTGTTATTTCATTATATTTTAGGTTGTGAGTTGTCAATCTAGAAAAATATTGGTGTGTTGGAGAAGGAAAAATTATACAATCATAGAGTATTCAAAAGAGATAAGATGCTGAAACTATGAATAATAATGTCATTACAAATGTGAAATTTTGTGATAATAATTAATCATGATATATAACTAGTTGTAATTATCCTTGAGGGAAAATACATATTTGTATAACGAATAAAGATAGTAGGACTTACCTAGGTTCCCATATGGATATCATTAATATAACACTAATTCTTGGTTAAGTTAGTGTTTTTAGCACTTCAGTCTCCCCTTATTTTACTTTAATAACTGGAAAATACATAGTCTATACTTTCAATAGAAAATGTATATAAAAATCTAAGAGTTACCAGTTCCTACATTTGTATGGACATGAACAAGTCACCTTACATCCAATGGTGTAAGGTATTTTTTATTTACAAAATGAAAGATTCTGGCTACACATTCCTTCTAGTTTTAATTGCCTAAGATTCTGTTAAAAAATGTGTTAAACTATTAGGTAATGTAGGATACAGGTATTGAATAGTCAGTCTCAGCACAAGAGAAAAGATAAGAATGAAACTACTAGATAAATGTAAACACCTATATGACCTGGATATTAGTTTGGATATAAATTCTTACTATAGTTATATAAAAATAAGCTTAGTGTCATGGTTCTCAAAATTGAGTGTGTATCGTAGTCACCCAAAGGGTTTTAAAACTCATCAGTGAGCCCCAACTCAGGAGTCCCCAGTTCATTTGGTCTGGGGTGGGGCCTGAAAATTTTCATGTCTACCAAGTTCTCTGGTGATACTGATGCTGCTAGTCAAGGGGCCACACTTTAAGAACCACCAATATAATATATACGTTTAACTTTAAGATGTTAAAAACTGATAGATTTTTTTTTTCTGTCCAAAGTGCATATTTCAGAGTTGAATATATATGCTACAAGTGCAAAATACTTGTAACTTCTTAAACATAGGATTGTTATTTGATGCTGGTAAATTTATTATAATATCTATATTTCTTTTCTATAGACTACCTAATAAATGTTTGGGTAATTTATATATTTTTATTCAAAATATATATCCTCTAATCATTACATCCTTAGATTAGGATTCTATACACATAGGAAAAATATTTCCTGTTTTATTACTGTATATTATTGGCAAGAAAATAATAAGTACATATCAACACAATGGCATTTGTCAAGTGGAAGCCTTCTCAGAAATACATATGTTCAAGGTCACTTATGTTCAATGTGCCACTTATCTGTGAGAACTCACCTATACGTGTAAGGACCTCTTTGCTTAACTTTGATGTTGCTGCTGTTCACCATCACTTCCTGTGGATTTTGCACATCAAATACCCATAATTGTCTATAAACTTCTGTGCCTGCTTTAATCCAATTTTTAAAAGCAAATGTACCTTCTTCAAGGACAACTTCCTATGAAAAAGAAAACATATTGGGGTTATTTATTTATGGTAAATACAGGCACTTTTTGTAGTTTGTTCATAACCTTTAGACAGCCAGAATAAAAGACCAAGCTCAAATATCTCATTCATGAGAACCTTTGCAACCTTGTCATACACTTGCAGCGGAAGTATTCTCAGCAGATTTTTATTGCAGACACTTATAGTTAATCTCTGATGAAGAGAATCAGTGTGTAATACTGTAGAAGACATGACTGTTTATTTTAAGGCAAACCATTGGCAACCTTTAGATTGACCCTTTGGCAATGTTGCAACAGTCAGTAACACAATTTATTAAGCAATTTTATTAAAGTTGTTCCATAAAGTTTTTATCAGTTGAACATGAAATTCTCTTCTGCTCCTGAGTTGGATTGACGAGACAAAGGAGAATAAGTGAGAGGAAAATCTATGGATACTGAAAACTTTTCCCTTTCCTTCAAGAGTTGGACACTTCAGAAGATAATTACAACATTATTACATTAAGAAAATAAATGCATCTGAATGATCTCCCCTTCAAAACCCTGTTCACCATGGCTTCCCTAACTTTCAATATATTTGCAACAACCCATTAGTAACATGTTTCCAAAAATTATAACAGCCTAATCCATAATTATTGGGTTACTACTTTTTAAAGAAAAGGACAAGAGAAGGAAGATGCCCTATTCTTCTTTTACGAACTCCATTAAAAACCATTGATGCCCCTCGTATTGAACTACACCAATGACAGAATTTAAAATCTTATATAAGGAATCTAATTCCTTCCTTTAGGAGATTTGGGATCAAGTAGAAAGTCAACAAACCCCTCAGGATCAATTTCATTATCTTCATCATGAGGGAGTTACCATAGATGTTCTCCTAGTTTCCTTCCAGGGCTCTTATTCCCAGCTAGAAGACTATGGAGCTATAGTAAATAGCACAAACAAAGGTGACTTTGTAGCAGATAATGTTTCCAATTAAGTACTTTTGGAAAAATGCCCAGGTTAAAGAACTCCAACTTAACCTTAGTGGGCTAGAGGAAGAGGAAGAAAGACATTTTCACAGAAAATGAGCCTAAAAAGAGCCATGACTATGGGAACAACGTGACCCATTTATTTCTTTCACCTGGAAGCATCATTTCACAGAATGATGAATTAGGAAAGGAGATTGAATATTATCACATTTTCTAGTAGAGCACACTGAGGCTCTGAGAAACTAGGGGACTGGCCTAAGAGTGGCCTAGGCAAATAGCAGGGGATCGTAATGAAAATCCTTGTCTCCAACCCTTAGACTAGTGCTCTTTGACACCATGCTATCACTGCCTCTTTTTTTTATATTCCCTATTACCCTCTGCACTTAGTTGGTAGAAGTCAAATTAAGTCTCATATTTTAAGGATGTTTTACTTATTGCTTAATGCAGAGAATAAGAGAATTCCTTAGAGAAGAACAAGGCACAAAATCCTGTGCTGTTGTAATCCACTTACAGTTAAACTGCTAGGGTGAAGTTGGAACCTCTCACTTTTTATTAATACTATAAATTGTCCTTGAAAAACTTTTTATGTGCTCCCCAGAGGGTTTATTTTCACACTAACAAGTCCAATATTAAGACAAAATTGCTGAAAGTTATTATGGCTATTCTTTTAAATATAAAAGTGTTTGACGCGGATGTTGAAGCTGACAGCTATATAGACCCTGAAAACTGTGATAATTTACCCATTCAAAGAGACTTATGAAAAGAAAACACACACAAACACATATACACACACATTACTATTCTCACAGTATAAGGATCTTAAGGTCCAATGCAAAATATTTTATTATAAAGTGCCTGTCAAGATACATACTTTATTTCAGTTTTTAATGAAAGGAACTCAACAAATTCTTACAGAATTGAAAACAGTCTATGACAGAATGTGCTTCATAGGAGAGAATGCCTAACTAATGCTTGTGTGTCTAAATACCAAAAGACATAGTAAGTGTATTATGCCTCTTTTCTAAACCCATAAATCACTTTTTCATTTAAAAAATATCTATGGCAACAAATAAGGCAAAGTTGAATCACATAGAATTGAAATGAATGCACTGAATTATTGTTAGAATATGGATCAACTAACTCCATCCATTTTTTTAGAGGCAGTAAATGGGTTCTAGAGAAAAACAGATTTGTGATTCAACATTACATGACAAATTTAGCAGGAAATAATGAAGAAATCAGGTATTTTCACTTGAATTTTATGTGGGTTCCATAACACCATGACTTGTTCAGAGACAAAGAGATAGGGAATATTGAAGTAGTCAAAATAGGAATGCAACTCTTTGGATGCTAACACTACTGTATTAGAAAACTGTATAACCACTACTTCAGTATCAAGACTAAACAAGTTACTCTAATTTTAAAAGAAGCAAAAGAACTTAATGTTTTTTGTGAATTTAAAAGGGCTTGATTTTAAATTGTATTTGCCAATGTTTCAGTAAGTTTGAAGTACAACACTAATAATTATGTGTACAAAAAAAGTGATATAATTTAAAATCCTCTTACTTGATTAATGTGTAAGTCAGTATTTATCCCTGACATTAAGTATGCAGCCTATCCAACCCCAGTAACAGTTGGATTCCAAACTAGTTGAGTCTCATATAGCATGGTCTACAGCCGGGTTGGAAGCCATTGACCTTGAATCTTTTATTCTGCTACGTTAATTAGAAAACAGATGTTTGTGACAATAATATCTTCTGTATAGTCACATGCTCTTTTGATTATTACTGTTGTGTGAAAATAGTAATGTACACGACTGGCAACTTAAATGTAATTATTAAAATGCCCTTGATATCTTCCTGTGCATGGAGTAGGTAGAGTAAAAATGTAGAAAATATATTGTCTCATTTTTCAAGGACCTTATAAAGTACTATTAAGAGACAGAATCAGGTTAGCAGATTTTAATCTATGAGTCAGATTCTCCTACCCTATTCCCACCTAACAAAGCGTAGTGGCTTCTTCCCTAAAGAATAGAGTGAAGTGGTTAATAATGATATTTGACGCTATGAGTTTGATCTCCAGTTTGGTCATTTAAAAAGCATTTACGTTTGGGTAGGTTGTTTAATATCTCCGTATGTCCATTTCCTTATCTATTTGTGAGAGCAATAATAGTTATATAAACTTGGTATTTTTGAAAGTCAAAAAAGTTGAAGTTTCACATTTTCATATGGTTTAATTAAATATTTATTCTCATAGGTTGTTATTAGTATTAATAAATGTGAGCACTTAGAACAGTGTTGGCACATAGAAGCCATTCAATAAGTGTCAGCTATTAATATTTTGTAAATACTATCCAACCTTCCTTAAAAATCATTTTGTTCCACCCTCTAGAGGAAGAACTCTAATATCATTTATTTCACATGCTGCTTTCATTGGTAGGTTCAGAGCACTTACTGTCTAAGCCAGTCATGTGCCAATAACTAATGTAATAACCCGTGATACTTCTTTTTTCTGCTATTTAATCATTTTTATAATTCTCTCTCCAGTAAAATGAAAACTTCTTTAAAAAGCAGAAATATACTGGAAATAGCCTCCATCATTCCCACCCACTTTTATAACTTGCTTGTAACTGATCCTAAAGAGAACGATTTCCCCATGTTTAAAATAATTTCTTCCATCTTTAGGAATTATGTGTCAGCATAAGTTGAGAAGAAGAGAATGAATTAGAATATTAGTGACATGCTGAGAATCAGAAAATGGCTTTAGTCTCAGATTGTCATCATCAACTAAAACCCAGAATAAACTCTGGTGAAATGCATTGGGCAAGGAAGCTTTAATAGGTTTCTAAAACCCAGAAATTAGGCATGAAATATTTATGCAAGAACCTAGAATGGAAAATTTTGTATTTGGCAGGAAAAGTAAATGATACTGATACTAAATAGGGCTGGAGAAAAAACAATACATATGCTTGCCTATCTTGCTTATCTGCTATTTCCTGAAACATTGTTTTTAACTATAATTTCTTATTGGAGTTATATGCAAATAAATATAGTGTTTAGTTCATTTTTATACCATTAATTTAATATAATTTTTTAAGATTGTTTCTTGTTCTCATGTCATTAAATATAAAACAAATTTTATCATCTTTAACAATTAAAACTTCAGGCATTTATTTTTGGGCTCTTTAGATACTATGAAAAGGTACAAATTATTTTATCTGGAAATATAAGCATATATTATAAAATTAATATAAATGTAATTTATTTTATTAAAATATGGACTATTGATTCAGATGTATAGTCATTTCAATAAACAATGATTACAGTGTGTTTTAGTTTGCAAAACAGTCTTATGTAAACAAGTTCTAACTTTTTTATATGACTAAAATTGATAAGGTCAAAATGGTTATATAGAAATCTGAGAGCAAAACCAGGCTAAGCCTTACATGGACTGTAGAACTTGACCATTGTAGGAATTCTGATGTGTCTTAGTCTATCGATTTGTAGTGGGCACACAATGCAAACTATCATTTAACAATCTTCCAAACTTTAAGTTTTGTGCCTCCTCCTCCTCCTGGAGTCTGAATCCATACTGCTCCCTTCTGTCTTGTAAAAGATTGAACACATAAACCTCATTTTAAAAACAAGAAGGAAAAGCATTCTATTTTTTATTTCATTCCCCTTCATTTATTAATCTACCCTACTTAAATTTTGCTTTCAAAAACATTAGCAACATGGTCTAACCACTGTTACCTTAATTTTCATCTGACTGAGAACCATTTCATTCTCTCATTCCTTGAGTTATGGCCTTCTATTAACTTCTAAGAAATTAGACTCTTTCTCTTCTATTTCTTCACATAAGACAATTCTTGTCCTTTTCTGTTTTTGTCTTCCTGTCCCTGTATTATGTACAAATGCTATAGTAATCCTTCTGTTCTTTTTCTCTCTACGTTAAATCTCACTAAAAGCAAACCCACTCTTTAGTTTTATGTGTAATCTCTATAGCATTGATCAAATCTATCTGAGGTCTGACCTTTGAAATACAGACTGATGCTCATGTCAAAATTTGGTATTTTTACTCCCCTCTCTCCTAATTTATTCCCTGTATCCACACTCCCCTTGCATCACATCACCCATTAGTTTTCCATACCTGCTCCACCACACAAAGATCTTTCTACAAGGGAATCTTAAATTTTGCTTGAAAGTGATCATTTCCTACAAACTTTTTTCATGTTTTTCTGTCTTTGTTCTCCTCACTTTCCAACCTTTTCTAATGCAGAAGCATAGTGTACAAGGCTGTGTGTCATTTAGGCTCTTGCTTCAGAGTGCCTGTGCTTGGAAACTGACTCCTCTTCCTATTGGCTAGTTGAGTTGGCAGGTTGATTTAGGTGCTTGTGCATGTAAAATGGGTAAAATAATAGGACCTTCAGATAGATATTTCTGATGATTAAATGAATTATATAGGAATATAGGAAGCTCTTAGTAAGCACTAAATAAATGCTAGCCATTTGGTGATGTCAATCTCTAAATGTAGGTTTTATTATGTCTTATACTTACTGAAAAACATACCAACTAGTATTGCATATCACATCATCAATTAAATATTCTTCTGCCTGATGTTCCAAGCTTCTTAACGTTGCCTTCTAAGCATCTTGTTAATCCAGTATTCTTGGTACATCCTCTACTTTTTTCCATCCCTCTTCACTGCACTTAATTGCCTTTTGATAACTTTTTCCAGACTATTAACCAGTCCTTTGACATTTTTACTATTCTTTTTAGACTTTCAAAATTTTATACTTCTTTAAAATCCAAATCAAGTCCCCTCTTCTTCCTGAAGTTTCTTGAATACTCAGACAGATTTCTCTGTCTAAATATCAATAGCATTTATTTTTCAAATTCAATTCTACAGTCTCATGGATCTCTGTAGTTTTTTTACAATATATTTTTCCTGGTTATATCTTACACTTGTTGAGATAATGTATTTTATTTTCTTAGTCACTATACAGAAGTACATCTTGATGTCTCAAAACTCTTTCTCATGATGAACCATTATGAGCACAGAGATAAATATTAAAGAATTAACTTAAAATAGTTGCTAGCACCTGATATGCCATACAGGGGAGTTTATATGTACTAATTTAGTTGCATGACAAAAAAAGGTCAATCCTTAGCTATTGATTATTAATTATATATCAGAATAAATAGTCTTAGTTTAAATTTCTGTGCACCATGAGATTACTGTGACTTTTTTATTTGGAAATGAAAAGATAAGTTATAGTCTGTGCGTTAACACACACATTGATCTTGTCCTTCCTCCAAAGAAGATCCATGTGGGAAGCACAGTTTACAGAGCAGGAAGTATGTTAGAGCAATGGGAATTCCATCTCACTGTTAGACAAGCCCTGCCTCACCATCACAGTCTCTCTCCATTGGCCTATATTAAAAATACTGTAAAGAAAACTGGGAATTCCAAAGCAGGGATACCATTCAATTTGTATATAAATACATTTTTAGTTAAATACATGAGGCTAAAGATCTACAACATGTTAGCAATAAAAGAGAAACAAATCACTGTATAGTCAGCCCTCTGTACCTGCGGGTTCCACATCCAGAAATTCAATCAACCATGGATCAAATATATTAAAATGAATACAACAACAAAAATATTAATAAAATTCTACTCTATTTTTCTCCATCATGCACTATGTTTAATAACCCTTTGTCTAGACCATTGCCATCCTCACCAGGCAGACAGCTGAATGCTGAATTCAAATATGTTTTATTTGTGCAGCATTATGTTTCAGAAAATGAACATGCATGCCTTCAGGCAGGATACTTATCTTCACAATTAGTTCCTGATCTTCATTTTCTCTTGTTTTTGACACCTTAAATTTTGTTTAACCCCTGTGTCCAAATTTCTGAAGCCATTTGAATTTGTCATTCCTGGTTTAGAACTTCAGCAGACGTGCTGCCCCTATTCTCTGCTTCCCTCTATGAATTAAAGTTTCTGATGAGGGAATGTATAGCTAATTAGAATGAATTAGGGTCAGTGATGAATTGTTATGCAAAGCCTGTCTATTGAATCATTTTATTATTTTAAACTACAGTCAATTTCTTATATACTGAGATATGTCTTACATATTTCTGAAAATATTTCCAAAGAATGAAATATAAAGCTTCACAAATAGGAAATATTGATAAGATGATCAGGTCATTACACACATTATATAAAACAGTAGATTACCAAACCAAAAACCAAAGTTTACCAGTTTACCAAAGATTTCTGCTTCCATATAAAACACAATATCTAACATGTACACATATATGTATATACTCATTTTTTGTTTTCACTTTTCTCAGCATTACCTAAAATGTAACTACATTTATAAATATCCCCTCTCAAAATAAATTCACTTATTTCTTATTCAAAAGCATGACAACATACTCTTTGGACATAATTAAAATTATTTATCTCTACTAGCTTGCACAACTATAGACAGCTTTTAGCACAACATGTATATGTATGTACTATAGCAATGTATGCATGTTAAATATACATCATACTTCTAACATTTCACACATGGTCACTTCTCTATAACGTAGAGTTCCAGTGGTTTATAATCGCCTTAGTGTCAAGGGTAATTTTATAAGACATAAAATCACCAGTTATCATGACATATAAAGCTGCTATGCAGAGCAAAAAAGAAACAGAATATAGAACAAATTAGAATGACAAAAAACTATCCTTTAGATTACTTGTACCTTTTTAATTGTCTTCTCAAGATTTCCATATCCAGGTGGGCTTAAGATACCTCCAAGCACAACCAGAAAAACACCAATGACAGTTCCAGCGATGAGGCTACAGTTTAGATCACAGCCCATTTTTCTTATTCGGGGGATGAATTAAAGTTAAGCACCTCTTTCTTTCACACTCCAAGATATGATTAAGGCAGTTTCTACAACGTCTGGTTCTATCATTGGAAAGAGATCATAAAACAAAAACTTAATTACCACTACAAAAAGATCAAAGTACAAAGAAAACATGCAAATGGAATAGGACATCTTGCCAGTTATGAATAAACAAATGCTTTTCTTTTTGTTTTACTAAACTGGCCCTCTGTACCTGCGGGTTCCACATCCAGAAATTCAATCAACCATGGATCAAATATATTAAAATGAATACAACAACAAAAATACATAGGTGTTTCCCCCATTTTTTGTTTCTAATTACTTACCAGTGGCAGAAGTTGTAGTGTTGTATTTGAATTTTTAGAAAATTTTCTCTTAAATTGTTCTTCTGTGGATGATAAATATATTGAAATATTATCCAACAAGAATTCTCACCCTTATCTCTTCCCTCAGCCCAGGACACTTGGACACTTAACTGCATCCTCACCCTCTATCTGGCTTCTCCACCCAAACACAACCATCCACACCCTGCCTGGAGTTCTGCTGCAAACAGATGTGGGTTGTCTGATGTCTTCTCCATCTAAATGCTAAGCAAGTAGGTAACAGATGTTTTCTTTACTATAGGCCTTATTCATAAATAAACAGTCAGGCCTTAATTTTACAGGAAATGAACTGATGAGTCTCAGAAATAATCAATTCTTCTATCATTAGAAAGCTAGCTGTTAAAACAAAAAAACACGGGTAAATGGAAAAAAACATGTCAGAAAATTAAAACTAGGATACTCTCTAATATCACCATAAATATAACCACTGTTGAAAGGAAATCTCATTTTCATGAACACCAAGTTTATGCCTGAATTGTTTATCCTATAAACAGCGTTTAAAACACTGAATTATTTTAAAGAAGTGAAATTTATTTTCAATTTTATTGTTAATGACTTTTGGATAGAATATAGGTGTGAGGAATTTAAAGAAAATATATAATGTAGAGGATGTCTTATATTAACAATACGCATTGCATTCTTACTAATCTCAAAGATGTTTTTAAATATTCAACTATTATTGTTTTGTCATGTGCAGTTGATTGTTTGCCAATTCTGTTAAAACTCAAATAGTTTGTGCTAGTATGTCTTTCAGTCAATCTCATTTTTGGTATCTTTATATAGTATGTGGTTATTATATAAAGAGTGGAGTAATATAATGTATGGAATGAGTGGATCATGTTGTTATAGAATTGATATGAATTTGTTACTTATGACTAATATTTGAAAACACATTAATTTGAGCTTTTTTATTAGAATGGAATTATTTTAAATAATGGGGTTGACCTGTCATTGATAGAATGTACTTTGTGGCTTATAAACAAATATTCTCTACTTCAAAATGCCCATGGCCAAGGAAAACATACATGCCAACAAAAAGAGGGCTACAGACAGAGGCATACACAGAATATTTTTTGTCATTATCATAAGCTAATTAATAAAAATTACAGTTGGTTGTGGTTTCAGGTTTTGCTTCAATGGCTTTGTTGCAATAGAAGTACCACTTTTAGGATTTTATGAGTGTTTATTTCACTTGAGGAACCATTAAGTTTTTCAACAATATTACTTGCTTGCATAGCTAAGAAAATAAATTGTTTCCCAAAATGAACTAAGATAAATGTTACAAAATTTTTCCTTAGCAATTTTATTTATTTACTTATTCTTTCTTACCCTTTGGGATTTCTCTTCACCTACTCCCTAATACCTGGGGCACTTCTGTAAATCACAGGAGGCAGCAAACTCATTCACACCAATGCCTTTGTGACAAGCTTGGGTATTTCATTAG
>VBSM01003176.1:39687524-39699096 GCA_008086735.1 Cheirogaleus medius | reverse complement strand
GGATCCACCCTGGTGCAATTGAGATTAGGAGTCTAGAGATTAGACCAAAGATTGCTTTACCACTCTCTTGCTAGGTGACAGTGGATAAGCCACTCTATACCTTAGTTTCCTCATGTGTAAAATAACATGCTAAGGTGATGCTAGCAGTTTTTAAATTAAGCAGCTGAACTGGTTCTTCACCTCAATTCATACATGGAAGACCAATAGGCAAAAATGACTGTGATTACACAGCTGAGACTCATTCCTTACTCGGTCTCCCCACTCCTGCCTCATACTCTCCTTCCCCACTTTTAGGAAGCTCTAGGAAAACCTCTCTAGAATCCTGTGGTTTTGAGAGTGCATTAAAAAATAAAGCAGGAAATCCCCAGTGGCAAATTAGTTTTTGTGAATATAACATGAATCTATTTTAAAAATATATCACTCAAAGTTTAAGTTATCTCTCTTGGAAGATTTGTTTATGATATCCTATATAAACTTCACTAATAATTATTCATTCAATCTTAATATTGATGTCACTTTCAACTCTGACAGATGGAATATAAAATGATTTTAAAATTACAAATCCATTGCTGTTGAGACAGATTTATGAGCATGTATGTGCCCTTTCCAGATTCTATGCCACAACATTGTTGTGAATCTATCTGGCCTTTCCAGAATGATTCTTCAAGTAGCCCCATGCATTACAAGGAAGAGACTTTACCAGGGGCAAAGAGTTCTAAGAGTGCCCATTCGAGAACCCAGGGAACAGCACATGTTCTCTGATGCCTCCCTCTCTAGACCTGGAAACTAATTATGACTTCCATGGACTCTGAGCCCAGATGCTTTGAGCAATGGATAGGCATGGGTACTGCCTAGCTCTGTCTGCTTTGAACTTAAAACTGAAGCATAATAATGTATACATCTTAATGCTGTTGAGTCAAGTTGATTAGAAAACAGAAGTGTCAAGTAATTTATTCTGTTGAATCATGAGGTTAGACAGTTATTAGTCTAACATTGGTCTGGATGATATATAAGCAAAGATACAAATGTTAGTCTAACATCATTTCATCTGTCTACTTACATTATATTTTGAGAGAGAAAGTGTGACATTTCAAACTGATAGATTCACATTTATTATCATGATGTAAATTTCTACTTTTTTCCTAAAAATAGGCAAGATATTTTAGTTACTTATTACTCAATGCCTTGATACCATGAATAATGAAATATTTTATTATAATCCTAATTTATCCTTATGCTACAGACTATGAAATTATAATTAGTTTTATTCACCTCAGGGAAACAGGGTCAAACATATTTTCAATATGTGAAACATGAACTGAGTACAGCAAGGAAAAGTTCAGGTTTCACAGCACATTCTATTCAGTCATTTCTCCACCCATCTTTATCTTCAGAGAGAAAGGGTAGCATGTCTCCACCCTTCTAGCATTCTTAGCTCTTTAGAGCATATGCAAAATTTGGGTACTGCACACTCAGTTTTCTTAATAACACAGTTTTTTCATATATTACAATAGGCAATCAATTTCATTTGCTAATTTTGTATTAAATTTTATCCTTTACTAATTGTTGTTTATCCTTTATAAGAAATAGATAAGACATTGCTACTATATCTGTAATAATTTACTTTCTGCTTGAAGTACTTAAATTTACAAAGTCAAAAATAGTTACAGATAGAGAAAAGAAAACTAATTATTGGGACTTGTGGAAATATTATTAGGAAAGGAAAAATTAAAAGGCATGTCTTAACATGCCACTAACAACATACTTTTCTTGATTCTAAAGTACATGCAAATCTTTTCAAAACATCTTTCAATATGCTACTTGGTAATTCCAGAAAATAAGATATACTCTAGAGAAGTTATGCCATTTATACTTACTTATAAATTTAGTGAATATAAGTAAACTGAGCTTTTCAGTTCATTTCTCCAGAATGATTTATCCTTTACTTAAACTTAGTATCATCATTTAAGACAGCAATTCAGTAACATTTGTTAGTGAATTTGAATTTGGCTCAACTGCCAAATATTTACAAAATTTGATTCATTTTACTCTCCCAATTTACACTAATTAAGTTTCAGATTGTTATTTTAAATATACTTTAACATTTCCACTAACAATTACATTATAATTAATCATTAAAGAAAAATGCTCAATAAGCACATATCCAAAATGCAAATTGCATTTAACCATGTAAACAAAGTGTAGTTGACCAAAAATTATGTAATTCAGATTGAAAATTAAACAAGATAATTACCTGAAAAGTAATAAGTAGATAACAATTGCACATGAGAGAGCATGTTGACCTGCAGGGCAAGTCATTTGTAACAACTAACTCAGTATATTGATCTTCATTTATAACGATGATCTTGTTCATAATTTAAATTAAACACCATGTATAAATAGCCTAAGTATGAAATGAAAGTTTTACCATACTTCAAATTGGATTGTAAATCATTTAAATAATAAAATGTTTACAGACAAAAATAAGACATTAATCATCAAGAAGTAAAATGTCATTGGACATGGTTTTAAAACTTTTTAAATAAAATATAAGATGTAGGAAGATTTATAACTTGTAAAACTACATAAACCTGATTTTTAAATAAAGTCAAGTGACTTTAAGAAAATAGTTACTACTTCTTGTTGTCCTAGTTACATAACTTCTTAGGAGTATCTATATAGTAGTGTTATCTCCTATCATTTGGGAGATGGGAAATCCGTTAATATTTTTTATTTAAAGAGAAATCATATGACTTACCTTTAAAAAGCCCAAGAAGGATTTGTCAATCAAATGCTCCAACATCTGAACAGGCAATTCTTCATAAGACCAAATCATATTCTGCAAAAAAAAAAAAAAAAATCTTATACTGTAATCTTGATTACATAAGTGAGTGAGAGATTAAATATGTTCAAAAAAATACCTACAAAGTCAGATCCTAGTGTTTGGTTTGTTGCCAGAGGAATTGGAAAAAAGGAAAAAAGAAAAAAAAACCCACACACGGCACATTACTGATATGGCTCATAAGGGTCTAAGGGTCTATTTTGTGGGCTGGTGAAGACCCGTTACCCATATCTGAGATGGTCAGTAGTAATTTTTTTTTTTTTTTTGGCCATTTTCCCATCTAAGTAAGCAAGAGGCCAGAGGGGGCGAAAAAGGGAACTGACTTGCTGAGCTTCCCCTAATATATTCTGTTTTACTACACAATCATTAATCCATGTAGAAAGGGTAAATTGAGTATAATAATATTCTCATTTCCCTGTCATGACTAAGCTTATAAAACTTATTTCATTAACTTTAAATAAACTATACTTTTCTATATAGCATAGATCTGCAATACTTTGAAACTAAAAAGTTTGAATACAAATGGAGACTGTCAATCAGCAACAGACTTAAATAACGGAAATAGACTATTGCTCTAGCTGGAAGTTCTTACCTGTTTATAATTTTCTGTTAGTTTTACAGAAGTTCATGAGTACAGCACAGTCCTCCTACAAAAAAATAAATCTCTTAAACTTTTTCCACCAATGTGGCTATGAAATAACATTTAAATAGAATTACTATTGATGATGATCTTTTAATGTAAAAAAAGTATATATTAAAGCCACTTTCAAAAAGGGCATTATTTTCACACTGAATCAAAATATGACACCTTGCACTTTGGGGAAAAAAGGACCTACAATATTATTATTAATAATAATTAATAAGACCCCATTATTATTAATTCAAAAATTCTCAAAGTCATGCAGGAAAAATCTTCAAAAGGGTAAATTGTCATATACCAATAGGATAGCTAGATAAATGCCTTCAATCAACCTTGAAATAAAGCAAGCTAAAAATATCAGGCAGAAATATTTAGTCCATTAGACCATATTTAAACTAGTCCTTATCATTCGGTTGCTTGTTCTATCTTTGCTGGGCATGTGAGAGATAGAATGAATCCTTTCATTTGCAGGCAGTTCAATACAATTGGAAAGGAACCCAAAACACTCTTTTCTCATAAGCATTGATTTTTTTTTCAGAGTATATTTTACTGACATTTACTTAAAAATTAGTATAAAGTCTTAAAAATTTTTTAAGTACTTTAAAATTTGTTTTCAAATTTTAGAGCACTTAATTAGAATAAAGTAGCAATGCCTGTGCAATCACATTGTGATTTCATTTAAAAAAGTAACATACCAAGAAGTCAGGAAACTTAAAATGGTAATTCTGTTAAATAATTGTGACCTTTTGATTTGGTTGTATGATATAAAAATGTAGTTTAAAACCTTGTACATATTTTGATTAAGAATATCTACTTTGTAGGTATCTCTTTTGTTTTAAGTCACTTTGATATATTCCCTTCTCAACCATAATTCTCACATATACACACGCCACTATAACAATTCAGAAATAGCTTATCAACACAAAAGTTCAGACAAGATATATTTTAAATAGTATATTTTAAACATATTGAATGAATACTTAAATTATATTGACAATATGAACACTATTTGAGAAAGATATTTCAGAAAAGATACATGGAAAATAAATGCCTAAATTGACACAGAACTTACTTGAATCATTCTTTAATCAGTAGTCTAAACCCATCCAAATCTGTCACTGGAGAGGAAAATGTCACACAGTCCCATGAACAGTTCAAATAATCAAATTTACATTCCCAGAGGCAACTATTAAGTGTTCATTCTCATAGACAACAGTTCCTGAGTAGCTTAGCACACAAGACCCGGGGAGCAAACAGCTGAGTCAAATCTGCAACCAGGGATTTTGAGGACAATATGCATTTTGAACAATAAGTCATCAAAATGCTGTACCCATTTTAGAGTAAAGAATATTGGTGACAAATACTGGGTTTTCATTTTAAAAGAATATGCATCCACCATATTTTGAAGGAATTTTATATTAGAGTACACCTTGCCTTATGTAAATCCACCATAGTACTAGATAAACATATTAGAATGACATGAGACAATTTTCAACATAATTAAGTCACCATAGGCAAAATTCTATGGAAATCATTTTTTGTAGGAGAATACGTAGGGTTAGAAATCAAACAGACATAAAATTGAATCCTGAGCATAGCAGGCATTAATTATTTTGACTTGGGATTAGAAGTTAAACAACTTCTCATGCACTTTTTCCAGCTTTATGGAGATATAAATCAACAAATAAAAATTCAAGATGCACATGTTTTGATATGCATATACATTGTAAAATTATTGCCTCAAGGTAATTAACACATCCATTACTTTTATTTTCTTAATCAAAAAATGAAGAAAACTATGTAAAAGAGTAATAATAAGAATTAAATGAGGTGAACAGTGCACACACAACATGTGACAGGGGCCTGCCAATTATTAGGCACTCAAACAATGTTTCCATTCTCATCACCCCCCTTCCTGCAAGCCTCCTTCCCATTCTACTTTCTCTGCTTAGTTTTCTACAGGTTAGTTATCACAGTCGGACAAACTCTGGGATCAACTTGTTTTTGTCTGTCTTTGCACCTGCTAGAATGGTTCACCATTGAACCCTCATAGCACAGAACAGGCTCATAGCTGGTAAGCAGTTCAATAAATGGACACATACAAAGACTATCATAACCATAATATCTTAAAAGTAGTGAGAATCAATGGAACTGGGAGTTTATTATGCTGCTTGTTCATACCACGTGTAAGTTATGCTTTGATTAGAATTAAGAACATCTGTTAAAGTGAATGGGCCTGAGTTTGAATTTGGAATTCATCACTTCCTGAGCATATGATTTGTTGCTAACAACTTTAACTCTTAGCTATCGTGAAAATATCACCCTCACAGAATTATTGTAAAGATTAAGAATGATAATATGAAGGACTTAGCACAGAGCCTGACATATAGTTTTAGTTTAATAATTGCTATGATTAACATTGGCATGATAGGAGCTGTATATAAAAGAGAAAGAGAGAGTACATCTGCATATGTGGATAGCGCTCATGTGGGCATGGCCAGATCAATATGTAAATTTCATAGACCATCTAAAAATGTTGGCAGACCTAATTCTTATTTGAACATTTTGTAAAATTAACACTCTAAGGAGAGAAAACAATAGGATTTAAATGTTGCTAAGAAAACATAAGGAAATGTTATGATCAATATAATTTGTCAGGTAATTTCCTAGCTACTATATGAATACATCTTATTAGAGAATAAACCAGAAATATCCAAATAGGAGAATAACTAGGGCTCGAAGCATGGTGTGATGAGAAAAAAAAATCAATAATTGATAGCTAAAACAATCGTTTAGCTGATAGGTACCAAATAAAGGAAACAAGGTTGAGACAAAAAGTAAATTAATTGATTGGAAATTTCACAGGGCAGAAAGATAGAAATTCATAGTAATTGAGAGTATAACAAATCATAATGATGAGAAATACAGTAATATCTCTGGGCAAAAGAGAGAGTACCTGAGGTGGAATCTTAAAAATGAAGTTAATAAAATAATTTTAAGAAGGGTTAGAGAAATCAATTTATATTTGCTTTAGCTCTTGGCTTCGCCAAAATACGTTTTAAAATGCTATTTTGCCTTACTTAAGTGCTAATAAAAAAAGTTGAACAGTACAATGCATATATTAAAACAGAAAAGTTTATATAAATAAATCAGATGGATTAAGAGACAAAGTGATTTTTTTCAATTTCATAAACATACTGAACCACACTAACAAGTCTGAGTTTTAAAGACTTATTCATATAGACCTCTGTACAATTTGACCATCTGTTACCTTAAGTTTAAAGATATACATCATTTGAGAGCTTCCTGAAAGATTTAAATATGTATACAAATGTGTACACACATTTCCCAAAGACATGGAAGCAGGACTAATTAGAATTCTGTTTAAAGCTGGGGATAAAAAACGTTTCTAAGATATATGATACGTAACAATATTTTAATAAAAACCAAAACACTACACAGGAAATAATACATTTCTGATGCCTTTCTTTTTCTATTTTTTTTTTTTTGAATGGGGAAATGTGATCCTACCGCCCTGATGCTTCTAAGAACCACTTGACACAAATTCTGCAATTGAGTGACACAGCAGCTACTGCCAGTACATTTAAAAGAATGTAAAAAAAAGTTTAACAGATCCAGATTCTCTCATTTCTTTTCATTATATCTTGCATCAGCAAAATCTCTGCGTTAAAGCTACACAAATACTTAAATGTGTGTTTTATATATCATTCATATATACACATATATGATAAAACTTTCAGAAACAAATGTTTTTCTGAAAATGTTATGAATCATTTAAATTGTTTTGTTTACATCATATTTCCATGAATATTTTCTAGAAAACATTATGATTCAAACAGAATACAAAATGGCAGACTACCATTCTATAATACATAAGACATATCTTAGAAATTCAGAATCATTCTAAAAATATTAAAAGCTTTCAACTATTCTGCATATGTTTTGTGATAGCTGGCTATCTGTTTGAAGGAAAGAAATTATGAATTTAACAGGGTAGAGTATAACACTCACTTAGGAATCTCCACACTTAAATTATAAATAATAAAGAAATTTGACTTACCTGTTAAACTTCATTTTAGTCCCGATTCTTTAATAGCCTCATTAAAGTTTGCTTCACATTATGGAATAATGACAATGGACTTCATAAAATATTTTAACTTGTGATTATGTAGAAGGAAATCTTTCATCCTTGTAACTCTACTAGGTGGATTTAAGTATCATGAATCCTGTCTTTATGCAAGTGTCTCTCATCCTCATTGTTCTCCAACAAGAAACCAAGAACTCCAAACATGTTTATTGTGATCATCCTTTTTCAGATTTCTGAATGTCATTTTTCTCTTTTGTTCTGGGTTGTACTTTAGGTAAATAATAATAGGGGAATCTTAATGGCTATGAAATGTCCCCTATAAATGACTCTGATAGTCTTGCTACTTTTGTACTACTCAATTAGTACATAGATCCTCAGAGACTTCTATAGAGGGATGCAAATAGTATGGCCTACTCATGCAGGGGTCCTCAAACTTTTAAACAGGGGGCCAGTTCACTGTCCCTCAGACCGTTGGAGAGTGCGCACTGTGGGCCTGAGGCAAGTCAGCTGCTAAGCAGGACAGGCAGCGGTGGCAAAAACACCTGGCAGGCCAGATAAATGTCCTGGGCAGGCTGCATGTGGCCCGCAAGCCGTAGTTTGAGGACTGAGGACGCCTGCCTAGAGCCTTCAGGAAGGACCCCTGGGAGTTGCCTTTTTTATTCCAGTGGAAGTTAATGCCAGGGAAATAGCCCAAGTTCAGTCAACATAGTGCTGAAAGTCCTAGTCATAGCATCAGCAAGAGAAAAAATAAAGGGCATCAAAATTGGGAAAGTGGAGGTCAAACTATCCCTGTCTACTGATGATATAATCTTATATCTAGAAAACCCTAAAGACTGCAACAAAAGACTCCTAGAATTGATAAATAAATTCAGCAAACTCTCAGGTTACAAAATCAATGTATACTTATCAGTAGGGTTTCTGTATACTATTAACAGTAAAGATGAGAGTCAAGAACTCAATACCATTCATAATAGCTGCAAAGAAAGCAAAATACCTAGGAAATATATTTAACCATATAAAGATCATTACAAAGAGGACTGCAAAACACTGATGAAAGAAATCATAGATGACACAAACAAATAGAAAAACATCCCATGCTCATTGACTGGAAGAATCAATATTATTAAAATGTCCTTACTGCCCAAGGTGGCTTACAGATTCAATGCAATTCCCATCAAAATAGCAACATTTTTTACAGAACTAGAAAAAAATAGATTTTTCTCAAAAAAAGATAGACATATGGTCAAAAAATATGAAAAAATGTTCAACATCACTAATTTTCAGGGAAATACAAATTAAAACCACAATTTGATACCACCTTACCCTTGTCAGAATGGCCACTATTAAAACATGGGAAAAAAAGGAAAAAGAAACATGCAAAAACAATATATGTTGGTGTAGATGTGAACAGAACACTTATACACTGTTGATGGGAATGTAAACCAGTCCAACCTCCATGAGATCAATATGGAGATTCTTCAAAGAACTAACTTTGTCCTGCCATTTGATCCAGCAATCCCACTACTGGGTATCTACCCAAGGGAAAACACGTCGTTTTATGAAAAAGACAATTGCCTCCAAATATTTACTGCAGCACAATCACAATTGTGAAGACATGGAACCAACCTAAGTGCCCATGAACTGATGAGAAGTCAAAGAAAATACACACACACACACTCATACACACCATGGAGTACTACTCAGCCATAAAAGGAATGAAATAACGTCTTTTGCAGCACCTGGATGGAACTGGAAATCTTCATCTTAACTGAAGTATCTCAGGAATGGAAAAACAAACACCACATGTTCTCACTTATAAGTGAGAACTAAATGAGGGAGATATATATGGTCATAAAGTGGTGTAATGGACATTGAAAACTACATATCTGGAGTTTTCCTCCAATATTCCCTCAAATAAGTTTCCCTGCTTTTGGATTTTCTTCTTTTTCAGAGATTCCTATGATTATTGTATTTGGGTGGGTGCACTGTGAGCCACTACTGCTCTCCTGCATCTGCCTATTCCCTTGTTGCTGTCATAGGTGGTTGACATGAAGCAGGCATATGGCAGGCAGCACGTGGTGGGCACAGGGTGGGCAGTCTTTGCTGTGCCCTGGGCGTTTGCTCCACACAGGTTGGGTGCAAGCGGAGATGGAGTGGCCATTTGCCCTACTGAGGTCTGTTGATGGTGGCTCTAACTCTGTGGCAATGGCAAGAGCCAGGAACCACAGGCATGTGGTCCACTCTGGTTCCAAGGCAGCTGTCTTTGTGCGGGGCCACCCAAGTAGTGGCAGCAGGAACCAGTTTTGCATGCACTTGATCTGCCTGGGTCCTATGGTGGCAGTGGGGGCACCCAGCACCCACACATGAGATGCGTGGGTGCCCAGCCTCTCCACTCCCTCCCCAGCTTTGCTGGGGTGGTGGGAGGCAGCAGCAATGGGTCTGACCCCAAGGTAGACACAGGTGCTCTGGGGCTGGAACCTCACAATGGCACCAGCTGCAGTGCCCAAGGTTCAGGAACCAGCAGGACTCTGTTGTGCCTTGTCTCTGGAGTGATGCCTCTGCACAGTCTCCAGTCAGCTGCAGCTGGAGGCCTGCTGCAGAGGAGGGGCCCTCCCGCAGCTCCGATTGCAATGTCATCAGGAAGAGAGTGGAGCCCCAGGGTTTTCTCCGCTGTCTGTTCTCCATGTGCAGGCTCCTTCCTTGGGTACCTCAGACCCTGCGGAGCACGTTGCCGCACTTCCCTCTCCTTTACCTTTGGAGTCTCCCATCACTGCTATGTTGATTCTCTGTCCTCTCTCCCAGAAAAGGGACCTGAAGGTGAATATCTACCCTCCACTTTCCTTCCTCTCCCTGAGAGCCACGTGTGCTGGCTGCTTCTAGTCTCCCATCTTGGGCCCTCCCTTTGCTAGTGGTTTTTGAGAAGGGTTGATCAATTCAGATGCTTTGAGGATTAGATATACTTAAGAAAGGGGCACATGAGAGGCAAATGTGTACTGTGATTAGATGATTGATGCCCTGGCTGCTTCCCTAAGGAATCTGAGAGATACAATTAGATGTCAGTGGAATAATAATTGTCCTGTATTTATTTAATATAGTTCCTTCCTTGGCATCCATATCTGGGCCTGACAGGTTTTTTGAAACCCAGTTGTGCCCTGTCACCTTTGGCCTAGTAAGAACTTCCCTTCCCTGTGTGGCTGTTTGCAATATAGCCCACTTGTTCCTCATCTCACTCACCAAAACTTCAACATACCCCACAGCTGCTGACCATGATAAACCTAATGGTCAACACCAGAGCTGTATAAATAAGATGCCCCTTTGCAAACGTATTCTCTAGTATTCACGAAGCTTAACAAAGGCATAGTCGCACAGGTCCTACCTCTCTTTCTCTTTCACTATCTCTTACTCTCTTGTTCCTCACTCCTCACTTGGTTGAGCACCCTGATGGCTCCAGACTTCCGTCAGCATCCCGTTGGTACTGCTTACCTCTCTGAGACCTGTAAGTAATGCATTTCTTATGTTGCATGCATTCTTCTTGTTTTATTTTCTCATTGTATCTCACCTGATCAACACACCCCAACTCGAGCCAAAATTTTCCTGGTCAGGGCTGTCCTAAAGAGTGGCTACCTTGGCTTATGGCTGGCCGCTCTGAAGAGACAGACCTCAAGGACAAATCAAACTACACCATTAGAAATCACAATAATAATGAGGGCTTGTTTTTTTCCTCCATGATGCAGTGAGTACACTGAGACTAGGCTTTTATTACATTTATGTGTCAAAACACATAGAAGGCACTTGATATTTAGATTTGGCTAACTGAATAATAATGCATTTGAATATTGCCAACACTGTGCTTTGAGGATTTTATAAAAGAATAAAGCTAACATGAACAGGATGCTTACTAATTGCCAGGGATTGTGGTTTACATGCATTATCTTGTTTAATTCTCATGTTCAAACCTAGGAAGTAGGTACTATTATTATTT
>VBSM01003176.1:39671071-39683201 GCA_008086735.1 Cheirogaleus medius | reverse complement strand
TCACTGTAAGACACAGATGGGGAAATGTGTCATGTGGAATCAAGTTTAACAGAAGGGCCAGTGGTCCAGATGAGACTGATGAGAGAGTAATGCAGAGGCCAGCAGGAGGGGGCACAGGGTACACTGGTGCAAGGTGCAATGACTCATGCTGATGGACCGAGTAAGAGACAGAGCAACGGAGGAAATTGAGCAGCCTTAATCCATCACCACTGCTGACTACTGTGGGTAGAGATGCACTCCTACGGCCATTTCAATTCAACACATACTCGGGTACCTATGTTTCAGATCAATGTATACTATATTTGTATAAAGAAAAGATGCTAGAAAACCTTAATCGTCTGAGGGGATTTTTAGGGGATTGAAAGCCAATTGAAATCTCTATCATTCTTCTGCTTCATCCTGTTCTGATTCCTTTGAAATGTGGAAAGCTTTAAAAGAAGCCATTTGTTCATTCTGAACTTAATAGGTGTTTATACTTCAGTCTAAATTCAAGTTCAGAAAGTCAAATGGAGAGGCATTACCAGGAAATTGGGAATGGCATGTTACAAGAGAGAAATCTCAGTAGATCCAATTCACCTCTTCAAAAATGAGGGTAAGCATGTCTTGATGATAACATTAACAGTTAAGGAACTTAAGTTTCACTGTGAAAAATTACTAGCAAAAAATGGGGAAAGTTTCAACAACAGAACACGCCTTTCCAGCAGCCTGTGAGAAGCAGATAAGTGTTTTGGGTTTTTTTTTTTTATGTAGACTTCATGAAAGACACTCACTTTGTACATGAAATGGCCAGATCAACCTCTGATTAATCACTCAACCAACATTCCCAAATAGTAAGACCTGGTTACAACCTTTGAGAAACATTCAACTTATTCTGCTAAGCAGCCACGGATCTGACAAGTCACATTCTATTCCCCCTGAAATACGGATAGCACAAGTTGTCTTCAAGTGTAACCTGCTATGGTAGAGTTTTGAGTCATATTCTATATAACCTCAGACAGCAGTAAGTAATTTCACTCTTAAACTAAACATGATTGTCGTGATATGGTTTGCAGTATCTTCCTTAGTAAAGAGAGAGTTTGAGCTCTTGCTGAGTCTCTGAAATAATAGAGTTTAAATAATACCAGGAGAGAGGAATAAAGTTAACATAAAAAATCCTAGGAAGCCAAAGAAAAGTGTGAAGGGACAAGTATGACACTGTCTGGCTTCTGTGGCATAGATTTGAGAGTTAAGTGACTCTAGTACTGTGACTCTGAAGAAATTTCCTATTTCCTCTCTCCTGAGAGTCACGGGAGGCTTTAACCTACAGAGGGAACAAGAGTCCTTGTGTCATGCAGTAATTGAACCAGCAGACTTTGTTACCTGGAGTAGAGAAATATGCAGACGTTCAAAGGA
This sequence comes from Cheirogaleus medius, assembly GCA_008086735.1. NCBI lineage: Eukaryota > Metazoa > Chordata > Mammalia > Primates > Cheirogaleidae > Cheirogaleus > Cheirogaleus medius. The sequence continues at coordinate 39,681,809 of VBSM01003176.1, read as the reverse complement.
ATCTGGAAGCCAAATACTGACAACAGTCAGAATTAGTGAAAGATGTTGGTTCTTGGAGGTTGAAGGCACCAAGTGGGGTTACCAGAATGGGGTCTGGTGAAGGGAAGGGCCTAACTCATTTGAGGCTCCCAGTCTCATCGTCTCAGACAAGAAAAGGGAGAAAAGCCTTTGAAATAATAACAGTAATGAACTCTTGTGTAGTGCTTTATAGTTTACAAAGCAATTTTCCAAATAACCCCAACTGCCCTAAAAATTAGTAGTGTGTTATCTGTTACCTACATTTTATTGCTGAGAAGATGAGATTCAGAGAATTCAGATAACTTACTCAAGATTGCTCCTTTATTTAGTGTCAAAACTATGACCAGGATTTAAGGGTTTTTTTGATGTTTGCTTCACTATACCAAATAATTCTCCCTTTGTATATGTAGTCATGTCATTAGTTCAATTAAAAAATATATATAAGGTGTGTATATACCCATCGCCTCCTCTCCACTCCCATCTGCCCAACACCCGATGAATGTTATTGCTATTATTGCTATCACACCTAATCGGTGTGATGCACACTGTCTGGGGATGGACATGCTTGAAGCTCTGACTTGGTTGGTTGGGGCAAGGGCAATATACGTAATCTAAACATTTGTACCCCCATAATATGCTGAAATAAAGAAAAATGTATAAGAAATGTTCATAGGAAACATATCTATATATTAAATCAGTGATAGGAGTTATGTTAATAAATCAAATAAATATGTGAAAGTCAGAGGCTTAGCCTTTCACTACAGAAATAATTTTTTTCTATTTTTCCTCCTTTCATGCCCTTATATTTAACATTAGATTTTGTCTGCCATCTAGTGGAATTTTGACAAATCACACATAAAAAATCATGTCATTCCCTCCATTAGGTTGTACAGTCTTTATTTTCACTTTATATTTTTAAGCACTTTTATGTGCAGAATTTTTCTTATCTCAAAAAGTAGTAAGTGTTCTGTCATCTTGAATTTTCGTACAACCTAGTTCTTGACTAACATGCTACGTGAATTAAAACAATTCTTTTTTTTTTTTGAATCTCATTTCCTCTTCCACAAAATAAATGAGGAGGTAAAAGTTACTTTCAGCTATGAAATTGTGTGACTCTACTCTATCTTTGCTTAGTAACAGTAAAAATTGCTGATTTTTAATTGATATTCTCCCTCTATTCCCAATACCTAACTATTCCCTGCCCTTGGTCAGAGCATTACAATGGATCAGTGAGTTATTAGAAAGCTAGAATTATGTGGAAAATCAACAAATGGTATTTGTCACATGTGTCATCACAAAGAAGATAAAATGTACCCATTCAGTGAACCACTGACTTCATATAAAATTATATGGATTTGGTTATAGATTTTAGTGAATCATCACATATTTCATTTACCTTTGCAGTAGCTCTGTGAGGCCATCAGAGCAGGTGTGTGATCACTATTTGCCAAAAAGTAAGCAGGGAAACGGAAATAATTATTGACTTGATCAATCTCACAAAGGCATACAGTTGTAGGAAATGAATTAACACTTAATTCCATGCTATTGCCTGCAAACCAGCATGAGGCTCACCCGGAGTCTGTGCACTGGAGAGAACCTCAGGCTTTACCCTTGACCTGTGGAGTCAGAATCTTCAGTCTCACAAGGTCCCCAGGCGATTCTATGTGCATGAAAGTTTGAAAAGCACGGATCTAGCCCAGGATATCTAAAGTCAGCCCTGCAGGCTCTGAGGAGAGTTTGAATCGTTTTTTATCTGAAAAACTCAAATAGGGCAAAATGTTATCTTGAGTAAGAGAACAAACTTCAAAATAAATCTTAGATATAGTAAAATATTTTGAATAATTTCAGATTACTTAGAAAATATAATCAGTGTGTTTCTAAAGCAGCGATACTGATCATACTTTTTTAGGGAAACCATTTCTATACTCACATATTGTAACTAACACAAGGTTTTTTAAATATCTAGAATTTTTGAGATAAAAGCACTTTCTTTAGCTCAATTCCTTCAATTTCTAGATGAAGTAAATGAAGTTTGCTTAGGAAATTATTGACATTTAGGACACAAGTTGGGGTTCCTGTCTGCTGGTCTAATGCTCTCTAACCAGCATGTTTGCCCTTTACATGCAGTATATGGATCACGGTCTGTCTGGATGGCCATTTCCCGAAATCTGTTCTGCAGAACAGTAGTCTTGCAAGCTGCTCTGCAAAAATGTGTTTCAGAAATACTGTGTCATATACCTCCTTGGAGATTCTCATCACATTCTCATAATGATGAAAGGCTCTATCTTAAATCGTTTTAACTCTTCAGTTTACCAAGCATGAAATGCACTCGCCTCCTCTCTGATGTCCTCTTCCGCTGTTTCTTTTATAAAGTAAATTGTATTTTGTATAGTTAAGGCATACAACATGATGTGGGATACATTTAGATGGTAAAAAGGTTACTATAGTGAAGTTAATTAACATGTCCATCATCTCAGTTACCCTTTTTATGTTGTTGGTTTTGTGGCAAGAGCAGCTAAAAATTTCATTTAACACAAGTCCCATACACAGTACAATTTTATTACCTATATAGTCCTCATGTTGTACATTGGATTTCTAGAATTATTCATCTCCATACATGCTACTTTGTATGCTCTGACCTACATCTCTCCATTTCCTTCTCCTTCCCTTGCCCCCACCCTTGGTAACCACCGTTTTGTTCTGTATGCTGACATATTTTTTTTTTTAAGAATTTCACACATGAGTGAGATCATACAATATTTTCCTTCCTATTTCTAGCTTATTTCACTTAGTATAATATCCTCTAGGCTCATCTGTGTTGTGGCAAATGGTAAGATATCATTCTTTTTAAAGATTGAATAATATTCCATTGTATATATGTATCATAGTTTCTTTATCCATTTGTTTGTCAGCACTTAGGTTGTTTTCAAATCTTGGCTATTGTAAATACTGCAATGAATATGGAAATGCAGATATCTTTATGAGGTGGTGATTTCATATCCTTTAGATTTATGCCCAGAAGAAAGATTGCTGGATCATATTGTAGATTTATTTTAAATTTCTTGAGAAACCTTGATGTTGTGTTTCATAATAGCTATACCAATCCATGTTCCCACCAACAGCATACAAGGTAGCCCTTCTTTCCACACCCAAATCAACATTGATTATTTTTTGACTTTTTGGTAGATGCCATCCTATCCTGTATGAGGTAATATCTCAATGGTTTTGATTTGCATTTCCCTGATAATTAATGATCCTGAGTACCTTGACATTTGCTTGTTGCTCATTTTTATATCTTCTTTGGAGAAATGTCTATTCAGGTCTTTTATCCATTTTTCAATTGGGTTACTTATTTTTCTATTCTTCATAAATTTTTGATATTAACTTTTTATCAAATATATGATTTGCAACTATTTTTCCCTAATCCATAGGCTGCCATTGCATTTTGCTCATTGTTTCCTTTGCTGGACAGAAAGAAGCTTTTTAGTTTAATGTAGTCACATTTTTTATTTTTGCTTTTGTGGCCTGAGCTTTCGTTGTGATAGCTAAAAAATCATTGCTCAGGCCAATGTCAGGGAGCTATTACCCTACGTTCTCTTTTAGAAGTTTTATAGTTTCCAGTCTTATATATAGTTCTTTTATACATTTTGAGTTGATCTTTGTGTATGGTGTAAGGGTCCAGTTTTATTCTTTTGCATATGGAAACTATTTTACCAGAACCATTTATTAAAGAGGCTATCTTTCCCCATTGTGTCCTCTTGGTGCACTTGTCAAAAATTAGTTTATCATGTATGTTTGGATCTATTTCTAGGCTCTCTATTCTACAGCACTGGTCTATGTGTCTGTTTTTTATGCTAGTACCATACTGTTTTGATTACTATTGCTTTGTAACATAAGTTTAAATCAGGAAGTATTAATACAATGCCTTCAACTTTGTTTTCTTAGAATCATTTTGGCACTTCAGGGTTTTTTATGGTTCCATATGAATTTTAGGATTGTTTCTTCTATTCCTGTGAAGAATGTCATTAGGTTTTTGATAGAGATTGCTTTGAATGTCTATATAGCTTTGGGCAGTATGGACATTTTTAAAAAATTCTTTTGATCCATAAACATATCTTTTTATTTTTGTCTTCAATTTATTTCACCAATGTTTTATAGTTTTCACTGTACACAGCTTTTACCTCCTTGGTGAAATTTATTCCTATGTCTTTTTTTGATGCTATTGCAAATGGGATAGTTTTCTTGATTTCTTTTTCAGCGAGGTCATTATTTGTATGTAAACATGCTACTGATTTTATATCTGAAACCTTACTAAATTCATTTATTCTAACAGTTTTTTTTCATGGAATCTTTGTGGTATTTTACATATAGGATTGTGTCATCTGCAAATATAATTTTATTTCTTGCTTTCCAATGTGCTCGCCTTTTTTTTCTTATCTAAGATTTTCAGTACTATGTTGAATAGAACTATTAATAGCAAGAATGGACATCCTTGTTTTGTACTGGATTTTAGTGGAAACGCTTTCAGTTTTTTCCATTGATTATAATGTTAGCTGTGGGATGATCATAAATGTCCTTTATTATGCTGAGGAAGTTTCTCCTTCACTACCTAAACTGTTGAGATGGTTTTATCAACAAATGATGTTAGAAATTTTTTAGGATCAACATAAAATGCATGTTTTTTCTTTATTTTTGATATTTTGCCATTATGAATGAGTTTCATCCCCAAACAAGATTGGAAGGACTCTCCACCATCCAATAGCACCCTGGAAGAGATTTTAATTTTTATTTTGTTTTTACCTTTTCGTTTTGTTTTTTAATTTTTATTAATAATTTTTATTTCATTATATGAAGGAGGTACAAGTATTTGTGTTACATGGGCTAATTGTATAATGCTGAAATCAGGGCTTTTAGTGTACCCATCACTGGAATAGTGTAAATTGTACCCTATAGGTAAGTTTTTATCCCTCAACCCCTACTCATCCTCCCCCTTTCTTCATTTCTAATGTCCTTTACACCACTTTATGACCATGTATACCCATTGTTTAGCTCCCACTTATTAGGACGAACATACGGTATTTGTTTTTCCACTCCTGGGATACTTCACTTAGGATATTGTTCTTCAGTTCCATCCAAGTTGCTTCATATGACACTATTTCATTCCATTTTATGGCTGAGTAGTACTCCATGGTATATATACACCACATTTTCTTTATTTACCTATCAATTGATGGGCACTTAAGTTGATTCTATATCTTTGCAATTGTGAATTGAGCTGCAACAAACATTCAGGCACAAGTGTCTTTTTGATAAAATGATTTATTTTCTTCTGTGTAGATGTCCAGTAGTAAAATTACAGATCGAATGGTCAGCCTATTATACTTTTAGTTGTTTGAGGAATCTCCATGCTATTTGTAATGGAAGTTGTACTAATTTACATTCCCATCATAAGTGTATAAAGCATAAATTTTTCACCATATCTGTGCCATCATATCTGTGCTTATAGATTTTTTTTTAAAAAATTTATTTATTCTTGAGGTACAAACTGGTTACATAAATTGCCTTTGAATTGCCCAAGTCAAAGCTGCAAGCCTGCCCAACCCCCAGACAGTGCACAGTCCACCCATTAGGTGTGAGTTTACTCACCCCCCCTCCCCCCTCCCATTTTCCTGATCTCTGATGAATGTCACTTCCATATGTATGCATTAGTTTTGATTGATTAGTACCAATTTAATGGTGAGTACATGTGGTATTTGTTTTTCCATTCTTATAATACTTAGAGGAATGGATTCCAGCTCCATCCAGGGTAATACAAGAAGTATTCACTGTTTTCTATGGCTAACTAATACTCCATGCTAATACATATACCATATTTTATTAATCCACTCATGTATTGATGGGCATTTAGATGGTTTCCACATCTTTACAATTGTGAATTGTGCTGCTATAAATATTTGACTGCAGATATCTTTTTTTGTTTATAGATTTTTTTTAATATTAGACATCTGATAGGGGTAATGTGGTATATCATTGTAGTTCTGATTTGCATTTCCCTGATGATTAGTGATGTTGAACATTTTTTCATGTATTTTTTGGTCATTTGGTCATTTGGCTTTTGCCCACTTCTTAATGGGTATATATTTTTCTTGCTGATTTGAGTTCTTTTTAGATTTGGATATTAGCCCTTTGTTGGATGTACAGTTTGTGGATATTTTTTCCCATTCTGTAGGCTGTATATTTACTCTGTTGGTTATTTTCTTTACTGTGCAGAAACTTTTAAATTTAATCCCACTTATTTTTGTTGTTGCTATATTTGCTGTTGGGGTCTTAGTCATAAATTCTTTGCCAAGGCCAATATCTTGAAGAGATTTTCTTATGTTTTCTTCTAGAATTTTTATGGTTTTGGGTATTACACTTAAGTGTTTAATCCATCGTGAGTTTATTTTTGTATATGACAAGAGATAGGGATCCTGTTTCATTCTTTGGCATGTGGCTATCCAATTTTCAGCGCCAATTACTGAATAAGGCATCATTTCCCAGTATATGTTTTGTATGCTTTGTCAAAAATCAGATGGTTGTAGCTATATGGTTTTATTTCTGGGTTCTCTATTCTGCTCCATTGTTCTATGTGTTTATCTTTATACCAGTAACATACTGTTTTGGTTACCATAGCCTTGTAGTATAATTTGAAGTCAGGTAATGTGACGCCTCCTAATTTGTTATTTTTGTTTAGGATTGCTTTGGATATTAAAGCTCTTTTTTGGTTCCATATGAAGTTTAGGATTATTTTTTCTAGATCTGTGAAATATGTTGTTGATATTTCGATGGAAATTGCTTTGAATATGTAAATCACTGTGGGCAGAATGGACATTTTAACAATATTGATTCTTCTGATTCATTACCATAAGATGTTTTCCTTTTATCTATGTCACCTATAATTTCTTCTATAAGTGGTTCTTCTATCACCTATAATTTCTTCTCTCAGTTCCAAATCTATAATTTCTTCTATCAGTTCCCTTTGTAGAGATGTTTTACCTTTTGGTTAAGTATATTTCTGAGTTTTTTCTTTGCATCTATTGTAAATGGTATTGAGTTCTTGATTTGACTCTCAGCTTGACTATTATTAGTATATAAATATGGTACTGATTTGTGTACATTGATTTTGTAATCTTGAGACTTTGCTGGGTTTATTTGTCAATTCTAGGAGTCTTTTGGTGAAGTCTTTAGGATTTTCTAGATGCAACATGATATCTTCTGCAAACAGGAATAGTTTAACCTCCTCTTTCCTGACTTGAATTTTCTTTATTTCTTTCTCTTGCTTGATTGCTCTGGCTAGAACTCCCAATACTATGTTCAATAGAAGTGGTGACAGTGGGTACCCTTGTCTTGTTCCAGTTTTAGGGGAAATGCTTTCAACTCTTCCCTATTTAGGATGATATTGGCTGGGGGTTTATTATGTATGGCTTTTATAATTTTGATGTATGTTCCTTCTATGCCTAGTTTGTTGAAGGTTTTCGTCATGAAGTAGTGTTGGATTTTTATCAAATGCTTTTTCTGCATCTATCGAGATCATTGTTTGATCTTTCTTTTTACTTCTGTTATGTGGTGACTCACATTTACTAATTTGCATATATTGAACCATCTTTGAATCCCTGGGATGAAACCCTGTATCCTGGTGAATTCTCTTTTTTATGTGCTGTAGTATTCAGTTTGCTAGTATTTTGTGGAGAATGTTTGCATCTATGTTCTTGAAGAATACTGGTTTGTAGTTTTCCTTTTTTGTTGTGTTCTTTCCTGGCTTTGGTATGTAGGTGATGCTGGCTTTGTAGGATACATTGGGGAGGTTTTCCTCCTTCTCAATATTATAGAATAATTTCAGTAGAATAGGTACTAGTTCTTTTTTGTATGTCTGGTAGAATTAGTTTGTTAATTGGTCTGGCATGGAGATTTTTTGTTAGGAGATTTTTTTATTACCATTTCAATCTCAATACCCATTATTGGTCTGTTCAGAATGTCTATTTTGTCCTGATTCAGGCTTGAGAGGTTGTATGTTTCCAAGAATTTATCCATTTCTTCTGGGTTTTCCAGTTTGTGTGTGTATAGGTTTTCATAGTAGTCTCAGATGATATTTTGTATTTCTGGAGTATCAGTTGTAATGTCTCCTTTTGCTTTTATGATTGAGCTTATTAGAATCCTTTATTTCTGGTTAATCTAGATAATTATCTATTGATTTTGTTTGTCTTGATTGGTTCTTTATTATTGGTTCTTTATTATTTTTTGATTTCTGTTTCATTTAGTTCTGCTCTGAGCTTTGTTGTTTCTTTTCTTTTGCTAGTTTTAAGTTTAGTTTGTTCTTTTTCTAGTTCCTTCAAGTGTGACATTAGGATATTAATTTGTGATCTTTCTTTCTTTTTGATGAAAGTATTTAAGGCTAGGAGCCTTCCCCTTATCACTGCTTTTCCTATCTCAGATTTTGGAAGGTTTTGTCTCCTTTACTACTCAGTACAATTTTTTTTTTCATTTCTGTATTCATCATTAACCCAAGGATCATTCAGGAATAGATTATTTAATTTTCATGTATTTTATAGTTTTGAGAGGTTTTTTTGGTTCTGATTTCTAGTTTTATAACACTGTGGTCTGAGAAGATACATGGTATGATTTCGATTTTTCTAAGTTTGCTGAGACTTGTTTTGTAGCTTAACATATGATCTGTCTTGGAAAATGTCCCATGTGCTGGCCAGAAGTATGTATATTCTACAACTTTTTGGTAGAATGTTCTGCAAACATCTGTTAGGTTCATTTGTTTTAGAGTTCCATTTAAGTGCAGTGTTTAATTTTGGTCATTTGCCTAGATGATATCTCCACTTCTGTCAGTAGAGTGTTGAAGTCCCCAACTATTATGATGTCACTATTTAGTTCATTAGATGTAGTAGAATTTTTTTTTTGAATCCTGGAGCTCCTGTGTTAGGTGCATTTATATTTAGGATTTTTATATCTTCTTGCTGAATTGATCCTCTTATAATTATATAGTGACCATCTTTGTCTTTTTCTATTCTTGTTAATGTAAAGTCAGTTTTATCTGATATGAGAATAGCTGCTCCTGCTCAAGTTTGGTTTCCATCTGCATGGAATATATTTTTCCACTTGCTTACCTTGAGTCTCTGAGAATCTTTGCCTATTAATTGGTTTTCTTAGAGACAGCATATATTTGGCTTGTGTTTTTCTATCCATTCAACTTATCTACATCTTTTGGGGGTGGGCATTAAGACCATTCACATTCAATGTTAGTATTGATGTGAGATACTGTTCTGGTCAGCATGTTGATTGTTACCTAGTTGCTTTGTGCTCTCCCTTGTGTTACTGTTTTAGAAGAGCTGTGAGTTTTAACTTCTGGGTGCTATTAATATTCTGGGTGGTATTTTACACTGGTTGGTATTAATAGTTCTGTTCCATGTATAGAGTGCTTTTAAGCATTTCTTGAAGGGCAGGTCTGGTGATGACAATTTCTCTTAGAGTATTCCTGTCTGGGAAAGTTTTGTTTCTCCTTCATTTATGAAACTTAGTTTTGCAGGACACAAAATTTTGGGTGGTAGTTATTCTGTTTTAGGAGACTAAAGATGGGACCTCATTCCTTTCTAGATTTTAAGGTTTCTGTTGAGATGTCTGCTGTTATTGTGATAGATTTTCCTTTGTAAGTTACTAGATGTTTTTGCCTCATGACTTGTAGGAGTTTCTCCTTCATGTTGACTTTGTCCAGTCTGATGACTGTGTGCCTTAAGGATGCCTTGTTTGCAATGAATCTTCCAGGTGTTCATTGAGTTTCTTATATCTGTGTATCTAAAACTCTAGCAAGACCAAGGAAATGTTCCTCAGTTATTCCCTCAAATAGGTTGCTGAAGTCTTTTTCTTCCTTACTCTCAGGGATACCTATGATTCTCATGCTTGGCTGTTTTACATAATCCCATATTTCTCGTAGACTTTGTTAATTTCTCTTGATTCTTTGCCCTTTACTTTTGACTGGGTTAATTCAAAGGATTTCTCTCCCGGCTCTGAAATATTTTCTGTTGCTTGATCTAGTCTATTCTTAAAACTTTCTACTGTGTTTTGTATTTTCCTAATGGAATTTTTCATGTCCAGAAATTGTTTGTTTTTTTAAATATATATATATATGTCATTAGTAAAATTTTAATTCATTTCCTAAGTTATTTTTCAGGTTTATTTGATTTTCCATTTTTGTTTGGATTTCACCAAGCTTCTTTATAATCCATATTTGGAATTCTTTATCTGTTACTTCAATTTTTCATTTTGGTTGGGATCCATTGATAGCTGTCTTTTCATCCTGAGTGTGCATACTTTTGGAGTTCTTTCACTGATTTCTTCTCATCTGGAGCAGCTGTTGCTTTTTGTTTTGGGATTTTCTTTTGTTTAGATGGGACTCCCCCCCCTTTAAGGGTGTGGCTGTAGTATATGTTGGGTAAGGACCTTTGGCTTTGCTTGTGGGTACTTTAGGAGGAGGTTCTAGGTTCTGGATGGATTACCTTGGTTATAGATACGTTAGTGTGGTGGATTTCCCAATTGCTAGTTATTTGTATGCTGTAGCAGTTATGTACTATGTGTGTGGGCAAATGCCCTGCCTCTTGTCAACAAGAGGAGATGCAGGTCTTTGAAATATTTTCTCTGACCTCATAAAATATGTTTGGAAGTTCTCCCTCTAGCTCTT
>VBSM01003176.1:39653265-39671061 GCA_008086735.1 Cheirogaleus medius | reverse complement strand
AAGCTGGGTTCAATTATTCTTTGAATGTTTCATAGAATTGTGACTCCATCTGGTCTTCCTGGGCTTTATTGTTGCTTTTGGGGGGAGGTTTTTTAATTACTTATTCATTTTCTGTGCTATTGGTCTGCTCATGCTTTCTATTTCTTCTAACTCAATCTTGGTAGGTTGTATTTTTCTAGGTATTTATCAATTTTCTCTAGAGTATCCAATTTCTTAGCATATAATAGCTCATAACAGTCCTTTATGATCTTTATTATTGCTGTCATTTTTTTTGTTAGACTATCTAAGGGTATGTCAACTTTGTTTATTTAAAACTTAGTTTTATTGAATCTGTTTTTTTTCATTTCTATTTGATTTATTTTTATTCTGATTTTTATTTCTAAATTTTATAAATTTGGGGTTTAGTTTGCTCTTTTGCTAGTTCCTGAGGTGTAATGTTAGACTACTTATTTGAGATCTTTCTTTTGTTTGTAATGGTGGTGTTTATTACTATAAACTTCCTTCTCTATCCAAAATTGTTTTTACTGCATCCCATAGGTTTTGGTATATTGTCTTTCTATTGTTATCTGTCCCAAGATATTTTTAAATTTTCCTTTTCTTTCTTCCTTCCCTTTCTTTCTTTCTTTCTTTCCTTTCTTTCCTTTCTTTCTTTCGTCTGGCCTTGTCACCCAGTGTGGAGCGCAGTGGCCTGATCGTCCTCACTACAACCTTGAATTTTGGGCTTCACGTGATCCTTCTACTTCAGCCTCCTGAGTAGCGTGAACTACAGGTGTGCACCACCATGACCAGCTAATTTAAAAAATATATTTTTTAGAGAGATGGGATCTCATTGTGTTGCCTAGGCTGGTCTCAAACTTCTGGCCTAAGGTTATCCTCCTATCTTGGCCTCTCAAAGTGCTGGTATTACAGGAATGAGTCACCATGCCTGGCCTCCCTTTTGATTTCTTCTTTGACTTACTGTTCAAAGAAGCATCTTGTTTAATTTCCATATATTTCTCAAGATTCCTAATGGTATTGATTTCTATGCCATTGTGGTGTGGAATGATAATAGATATGATTTCAGTCTTATTAATAAATTTGTCCCGTAGACTTGTATGCAAACATATAGTCTGTTTTAAAGAATAGTCCATGTGCACTGCAAAAAAATGTGTACTCTGATTCTGTTAAATGAAAAGTTCTGTTTATACGTATGTTAGGTCCATTTGGTCAAAAGTAGACTCAATTCTAGTGTTCTCTTATTATTTCTCTGTCTTGTTTACTTATCCATTTAGTAAACATTGCTACAGGATATTTTAATTGTCAAATATTGGGATCTAAAAGGTTTCAAAATTAGCACAGGTTTTATGTAGGATATTGGTGGCTTCAAAAACAACTTGAAAACCTTTCACTTTGAGGGGAATATTTTATTAAAATTGTGATAAACTTTTTACCATAGTGTAACTTTAAATATTCATGGCATAATATGAGAACAGTTTCACATCCCTCAAACTTGAAGCCAAACTGATGGCACTGACCATCTCTTTGTAGCATTAGTTGGCAAAGATGTGGAAGCACTTCACTGCTTCTCAGGCTTGTTGCCTGACACTTCCATCCACACAAAAGTGGCCAAAATTTATTGCATTATTCCTACTATTTGTAGAGGTCTGAAAGGGGCAAAACATTTAGTGATCACTAATTGGTCTGCCACAGCTAACAATGCTCTTTCTTTTTATAAACAAAGCTTTCATGGCATTTAACAGATTTAGGACACCTATAAGTAGTGATAGATTAACCAAAAATTGTAAGATGGGGCATAGGGTTTACCACAGAATTAAGTATTTAATATAAAGGAATATGTAAGAGTGAGAGAAGAATTTCAGATAGTATGGCAGGCAATTAAGGGAATGTTTGGCATTCTCCATACAAATGGTTGCTATATAGCCCGGGAATGTGTCATATGGTATACAAACATAAAAGAGTGCAGTCACTACCATGGTCAGATGATAGAGGTAAATATGTCAGTGAAAACGACAGAATAGGGGACGCAATTAACATTTCAAATATTGAGTATATGTACCCCTTGCTGTCCTAGGCACTTTATAATCATATATAGAATAAATATATGACATCTTATGGTGATTAAAAAGAAAAGTTAGGAAATAAATTATAGGAAGCAAGCAAAATAGCAACTGCCAAGATTTTTGTTGAGGATGTATTCTGTATTCCTAAACAATTATTCTTAAGTAAAAGCATTCCATGGTCATAAAATTTGGTAAACATTGAACAGTAATTTTTCCTTTTATAGATTTATAGCACATTAAGGCTCTGGGAAAACTTCTGAGAATAAATCAGTTTAATGTTATTTACTGAATTCACCAAACTTTTTCTCACAGGCCTAGAAAGGCAAAAACAAAACAAAAAGCCAACCTATAGCAAACCATCTATCCTGAAGTACTGTTGAAAGTGACAGTCATCCTTGGGCTTGTTTTCCTACCTGTCTTACTGGGTATGCCAAGAAAGGAAGGCCCTAAATGTTCCCTACCTGGGCCCTTTCTTAAGTATGTGTTTGTAGTAGGCTGCTACAATCTTAGTGTTACAGGAAACTTTCAGATTAACCAAGTCATTCAAGTAATTATCCATCATATCACAATCTACAAAGTTTAAGCAACTTCAGTTCTAGGGATCAATGAGCTCTGGGCTGTGTGCTAATTCCAGCCCATCTGTACGTTTGCAAACACAGCCACAACCATTTGTTTTTTATTGTCTGTGGCTGCTTTTGTGCTACAGTGACAGAGCTGTGTAATTCCTGTAGAGCCTATATGGTCTACAAAGCCTAAAATATTTTAATCTGTTCCTTTACAGAAATTTTGTTGATTTCTGTTTCAGTAGCTTAAGCACATTTTCATCAATAAATAACTTATTCAGCATATATAGAAAACTGAATCAAATGTAGTTTTAATGTTTATTATTAATATACATTGAACTTTGAGAGTTTTTCTTTGTAAATATTTCTATGATTTGGCAATAAATTAAAATAGCTGACTATAAAAGTTGATCCCATTTAACATTTTCATTGATTACAACCTCAAGTCAACTTGCCCACTTCGTAGTTACCTTTAGAGACCTTCCCTTCTCCTAAGGATCCCAAGATTTTTTCTTACATTTCCCCAATATAACTTGCTAACTCTTCATGGCTTTGCATCCACACAGATCTTATGCTCATCTCACATATCATTCTCAGCCAATCCAAGTCTTTGTCAACCAAACGATTTTAGACAACTATCAGATGATTGCTAAAATTTGCCTTCTGAGCCTTATACCGCATATGATATTTATAATATATTAGCAAGCCTGTTGAACACTTTGTAAATATTTTTCATGCACAGTTATCCAAAACAAACTTGTTTTTAATCTCAATATAAAAACCATAGTGTTGCATAGGAAGTTACCTTGATGCAAAGGTATCCTCCAAGTATACTACCAGGCATCCCAGAGGTCTTGGAACAGAAAATCTCAGGGAACTACTTAAGAGGTTCAGATAGCATAATTGATTAATAAACTTCAAACACATAGTGAGAAGCTAGGGCAAAGAGAAGGAGCAGGTTTACAAACCTAGGACAGGGTAAAAAACAGGGTGAAAGTGCCACTATATCTAAATTCTGAAGTACATAATATTCAAATATCCTGTTTTTCTCTCTCTCTTGCATCAGCCTTCTCTTTTAATGGTGAGGTTATTGAGACCAGATTTGGGCTATGAGCAATGGAAGGTGCCTGGTGTCAAAATTCACCCTTGTTATGTTGGAGAGACATAGGGGCAAGCTCACCTGGCCACAACTGTAGAGAACCTGTGACCTGCTGAACAGCCATGTTTGTTTCCTGCATGTTGTCAGAAGGCGTACAAGTGGGATACCTCTGTGGCCCATATAAGTGTAGTGTATTACACACATTTAGTCACTCACGTATACTTGATATTTCCATCCCTTCCTAATTTCAGCAAGTGCTCCACTTCATATCTAACATGTTATATTAGCTCTTTCATTGCATACTTAGTTTCATCTGTCCTTGTTGTTTCCTTTATTAGCAGGGCCGATTGTTCTTAAATAATAAGGAAAACATAAACAATACAGTAAAGTAACACATTCCAGCATGACGTTACAGCAGGGGAAATTTCTGGATCCAAATGACCCTACTTGTTACTCCACTGATGCCCCTGTGCTGACTCATACTTCACCTAAATGAACTGAGTGTCTGCTTTTGGCAGGACTAATGTAGAAAGGTCCAAGGGAGTGGATAAAGTGAAACTCCTAAATTAGTAGCCAGCATAGATATAGTTTCACAAAGTTATAGGACTGTTGTTTAGAAATGATTATTCAGATATCTATGAGGAAATATGCAACATTAGCATATGTTATTTCAAACAGATTCCAGAAAAGAGAACGTTTGCATAGTCTGGCCCCCTAGTCTATATCCAAAGACAAAGATATTTAAGCTTTTCATGTAATGTGAATTTCTATTCTAAGATGATTCCATAGAAGTGTCCAATAATTGAATTTTTAAATTCTTAGGAGGTGGAGTATGTGAAACTACTCACCACTTACTTCCCACCCTTCTCTGTTATATAGATGCTGTAGTCCTCAACTATGTGGACTGAAGATGGGAATAGGGCTGAACAGTAGCTGTCAACCTGGCACTTTGAACCCAAATAGTTCCAAGGGTCAACTCTTTCATCCACAGTAGCCTCATTCAATCATCTGATTGTGTAGGCATTCTCCATCATGGACAAACTTTATATTCTTCTCTTTCTCTCCTCCTTTTCCCCTGCTCTCTACTACAAACATGCAGCAAGCAGGCAATACAACCCAGGTTTTTGCCCAGAGTAAAACTCTGTAGCTGTTATTCTATTCATCATAATTATATATTATGTAATACTACTGGATCCTGAAGATTCCTTTTATTCAGATTAATTTCCATCCCTGTTAAATGCTAGCAGATATCTCCAATTTTAGTATCTCTTACCTCATAACTCATTTTTAGTTCATTAACTCAGCTCTATGAAAATAACTCAGGAAAATCAGTCATAGGTAATGGTGTTGGTATATACAGAAAACCATAATGGACAATGTTATTTGAGTTCAAAATCCACTTTGAATGGTGGATAGGCCAAAAGAGGCAAGTGTAGTGAAGAGCTGCCACAGTGTCACCAATAAATTAGACTCAGAAAAACTGAACTGCCAGTGGGAACGCATCTATAACAAACTCCAACTTGAAAGGTAATGATTATGCAGCTCAGGCCTTAATAACAGGTTAAAAGATTGATGGATATTGCTCATGTACAAGTCTTAATACAAACATTCAGCATTTTGACAGAGTGAATTTTCAGAGATAATATGTGCATAGCTATATTTTCCTGAAATGATACCCCCTCTACCCCTTTTTGTCAGATATGAAAGCTACAGAGCTTATTCTATTTCTTTATGTAATTGTAAAGAACAATATGCATTAACCTATTTATAGATTCTGTCAATTCTTTGTTAACCCACTTGAAGAGACTATGGATTTTCAAACTTAAGTTATAAATTACAGGCATAAGTTTTGTGGTTGATAACCACAATTTGGAATGAAAATATGCCTCTCTACTAGATAGTGCAATTTTTCTATGGCTAAAGCACACAAATTCATCCACGAATATTTGCAGTGTTCAACCATTTACCTCTCTGACCACCATATGCTTTCACCAGAGTAAAACAATGCCCTACTCCACCACAACAAATATGTGTATGCACATACATTCAAACTCCAATTTTTTCATATAAAAATATCCCATTCTGTAAAAAATTATTTTTCTACTGTGTATTAATATAATCTTCATATCTTTGTATATGAATTGTCTTTCCCATTGTATACATTTTATAGAATTTGAGAAAGGAAATTTTGAGCAATAATTAAAATTGTAATATACACATATTTAGTTATACAATACTAAAGACAAATACAGGTCAAAATCTTTTCTGATACCTAAATGCCATGAGATCATTCCTGCATGAAGATGTTAAGATCTCAGTCATAACAAGTTGTGACTACATGATTACAGTCATGATATACAAGAGGTCAATATGTGTTTTCTCATTCATTTTTTTTCAATTCTTTTGAAGTATTATGGGAGTACAAATGTTTTTGGTTACAAAGATTGCTTTTGTAAAACTTGAGTCAGAGTTATAAGTGTGCCTGTTACTCAGATAATGTTCATTGTACCTGTTAGATAGGTTTTTGCCCATCCCTTCTTCCACCCTCCCCTGATTGATTTCCATTGGGTTATATCTCCTTCTGTGCCCATGTGTGCTCTTCGGTTAGTTCCAATTTAATAGTGAGTACATGTGGTGTTTGTTTTTTCATTCTTTAGATACTTCACTTAGGATAATGGTCTCTAGTTCCATTCATATTGCTGCAAAAGGCATAAAGCCATTCTTCTTAGCTGAGTAGTATTTCATGGTATATATACACCACATTTTGTTAATACAGTCATGAATTGATGGGCACATGTTTTATTCCACATTTTTGCAATTGTGAATCGTGCTGCAGTAAACATCTATTTCTTTAAGAGTTTCAACTTTATATAGCTCAGCCTTCTCTGTCTCAAGACTTAAAGAACATTCCTTAATATTTGTCTTAGCTGGATGTGTCTACAAATGCCCTAATGCAAAGAGAATGGACTTTTAAATGTCTGGAATATTTATTTTATTTCAGCATATTATGGGGGTAAAAATGTTTAAGTTACATATATTGCCCTTGCCCCACCCAAGTCAGAGCTTCAAGTGTGTCCATCCCCCAGACGGTGTACACTGTACCCATTAGGTGTGTATATACCCATCTCCTCCTCCCCCTTCCCATCTGCCCAACACTATATGTTATTACTATATGTGCACTTAAGTGTTGACCAGTTAATACCAATTTGATGGTTAATATGTGTGGTGCTTCATGTTCCATTCTTCAATTAGTAGAATGGATTCCAGCTCTATCCAGGAAAATATAAGAGGTGCTGTATCACCATTGTTTTTTGTGACTGAGTAGAACTCCATGGTATACATATACATATACCACATTTTCTTAATCCACTCATGTATTGATGGGCACTTGGGTTGTTTCCACCTCTTTGCAATTTTGACTTGTGACTATGAACATTCGAGTGCAGATATCTTTTTTATAGGATGTCTTTTGAGTAGATGCTGAGTAATGAGATTGCTGGGTCAAATGGTAGTTCTACTTGTAGCTCTTTGAGGTGTCTCCATGTTGCTTTCCACAGAGGTTGAACTAGTTTGCAGTCCCACCAGCAGTGTAAGAGTGTTCCTATCTCTCCGCATCTGTGCCAACATTTACTGTTTTGGGACATTTTGATAAAGGCTATTCTCTGGAGATAAGTGATACCTCGTTGTGGTTTTGATTTGCATTTCCCTTATGATTAGAGATGTTGAGAAATTTTTCCTATGTTTCTTGGCCATTAATCTGTCTTCTTTTGAAAAGTTTCTGTTCATTTCCTTTGCCTACTTTTTGATAGACTTGATTTCTTTTCTTGCTGGTTTTCCTGAGTTCTGTATAGATTCTAGTTATCAGCCCTTTATCAAATGTGTAACATGCAAATATTTTCTCCCATTCTGTCTGCTCTTGTGATAGTTTCCTTGGCTGTGCAGAAGGTATGATTTTCAATGGGAATTTTCAAGTTACCCAGGTAGCTACCAGGAAGAGGTCAAGTTATTTTTTGTATGCAAACAGGCAAGTTACTACTACTTTGTACTGTATTCTTCTGTAGCACACAAGACAAAATGTTTCTTTTTCTATTCCTGAGACTTAGGAGGACTAGTGCTCTCTACAATAAGTAAACCCTACAAGAGAAAGCAGGATTACCCATTAGTGTGTCTCCTTCAGTCTTGAACTCATGTTTTGCTGCCGTAAAGGATGATACCTAAACCATTTTGCTTTTCCCGCAATCAGCTTAAAAAATTAGCCTAGAATAATGTGGTCAAAATGGAATTTGGAAATAATGGATTTTAAAGAAATAAGAATTCAGTGAAATACTTCATAAAATTAGGGTATTTTGTGGCAGAGCAGGAACTAGATAAAGCACAGAAATTTAATCAAGAATATCTTTCAGAGCAGGGATTACCCAACCTATGGTGACTTGTACAATTATTTCATTATATATTACAATGCAATGAAACAAAGTGCACAATAAATGTAATGTGATTAAATCATCCGTAAACAACCCATGGAAAAATTGTCTTCCATGAAAACTGCCCCTGGTGCCAAAAAGGTTGAAACCAGTCTTTCTGAGGTGACTATGAGAGCAACAACAAACAACTATTACTCTTTGTAATGTTTCACACAATAATTCCTTTATTACCATTTACATCTCTTAATGCTAGAATAGCATTCTGAGGTTGCCAAGCATAAATTGAAACTGAATAGAAACATCAAAGTCTACTCAGATTTCCAGAAGAGCTGCAGAATGTGGAAAATGAGTCTTTAGAGGATAAAGTGTGCTAAAGATGATGTCCATTTGCATGATCGATGACAAGATATAAGCCCATATTTTTATAAAGTAAGAAAATGGTTATGCCTGCTGTTGCCATAAAAAGTATTCCATAGAGAAAGAAACTTAAGATAAATGGTTATGAGCTGATCATTTTTAAATGTCCTTCAAAATATTTGGTGCTCATAAAGTGCAATGTACAGACAGTGCTGGGGACTGTCTGTTGCAATTGAACAGGGGACTACTAGGGTGATGATGCTTTCCCCCTGCTGAGGAAGACAGGTGTGCACAGCTTAGGATTTGTTTAGAACATCTACTCCTCTGCTGGATTTGCCATCAGGGAACCAATTAGTGACTTGGAACAAAAAAAAAATTGGTTCATGCTTGAGCGAGTCTGCAGAAACCAAAATCAAAAGTTTCTGGGTTTTATTCAAAGTATAGATTTTAATAACCTCTTGATAATCCTTTGGAAATGTGTTGCTTAGTAAAAAAAAAAAAATAGTGCCACCATTTCTTCAACTAATCAATAAGGTGTGGTTTATAAATTGAAGCACATTAAATCTTCATTTTGTGGATCGGTATCACCAAAGGTTCTGACAGAGCTGGTGCATAGGCATAAAGACTCATTTGCTCCCTATAAAGTAGAAGACATGTTATTATCAGAAAGCCGTGGAATAATACAATAGATGATACTGAAATCATATCTATCCAAGATATCATATTATTTAGCCCAGTTTCTCAAGCTGCAGAGAGGTTATCTCTAATAGACTTCACCAATAAGGCAATGCATATTCCCATTCAAAAAGCAGACATAGAGCGCTGCTTCCACACGCTTAGGAGCAGCATGTACCACACAAGGCATGGGAGATAATTAAATCTGCTCTGGACCAGCACTTCCCCATCCTTCAGACCACCTTCCTTTTACAGGCATACATTCCATTTTCAAAAGGACCATGGGCTTAGTTTCCTTGTGATGTGCAGAGTAAAACCATACATTAGCTCCACAGCCTTCTACACCTCTCTCCTTACTTGTTTCAATTGTTCAAAAATCTTTTCTTGGTTTTTCTTCTCTACTTAAATAAAAAAGGCAGTAATTTTTCCTCATAAAGACAAATATATAAGCAAAACTAACATTTGTTGACAAATTTGTTGACACTCTAGAAAGCTTTCAATTCTTCTTAATTTAGCTACATCTAAAACCCAAGGAATCTGACAGCCAGGGATCAGTAGTCATGAAATTTATCATGTAACTTTAATACATAATACTTTCAAAAATTTTCAAAATTTTCATAACTTTAAAAGTATGTTTTTCCACTAGAACACTTTATTTTGTACTTTTCAGTGGATAATTCTTTTTCTAGATTATATAAATGGTCTTGTAAGTATCTTTGTTTAATCATAACTTGTTATTGGGCAGGCATTAAAGGTACTGAGATATTTCCTTTATTTATTGTAGTGTGAATATATTATTAGGTTAGTATTTTGAAAACATTCTGTCCAAATAAATTGTAGGTAGAAGTATTCAGTCAGCAAATAGTAGCAGAAATAACTAGAACAGAATATTGGTTTGCCTCCCCAGACACAAACTAACAAAGGAATTTTTTACCCCCAAATTCCTTTTTATATCATCAATATAACTAATACTAATGTCTAATACTTTGATTATAGACAGTTTTGCTTCTGTTAAAATTTATGATTCCATGCAATGTCTGCAGAAGATAGAGTGGATGCTAATGAATCAAATCCAGACTATTGGAAACTCATGACATTGTAATAGGGATAAAATAGAGATAAGTCATGTAAAATGTTTAGCACAATCCTGGCACATAGCTAAAGCTCAATAAATACTAGTAGCAGCAGCTCCTGAATTTCTACACAAAACAGCTTCAGGTCACCAGTCTGGAAGTATAGAAAAGAGCTGTTGTGAACTTGTGATTTTTGTAGCAAGTATACTGCTTTTATTTACATTGTGTATTTTTTTTTCAGGAGTCTGGAAAGGGAATGCTAGAGGAAGTGAAAAACTCTCCCCACCAATGCCATCTAAAGAAAAGCCTTCCGAAGGGCAGGTATTCATTCCTGTTTATGTACAGGGGAACAAGGGCACTAAGACCTGAAACCCTTTCATGAAAATCTTGTCTAATTTCACTTTACCATTTTCCCCTTTTCTT
Source organism: Cheirogaleus medius (assembly GCA_008086735.1). Classification (NCBI taxonomy): domain Eukaryota; kingdom Metazoa; phylum Chordata; class Mammalia; order Primates; family Cheirogaleidae; genus Cheirogaleus; species Cheirogaleus medius. The sequence continues at coordinate 39,660,390 of VBSM01003176.1, read as the reverse complement.
GTGCTGTTCTATTCAAATTTTGGGTAAAGTCTTTCAGTTGTTATCAGGTCTTCACGTTAAACATCTAAGGTACACATCCTGGATTTGAAGAATGTATGGCCAGCATGTCTGCAATGCTACAATCCTGTTTTCATTTCCCTTCAATATTCTCTTAAGGTCTCATTAATTTCTAGCTTATTTCCCTTTTCAATTTCAATATCTTTATCCATTATAATTATACAACCTTTCTTAGTCAATGGTTTATTTTCTGGTTTTAAAATACATATAATAGCTGGGAAATGAACAAGTTAAAATGTTTGACAAAAGTAATTTGTGGTAACTTTACAATGGTCACAATTAAATCTTTTATTTACATTTGCCCCCAGAATTAAAGATGTAATTTAGTGATCTGCTTGATATTCATAGGTCTTATTTACTCATTCAAAAGTCCAGAAATACTTATGGTATAAAGTAAAACTCTTTGATAAGATAAAAACAAGTCATATATAAACTACTGCATTACTTGAGCAATACATATACTTTTTGTGTTTACTTACCTATTTCACATTTTTTGTTCTGCATGCACAATATGAAATCATAAAAGCAACAAACATCACCACACCAACACTGAGTAAGATCATTTCTACAAGGCCAAGGAGGTTTATTTTTCCAGTCACTTGCTTTCTGAACATTTCCGCCTTCTCATCACCAATGGTCCCAGTCTGTAAGTAGATTAATACTTATTCTTAGGACAAGTCAATGGAATTCCTCACGCATGTCAAAGAAGGCAATAAATGCCACATAGAATATTTACAGAGTAAAAGATGTGATGTATAGCAAGTACTCTTCATTGGACTAGGATGCATTTGATCTTCAGAACTGGCTCTGAACTACTGCCCAATTATCCAAATCATGTTTCCTAGTGACAGAGGGAAATTCACTGTCTTTTCTATTCCTGTGGTTAATCAATGCCATGGTTTACACTAAACATATCTTGTCAGGAAATGGGACAGACTTCCTATGCCTACTCTAACCTAGCCTTTATATGCATAGTTGGCTTTTATTAGTGCTATAATATTGAATGTTAATTTACTTGCAGTTGCATGCATGTTCCTCTTCCCTAAGACAAGCATTATGACAAGAAAAAATGTTTTTTTGAAGATAATCCTAAATGATAGGAAGTGCTTTAAAAAAGGAAAACAAGGTCATATTTCTTTATGATTAGGTTCTCTCAAATAGGTATAATCAATAAACTTATCCATATGGGCAATGGAAATACACATAACTTCAAATACTATACAATGAAGTTTGTTCTAATGACTAGATTAAAATACTAACCTCATTAAGCCACAGAATAGGTACAAGATAGGTCCTCTTAAGACTCTTTAGTGCTCTGTAATAGATAATTATGAAAATATAAACTAACACATATAAACCTTTTAATAATTATTAGTACAAATAAATGTTCAGAATTGCCTAACTTCTGAGTTTGTTCCCTGTTATGAATCATTTATATTTTAGTCTGTTTCTCACATTTCTTTTGCTTATAAATCTTTCTAATACAGATTTCTAAATATACTTATTTTTTCTGAGTACAGAAATTTACTGTTATAGAAATATTTAGTCAACTTAGTCAACTAACAAAATGAAAGATGCTATCAAATGTTTACATAAAACCCATTTTAAATATGTGCAGATATTTCAATAAGCACTAGATATTATGGATAAAAGTTATCATAGGCATTTAATAATGATTGTTTAGCGATCTTAAGCTAAAGAAAAGTTGAAATGTGATAGACATACGTTCTAACAAGGAAATACTACACATCGTATAAAGATAACCTTATTTAAGAGACTCACTCAATTTTTCTTGCTGGCTTGACCAATATGTTGACCTGCAGCCGTTTGGCAAATCGTAAAGTGAATCCAGTTATCTAAAAAGAGAATTAAAATAACCACCAATTTATTTTTAAAACATTATTTTATAATACCTAAAACTTGTTACAGCAGAAGAGAAAGAATATAGAACTTAAAGGACTACTTGAAAATTGTAAAAGTTAGTTAACTGGACCTAATTATATACATATCTATGCATACACACACAATTTCTTTGCCCAACTTACTGTTATGATTTTAGTTATCTTTGTGATTTACCTGAAATGGTTTTAGAGATCAGGTAGTTAATTCCTGAACTATGTATGATCAAATGATTCAGTCAGAATCCATGTATTATTAGTTATACTTGTAACTATCATTATTTAAACTGAAACATTCTAGAATTGCATTTAACTTTTGAAAAGAATAAAACTATTGTGCTATAACAAAGTATAACAGATCATGCCCTAAATTCCTATAAAATCTTTAAATCCCATATATGACTCCTCATATAAGCAATATATATAATAATCAATATATATAATATAGTTAAACATAGAATAGTAACATAAAATTAAGACAATTAGAATTATTTTTATTATTTTTTTAAAAGGCTTATGGAATTCCATATATAAAATTTAATTAGGAAGAAATCATGTCATTTTCACTGACACAAAATGTGATTCAATAAATTTGGTTGACAAGTGACGAGATTTTTTTCTTTCAGTATCAACCAAAGCAGATCAATAATATATTTGCTTACAGGTTCAACATCCAAGTACGTCCTATGTTCTTCTTCATTTGGATTTAAGCCTTCAATAGGTTCTGAAACATCATGACTTGCATGTAGAAAATGGGGAAGTGAAATGTACACAGGTTTTCCTGAAGATAAGAATCAACTGGGGATAAATAACTTTGCTAATTTCACAAATCACTTAAAAAACATTTCCTTGAAAATAAAGCTTTTTCCATAACAATATACATAGCTGGTCTTGGACACTGGGGATAAGGATGGGATAGAAGTGTAACATCAGGTCACTATTTTACAAAAATAGTTGATATCTGTTCTACATTCCTTATGTGTCAATTTTCAATATCTAAAGTTTAGCTGCTGAACAAAAAGTTGCAACTAAATATGTTCCAGCAGCAGCAATGTCTATGGACTAAGAATTTTCATCAACACCCCCTTCAACATAATGAATATGAGCAACCTAAGACAGACTCCAAATTTTGTGTGTTAAAGGAATTCTTGTAGAGACATATTGAAAATAAATATTTTCTAGGGGAAAAGGTTAGAACAATAGCAAATGGAATACTTGGGATGCTCAAAGTATTCTAGAAATTATTTTCATTTTACCCTATCACAGGGAAATACTGGTGTGCTTTTACCTAATGATGACTAAATTACACAACACTGAAACAATACAAAATTCACACATTTTCTGTTACGACCCTTATCTTTTGCCCTGCTTGCTTTAAATTTTTCATTCTGGGTAAAGGTTCAGTTTTAAGGAATATCGCAAATTATGTCATGGACTGTGCTACTGTGAATATTTACTCACCGTCTTTGCATTTGCTGATGTCTAGCACACCATAGGATGTACAGTTTTTTGAGATAACTTTTTCTGTGCAGAAACAATGGTTATCTGGGTTTTGAACTGGAGATGCAAAGGCCTTGGATGGAAGAACGAATCTATACACAGGGATTCCTTTCAGGTTAATGTCAGATTCAAATACAGCATAGATTGACCTAGACACAAATAAAAAAAAAAGCTATATTCCAGGATTCTGAACTATTAATACATTCTGGAGGTTCAAATTTTTCTTATATTCTTGCTTTAACTTAAAATTTTAAGTCTTAATTCTCAGGAAAAATGTTCTTGTGAAATTTAAACACATATCTGAGTATGAACTATTCTTACTTTTGTTCTCAAAACCATCTAAGCTTATGAACTACCATGGAGTATTTACACTGAAGTCATTTCTCATAGTGAATTTCTGCTACAGATTAAATATTTATGACATTCCTCAAATCCTTTGTGCCCAGTTTAAATGAAATAAAAATAAAGTTTCTGTCTTTAATGATTTAATCTTGGAGAGGAAATCCATTTGCCTGCTGGGGTATGTGCATGCTTGATATATACCTTGTTCACCTCCATCATTTACCAAGTGTCTGCCGTAACCTAGGCAATGTGCTAGGGCTCAATACACATTTCTTCTAATCCCCAGATACCACTATATAAAGAAATACTGTTCTCTTCAATTTCCCAGATAAGGAAAAGATTTAGAGAAGTTAAATGCTTGCCCACGATTACAGTGTTTAGGGATACACAGCTAGAGCTCAGGTAGAGTGGCAATACATCTGTGGTATCTACTGCCACCACCACAGCCAATTTGATTACAGAATGTCAATTAACACAGTTCTGTGCCAGTGGCGGCATCATCTTCTCTGGACGTCTTTAGAAGGACTTGGCATTCCCTTATTAAATAGACTACTAGTTTATTAGAAGGACAAACTAGCTCTTGCTTAGAAATGGCAAAGAAAATGATTTGCATTATAAAAAATTGAAATATGTAGAAGAATTGTTTGCAAAAAGTAAATAAACATGAATTCTATATTATTCTTAAGATATCAAGAAATTTCCCTAATTAGCACCTGGAAGAAAGAGGTCTGATTCACCTACATACCTTAGTGTCTTTGTCTTACCTGCAAATGTCAGAGGAAAAGAATTGCAATACCCGGGACTTCTCAACAAAAGGTGGAAATGAGGCTGCATCTGTTTAAAAGCAAGCCAGTAGCAACTGATTAGATGTGTTCTAGAAAAATATAGAAATCTCTATTCCAGCGTGGGCAATAGAAATATAATGCAAACTGCCTATATAATATAATGCAATAATATAATTGCATTATAATATAAATATAATGCAAATAATAGCCACACTTTTAAAAGAGCTACATTGAACCTAATATATCCAAAACATAATTTCAACACGTAATTTGTATTTTATACTTATAGCGCATTTCAAATCATACTAGCCACAAGTTGAGTGCCTTACAGCTACGTGCATCTACCATATTCAACATCTGCACACTATACACATTCCCTAGTAAGTATAAAGTTTGATTAATAAAACTGATTTTGCTTTTTGAAATGCCCCACCCCATAAGTAGAGTGGTAGTATTCTTACTGGAAAGTTAATTTAAAACTCGTGCCATATCCATATTATTTTTAATAGTGATTCATTTATCTACCCTAAGGTCTGCTTTAAAGTCCAGCTTAAATTCCCCATATCTTATGTATATGGGCATTGCCTACAACTGTCTTCTTGTTACCTTAACAATTAAAGAATAATATATTGAAAAACTTTTAAAAAATCATCTGAAATATCATAATTCTACCCAGCAATTATCATGGGTAATGACCACAGGTTAGCCGATGTTAGCAGGGCTTTCTTCCCCCCAAAAGAAACATTCTAAATGCATATCAATACTTTACTTTTAATAAGTTTGAAAAGACATAAAATGAAAGAATACACTTCTAAATCATGATGAAAACACATTGGAACCTTGCATTACTCTTTGCCCTAGTGCTGTAACCAAGACTCTCTCACAGCAAACATCACCTTCCTGTCCAACCTCCTTTGCTCCTAGTTTGTTTTACTTCTATTTTCCCCTTAGGTATTTTTACCTTCATGCCCAATGCACATGTATTTATATTATTGTCATTAATTAAGCCTCTTATTAAACCTATCTACTTAGCTTTGGACAAAATTGTTTAATGACTTTTCCCCTAAACCCCTAAAGAATCCTTTACTATTTAGGAGCAGCACAGCATATTTCTATCTGTATCCAAGGACTAAGTATTTCATGCTTATGCAACTACTAGAGTTAGTAATACTGAGGACTTGACCATTTATTTCCAGCAATGCTTTACTTAGGAAGGAATTTCTTCAGCTACCCTCCAGTAGCTCAAAACCCTAAGAAGCAAATCCAGCAGTGCTTTTGCTGTTTTTTTCTAGAAGGCAGTGATAGAATTAAATAAGCATGCAAATCTCAATCATGCCTTTGAAAAAGCAAACACTCCCTATGCTTCCTTTTTATTTAATTTTCTTCATCTTTATTTCATCCTTATATGTTATTCTCTCACCAACCTTGTAAAGTTTGTGCTACTGTTTCTGAGTGGTGGAAAGCGCACTTCTAATTGTAATTCCCTCATGGTATATGATTCCCATTGCTTTTAAAATTTTAATTCTTAAACCTCATAGGCATATGTGTATGCTCTTTTTCTTCAAGGAGAATAATAAGCCAGATCTAACCATACCCTAAATGTAAGTTTACAGTTCTTTTTTCTCTGATTCTAATTCAGAATGCTCATTTTTATATACATTTTATGTGGTTTATAAACATCTAGTCTTTTTTGATTCTGTCTCATTCTGACCACCTTATCCAAAATAGATGGTTCTGCCTTATAACTTCACTGATTCTACTTTGGCTTTAAACCTCACTTAGAAATATTGTAACTGGCTCTATGAACAAATTTCAATGATCCCTGTATTTTTTTTATAATCCCCTTCCTCTCATGTTTTAGATTCTCTGTCCTGTAGGGCTTGATAACCAGAACCCTGTAACAATAACTATTTTAACCTTTTTGAGTTGTTTGCCCCACATTACAGAATTTCTGCAAGACAAGAGAGTTGAGATTCTGAAGTCTCCCGCACAGACTTTCTGATGCCAAGACTCGCCACCCTTCACTAACTTGCCCCAAAAGCATGATGCTCCCCCTCATTAAAAAACCTGTACTCTCCCTTAGTCAGGAGATGGATTTGAGGCCGCTTCTCCCTCGCCTTCTGATATTTTTTGTATTACAAATTTCTTTCTTCCTCAGCAATACTTGTTGGCTCAGTAATAGACTTTCTATGCAGCCAGTAACCAGACCTAGGCCAGACCCTTTTTGAATTGGTATCAGTGTGTTTTCTCTTTTGTAATTATCTTAATTTTTTATTCTTTCAATAGTAACTACTTTGAGGTTTTTTGTTTAACCATTACTTCTGTTGCCAGGATGGCAGTTCATTAAGTAAAGATTTTACAAAGCAAACATTTCCCTAGTAATGCAATAAGAGCTACTTCTTTATGGTTAATCTTCAGAAATCCCATCACATTAAATATTTACTACGCCTATATAAAAATAGACTCTGAATTATGTTGTGGAGCTATACATGTGATGGCCCACAAAAAATTATTTTAAATCCAATTCAATAGAGCTATAACTT
>VBSM01003176.1:39633371-39646049 GCA_008086735.1 Cheirogaleus medius | reverse complement strand
CGAAAATTTTCTCCCATTCTGTGGGTTGTCTGTTTGCTCTCTTGACAGTTTCTAATTATGCTCAGATTCTCATTAGGTCACATAAATTCTAGATTTTTGTAAGTACATATATCTATAACATTCTTTTGAAACAAAATATTTGCATAGGTTTTTGCTAAAAACATAAGAACTCAAAGTCCATGAAAAAAATATTTTCCAAAGTAAACTTTTCTTGTAACAATGAAAATCAAGTCTTCTTTGACAAAGTTCTGAATAGTCCCACACATGGGCAAAGAGACAGAAGACTTGAGGAAAATTGCTAAGGCAGGTTAGGCACCAAGGCCCTCTGCAGCTTATATATCATATGCTATGGTAGTAGGCACTACCTTCACATGACTAATGTTACGTCATTATATTTTGCATATGAGTTGTCAATCTAGAAACATGTTGATGCCTTGGAGGGGAAGGAAAATTATACAATTATAGACTATCAGAAAAAGTTAAGATACTAAAACTAGGAATTATAAATCATTACAAATATAAAATTTTGTGATAATAATTAATCATGATATGTAACTAGTTGTAATGAATTGTCCTTGAAGGAGAATACACATTTCTATAACAAATGAGATGAGAGGACTTAAGTAGGTTCCATAAAGATATCATAACTATATCCATAATCCTTGGTTAAGTTAGTGTTTTAGCAACTTAGTCTCCCTTTTACTTTAGAAAAGACATAGTCTATAATGTAAATAGAAAACCTATACAAAAATCTAAGAGGTACCATTTCCTACATTTGTATGAGCACGAACAAGTCAACTTATATCCAATAGTATAAGGTATTATTTATTTACAAAATGAAAGATTCTGGCTAATCATTTCTTCTAGTTCTAATAGTCTAAGATTCTGTTCAAAAAAGTGTTAAACTATTAGGTAATGTAAACAAAAGGTAGCGAATAGTCAGTCTCAGTACTAGAGAAAATATAGGAATGACACTACGAGATATATGTACACATGTATATGATCTGGATATTAGTTTGAATATAAATCCATACCGCAGTTATGTAAAAATGAGTTTTAAAACCCTCTGGGTGATTCCAATACACACTCAATTTTGAAAACCATGGCACTAAACTTATTAGTGAGCCCCAACTTAGGAGTCTCCAATTCACTTGGTCTGGGGTGGGGGGTCTGAGATTTTTCATGTCTACCAAGTTCCCTGGTGATGCTGATGCTGCTGGTCTAGGAGCCACACTTTAAGAACCACCAATATAATGTATACATTTAATTTTAAAATGCTAAAGACTGAAAAATTTTTTCCCTGTTCAACATGCATATTTCAGAATTGGGTATATATGCCACAAGTGCCAAACACTCATATAATAACTTCATAAACATATAGATGTTATTTGATGCTAGTAAATTAAAAATCTGTATTTGTTTTCTATCTACTATCTAATAAATATTTGGGTAATGTATATATCTATTAAAAATAAATGTCTTCTCATTAAATCCTTAGATTAAGACTCTACACAGGTAGGAAATATATCTCAAGGTATATTACTGGCAAGAAAATAAGAAATGCATTTCAGTGCAATGGCATTCATCAAGTGGAAGCCTTCTCAAAAATACATATGTTCAAAGTCACTTATGTTCAATCTGCCACTTGGACTCACCTGTACGTGTAAGGACCTCTTTGCTTAACTTTAATGTTGCTGCTGTTCACCATCACTTCCTGTGGATTTTGTACATCATAGATCCAAAACTGTCTGTAAACTTCCGTGCCTGTTTTAACCCAATTTTTAAAAGCAATTGTACCTTCTTCAAGGACAACTTCCTATGAAAAAGAAAACATGTTAGGGTTGTTTCTTTGTAGTAAATACAGGCACTTAGAGTTTGTTTATAACTTTTAGACAGCCAGAATAAAGGACCAAACTCAAGTACCTCATTCACGAAAACCTTTCCAACCTTGTCACACACTTGCGTAGTTCTCAGCAGATTTTTATAGCAACCTCTTTTAGTTAACCTTTTACAAGGAGAATCAGTGTGTAACACTGAAGACATGCCTGTTTATTTTAAGGCAAACCATTGGCAAGCTTTAGAGTGCTCCTTTGGCAAAGTTGTAACAGTCAGTAACACAATTTATTAAGCAAATTTTATTAAAGCTGTTCCAAAAAAGTTCTTATCAGGTTGAACGATAGCTTCTGTTCTGCTCCTAAGTGAGTTGCATTGATGAGGCAAAACAGAAAAATTGAGAGAAAAATCTAGAGGTATTGGAAACTCCTCTTTTCTTTAAGAGTCGGACACTTCAGAAGATAATGGCATTTACTACATTAAAAAAATAAATGTGTCTGAATGACAAAACACAAATTTGACTTCTTGCCTTCAAAACTCTGCTCAATATGGCTTCCCTAACTCTCAATATATTTGCAACAACCTGTTAGTAACATGTTTCCAAAAATTATAACAGCCTAATTTGTAATTATTAGGTTACTACTTTTTAAAGAAAAGGATAAGATAAGGAAGCTGCCCTGTTATTCCTTTATGAAATCAATTAAAAACACTGATATCCTTTGTACTGAAACTATACCAATGAAAGAATTAAAAACCCTATATAAGGAATCTGATTCCTTGCTTAAGGACCAAGTGGAAAGTCACCAAACTCCTCAGGGTCAATTTCATGATCTGTAACATGAGGGAGTTACTACAGATGTTCTCCCAGTTTCCTTCCATGACTCTCAGTCTGAGCTGGAAGACCGTGGAGCTATAGTAACTAGTGCAAACAAAGGTGACTTTGTGGCAGTCAATATTTCCAAATAAGTGCCTCGGGAAGAATGACAAGGTTTAAAGAGCTCCAACTTAATCTTAGTGTGTTAGAGGAAGAGGAAGAAAGCCACTTTCATAGAAAATGACCTTCTAGAGAGCCATGACTACAGGGACAATGTGACCTATTATTTCCTTCACCTGGAAGCATCATTTCATAGAATGATGGATCAGGAAAGGACATTGAATATTGTCACATTTTCTAGTAAAGCACGCTGAGGCTCTAGAAACCAGATGGATATCCTAAGGGTAGCCTAGGCAAATAGTAGTGGAATCATAATGAAAATCCTTGTCTCCAACCCGAAGACTAGTGCTCTTTGACACCATGCTATTACTGTCTCTTTTTTCCCCTGTCACCCTCTGCATTTAGTTGGTAGAAGTCAAATTAAGTTTTATATTTTTAGGATATTTGACCTATTGCTTAATGCAGAAAATAAGGGAATTACTTAGAGAAGAACTCAGACTAATTTAGAATGGAATTACAAAACCCTGTGCTGTTGCAATCCACTTACACAGTGTACATTGGACCTGCTAGACTGATGTTGGAACCTCTTACTTTTTGCAAACAAAATGTCCTCAAAAAACTTTTTACTTGCTCCTCAAGGGCTTATTTCCACACTTACAATTTGGCATTAAGACCACATTGCTTAAAGTATTATGGCTATTCTTCCAAGTACAAAAGTGTTTGATAACTATGTTGAAACTGAAAGCTATATTAGCTGAAAACTGTGATAATTTACCCATTCCAACAGACTTTATGAAAGGAAAACACACATAAACACATACACACACATATTATTATTCTCACAGTATAAGAATCTTAAGGATCAATGTAATATCTTTATTAATAAAGTGCCTCTTACCATACATATTTTATTTTAGTTCTTAATGAAAAGAACTCAATAAATTCTTATAGAATTGAAAGCATCTATGATAGCATATGCTTGAAAGGACAGAATGCCTCACTAATGTGTATGCACCTAAATACCAAAAGACATAGGTGTATTATGCCTTTATTCTAAACCTTTAAATCACTTTTTTATTTAAAAAAAAATCTATAGGAACAAATAAGGCAAAATTGAAACACAAAGAGTTGAAATGAATGCACTGGATTATTAATTGTTAGAATCTAGACTATCTAACCCCATCCATTTTTTCAGAGGTAGAAAATAGGTTCTTGAGAAAAAGATGTCTGAGTCAATGTTACATGACAAATTTAGTAGGAAATAATGGGGAGATAAGGTCTTCTCACTTTAATTTTATGTAATTTCCACAACACCATGATTAGTTCAGAGACAAGGAATATTAAAGTAGTCAAAATAGGAATGCAATTCTTCTGATGTTAACACTATGGTATGTATTAGAAAATTGTATAACCACTCCTTGAGTACCAAGACTAAATATGTTGCAAGTTCCTCTAATTTAAAAGAAGCAAAAGATCTTATGTCCTTTCAGAATTTAAAAGGGCTGGAATCTACAAAGACTCAAGTGAATCCATACAAAAATACCAAAAAAAACCATTAAAAAGTGGGCAAAAAACATGAACAGAAACTTTTCAAAAGATGACAGACTAATGGCCAATAACCATATGAAAAAATGCTCCCCATCTCTAATCATCAGGGAAATACAAATCAAAACCACAAAAAGATATCACCTAACTCCAGTGAGAATGACTTTTATCAAAAAGTCCCCAAACAGCAGATGCTGAGTGGTTATGAAGAGAAAGGAACACTTAACGCACTGCTGGTGGGACTGCAAACTAGTACAACCATAGGAAAAATGGTAGGGAGATAACTCAAAGAACTGAAAGTAGACCTACCATTGGATCAAGCAATCCCACTACTAGGTATTTACCCAAAGGAAAAAAAGACATTTTATAAAAAAAACACTTGCACTCAAATGTTTATAGCAGCACAATTCACAATCACAAAGACATGGAAACAACCCAAGTGCCCATCAATACATAAGTGGATTAATAAAATGTGGTATATGTATACCATGGATTACTCCTCAGCCATAGAAAGAAATGGTGAACTAATGCCTTCTGTAACAACCTGGATGGAACTGGTTTCCCATCCTTTTAAGAGAAGTATCACAAGAATGGAAAAACAAACACCACATGAACTCAATACTAAATTAGAACTAATGGAGCAACACACATGTGTACATATGGTAGTAAAATTCAACGGAAATCAAGCAGGTGGGGAGGGAGAACGGGATGGGCGAATTCACACCTAACAGGTACAATGCATACTATCTGTGTGATGGACACACTTATAACTTTGACTCAATCTGTACAAAAGCAATTTATATATCCAAAACGTTCATACCCCTGTAATATTCTGAAATTTAAAAAATAAAAGGGCTTGATTTTAAATTGAACTTGGACTACCTAGCCTATTTTGCAGATATGTCAGTAAATTTGAAGTACAATGATGATAGTTATGTGTACAGAAAAAGAGATGTAATTTAAGATCCTCTCACTTGATTAACGTATAAGTCAGTATTTATCCGACATTAAACATCCAGACTAATCAGCCCCAGTAACAGTTGGATTCCAACCCAGTGACTCTTATATAGCATGGTCTACAGCTGGATTGGAAGCCATTGACCTTGAGCCTTCTATTCTGCTATGTTAATTTGAAAAAAAAGTTTATGACAGTAATATCTTCTATATAGTCACATACTCTCTTGATTATTACTATGGCATGAAAACAGTAGTCATCTACATGACTGGCAACTTAAGTATAATTATTAAAAATGCCCTCGATATCTTCCTGTGCATGGAGTAGATAGAGTACAAATGTAGAAAACACATAGTGTCTCATTTCTCAAGGACCTTATAAAGTACCATTAAGAGACAGAATAATGCTTCGCAGATTTAATCTATGAGTCAGATTCTCCTACCTTATCCCCACCCTAACAAATTGTAGTGGCTTCTTCCTTAAAGCACAGAGTGAAGTAGTTACCAATGAAATTTAATGCTAACAGTTTGATCTCCAGTTTGGTTGCTTAATAATCATTTAAGTTTGAACACGTTATTTAATTTCTTTGTACCACAGTTTCCTTATCTGTGAAATGAGGATAATAGTAATATAAACTAGATATTTTTGAAAGCCAAAAATAGTTGAATTTTAGCATTTTCATAAGGTTTAATTAAATATTTATCCTGATAGGTTGTTATTAGGATTAATAAATGTGAGCAATTAGAATAGTGTTAGTACAAAGAAGCCATTCAATAAATGTCAGCTATTAGTATTTTGTAAATCGTATCCATGCTTTTTCAAAAATTATTTTGTTCCACCCTCTAAGAGGAAGAACTCTAATATCATTTACTCTGCAAATTCCTTTTACTGCTCAGTTCATAGCATTTACTGTCTACTCCAGTTATGTGCCAAAAGGTACTGTAATTTCCTCTGATATTTCTTTTTCTGCTATTTAAAATCATTTTGATATTTATTCTCTCCCCAGTAAAACAAAAACTTCCTTAAAAAGCAGAAACACACTGAAAATAGCCTCCATCATTCCCACCCACTCTTACAATTTGCTTGTAACTGGTCCTAAAGAGAACAATTTCCCCATCTTTAAAATAATTTCTTTCATCTTTAGGCACTATGTGCAAGTGTAAGTTGAGAAGAAGAGAATCAATTAGAATATTAGTGAGTTTTGCTGAGAATCAGAAAATAGCTTTAATCGTCAGATTATCATCATCAGCTTAAACCCAGAATAAACTCTGGTGAAATGTACTGAGGAAGGAAGCTTTAATAAGTTTCTTAAACCCAGAAATTGGACTCCAAGAATTTATGCAAAAACCTAAAATACTCACTAAACATTTTATCAAGTGATATTAAAAATATCAAGTGATAAATTATCTTTTGCAAATGGTGGCAGAACTCTGACTCTTTGTCAAAGTGCTTTGGTAGGTTCCACATTCGTGGTAGCTCATGCTGTTGACTTTTAATCTATCTAGAAAGGTTGCATAAACTTGCTGGCTCCACACAAATCTATTAGGAATCATGGTTAAGAATACTAGTAAGAAAGATTTCAGCTATAATCCCTAAAAAGCATGAAGTCCCGAGAAAACATCCTTCGGAAATATAGAACAAAAATAAAATATATTGTTAAGTAAGATTTCTGAACTACTTTAGACCAATCCAAATGATATTAATAAAGTCAGTGTGTCATCTTTTAGAATTAGAAGGCATCATAGCACTCCTACTCCATAAATGAGAAGACAGTATGATATTCTGATCTTTTTCAGTTAAGCACTTTAATTCTATTTCAAAAAGGCACTTGTACACAGTAACTTCCTGAATTTGCTATTAGTTAATTAAATAAAGTAATATTCAATGAGTTTCAATGATAAATAAGAATTCACTAGCAACAAACTCATATGTTTGTAAAATAACAGCATTATCCTAAGTGTTTCTGAGGCAGAGATAAGACAACTGGCTCTCTAGGCTTACACATAATTCAGAGATTTGACTCTGAATATATACCAAAGATATACCAATATCATTTTCAAAATCGTTTTGTAAACTAAGAAAAAAAAAGTCTTATGTAAACAAAGAAAAAGTTCTAGCATCATTATATAACTAAAATTGATAAGATCAACATGGTTATATAGAAATCTGAGAGCAAAATCAGGCTAAGCCTTACATGGACTCTAGACCTTGACCATTGTAGGGATTCTGATGTGTCTTAGTCTATCTATTTGTAGTGAGCACACAGTGCAAAGTATCATTTAACAATCTTCACAAAACTGAAGTTTTGTACCTCCTCCTCTTCCTCTGGGAGTCTGAATCCATACTGCTCCCTTTTGTCTTGTAAAAGATTGCACAGATAAACCTCATTTCAAGAACAAGACGGAAAAACAATCTACTTCTTTATTTCATTCCCCCTCCTTTATTTACCTACCTACCTCAAATTATACTTTCAAAATCATTAGTGACCATGTTGTAACTAACCATTATTTCTTTAATTTTCATCTGCCGGACATTTCATTCTCTCTTTCCTTGAGTCTTGGTCTCCTGTTAACTTCTAGGAAATTAGACTCTTTTGTTTCTATTTCTTCACATAAGATCATTCTATTCCTTTTCTACTTTTGTCTTCCTACACCTGAATTATACAAATGCTATAGCAATCTTTCTGTTCTTGTCTCTCTACATTCAAACTCACTAAAAGCAAATCTACTCTTTACTCTTATCTGTAATTTCTATACCAATGATCAAATTTATTTGAGATCTGACCTTTGAAATATAGACTGATGTTGATATCAAACCACTTATAAAACCTCTCTTCTTTCCTAAGGTACACATTTCTATCAGTAACTCAACTGGACATCTTGAGTTTGCTATTTTTACTTTCCTCTCTCCTAATTAAGTTCCTCTATCCAAACTTCAAGTGCATCACATCACCCTTCAGTTTTTCATATCTACTCCACCACAGAAAGATCATTCTAAAAAGGAATCTTAAGTGTTCCTTGAAAGTGGCCATATCCTACCTAGTTTTTTCTTGTTTTTCTGTTTGGTCTCCTTACTTTCAAACCCTTTCTGTTCCACAAACATAGTGTACAAAGCTGGGTGTCATTTAGGCTCTCACTTTAGATTGCCTGTGTTTGGAAACTAACTGCTTTTCCTATCCTCTAGGTGAGTCGCCAAGTTGATTTAGGTACTTGTGCCTGTAAAATGGGTAAAATAATAGAATCTTCTCATACATATTTCTGACAAATTAATTATACAGGAATAGAAGCAGCTCTTAGTAAGCACTAAATAAATGCTAGACATTTGATGATATCAATCTCTAAATGCAGGTTTTATTATGTAATATACCAACTAGTTTTTTGTATCACAGCATCGATTAAATATTCTTCTACCTGATGTTCATAGCTTCTTAATGTTGCCTTCTAAACATTTCTCTTGTTAATCCAGTATTCTTGGCACATTCTCTACTTTCTTCCATCCCTCTTAACTGCATTTAATTTCATTTCCACAATTTTTCCAGACAATTAGTCCTTTGACACCTTTACTGTGGTTCTTTTTGGACTTTCAAAATTTTATACTTCTTTAAAATTCAACTCAAATCTCACCTTTTTCCTGAAGTTTCTTGAATATTCAGAGAATTCTCTTTCTAAATAAAATTTATTTTTCAAATTCTGTTCTAGAATCTCACAATGTTGGTATTTTTTTAAATTATAATATACTTTTCCCTGGTTATATCACACTTATTGAGATAATTTATTTGATTCTCTTAGTCACTATACAAAAGCACATCTTGATAGTCTTTCACATCTTGATACACCTTAATACTCTTTCTTATGATTAATTATAAGAAGAGAGAAATATTAAAGAATTAACTTAAAATAGATCCTAGCATCTCACATGCCACCCCAGAGAGTCTATATGTACTAATTTTGTTGCATGACAAAGAAAAAAATACATGAGTATTGATCATTAATTATGTATCAGGATCAATAGTCTAAATTGCCATACACTGTGAGATTACTGTGACTTTTTAATTTGGAAACAAAATGATAAGTTATAGTCTATGTGTTAACATAGACACCGCTACTGTGCTTTCTTGGAGCAGGTCCATGTGGGAAGCACAGTTACAGAGGAAGGAGGATACTGGAGAAATGGGAATTCCATCTCATTTTTAGACAAGCCCTGCTTCACCATCACAATCTCCCTCCAGTGGCCTATGTTAAAAATACTATCAAGAAAATGGGGAATTCTAAGGCAGGGATAACATTCAATTTTTATATGTATATTTTCAGTTAAATGTATGAGGTAAAGATCTACAATATGTGAGCAATAAAAGAGATAGAAATCACTCTACAGTCAGCCCTCTGTACCTGCAGGTTCCACATCCAAAAATTCAACAACCATGGATCAAATATATTAAAAAGAATACAACAATTTAAAAATTTAATGAAATTGTTGTTCTCCATCCTGCACTATGATTAATAACTCTTTGTCTAGGTCATTGCCATCCTAACCAGGTAGAGAGCTGAAGGTAGCACTCAGATATGCTTTATTTGGTCAGCATTATGTTTCAGAAAATGACTGTGCATGCCTTCAGACAGGACACACACTCTTATTTGTTCCTGATCTTCATTTTATCTTGTTCTTGACACCTTAAGTTTTGTTTAACCCCTGTCTCCAAACTCCTGAAGCCATTTGAATTTGCCATTCCTGGTTTAGGACTTCAGCAGATGTGTTTTGCCTATATTCCCTGGTTCCCTCTATCAATTAAAGTTTCTGATGAGTGAATGTATAGCTAATTACAATGAACTAGGGTGGGAGAAGAATTCTAGGTTGTTGTGCAAAGCCTGTCTATTGAATCATTCTATTATTTTAAACTACAATCAATTTCTATACACTGAGATATGTCTTACATATTTCTGAAAATATGTTCTAAAAGTCAAATATAAAACTTCATAATTTATGAGACAGATTACACAAATTATATAAAACAGTGGATTATCAAACCAAAAAAACAAAGTTTTCCAAACAGTTTACCAAAGATTTTTAATACCAAATACAATACTTTATACACACACATATACCCGTATATTTGGCTTTACTTTTCTCAGTATTAACTCAAATGCCACTACATTTATAAATATCCTGTTACAAAATACATTCACTTCTTATTCAAAAGCATGCCAACATACTATTTAGACATATTTAAAAACATTTTTATTTCTATTAGCTTGCATACCTATAGACAGCTGTTATCACAATGTGGATATTTATATAAGATAGCAATGTACTCATGTTAAATATACATTATACTTGTAACATCTCACACGTGGTCATTTCTCTGTCATGTAGAATTGCAGTGGTTCGTAATTATCTTAGTGTCAAAGACACAAAATTGCCAGTTATCATGAAATATAAAGCTTTTACCCAAAGCAAAAAGAGAAGATAGAATGAATCAGAATGAAAAGAACTATTCTTTAAACTACTTGTACCTTTTTAATTGTCTTCTCAATCAGCATGTCTCCGACCGGCATTAGGATGCCTCCAAACACAGCCAGAACTGCACCAATGACAGCCCCAGTGATCAGCCCACAGTTTCGATCACAGCCCATTTTTCTTGTTCAGGGGATGAATTAATGTTTCACACTCCAAGATATAATTAAGGTGGTTCCTACAAGGTCTGGTTCTATCATGAAAAAGAAGTCATAAAACAGAAGCTTAAATATCAATACAAAAAGATGAAAGTACAAAGAAAACACGCAACTGGAACAGATCATTTTGCCAGTATTAAATGAACAAATGCTTTTCTTTTTGTTTTACCAAATGGATTTCCTTGGTATCCCCCCCCCCTTTTTTTTGCTTTATCATCTATCACTGGCAGAAGTAATAGTGTCATATTTGAATTTCTTCAAAGTTCTATTTAAATTTTCTTTCTATAGATGATTAACACATTGAAATCTTATCCAAGGAGAACTCACCCT
Source organism: Cheirogaleus medius (assembly GCA_008086735.1). Classification (NCBI taxonomy): domain Eukaryota; kingdom Metazoa; phylum Chordata; class Mammalia; order Primates; family Cheirogaleidae; genus Cheirogaleus; species Cheirogaleus medius. The sequence goes on along the minus strand of VBSM01003176.1, from coordinate 39,634,783 downwards.
CCTCTCTCTTCCCTCAGCCTAGGACACTTGGACACTTACTTGCAACCTCATCCTCTATCTAGCTTCTCCACCCAAACACTACCATCCACATCCTACCTGGAGTTCTCCTCCAAACAGATGGGGATGAACTGATGTCTTCTGCATCTAAATGCTAAGCAAGTATAGTAAACAGACGTTTTCTTTATCATACCTTGTTCATGAATAAACAGCAAGACATAAATTTTACAGGAAATGAACCGATGGGTCTCAGAAAGAATCAATTCTTCTAATCATTCAAGAGCAAGCTGTTAGAACAAAAAACCATGAGTAAATAGAAACAATCTATTGTCAGAAAATTAATACTAGGATACTGTCTAATATCACCATTATTATAACCACTGTTAAAAGAAAATTTCATACTGAATTCATACCTGAATTGTTTGTCCTATAAACAGTGTTTAAGACACTGAATTATTTTAAAGAAGTGTGCTTTATTTTCCATTTTATTGTTAATGACTTTTGGGTATAATATAGATGTACAGAATTGGAAGAAAATATATAATGTAAAGGATGTTTTGTGTATATATATTGCTTTCTTACTAATCTCAAAAGATTTTTTACCACATACAACTTATATTGTTTTGTCATGTGCAGTTGATTTTTCTGCCAATTTTTGTTAAAAATTAACTAATTTGTGCTAGTATGTATTTCAGGCAATCTTATTTTTGGTATCTTTGTATAGTATGTGGTTATTATATAACAATTGGAAGCATATAATGTATGATATGATTGGATGCAATTGTAATGAAATGAATATGAATTTATTACTTATAACTAATACTTGAAAACACAATAATTTGAGCTATTTTATCATAATGGCATTTTTTAAAATAATGGGGTTGACCTGTCACTGATAGTCAGAATGTGCTTTGTGACTTATAAACAACTATTCTCAACTTCAAAATGCCCATGGTCAAAGAAAACATACATGCCAACAGAAAAGAGGGCTACAGACAAAAGAAAGCCACACAGAATATTCTTGTTATTGTAAGTTAAATAATAAAAATTATGGTTCGTTATGGTTTCAGGTTTTGCCTCTACAGCCTTGTTGCAATAGAAGTACCATTTTTAGGATTTTATGAGTGTTTATTTCCACTTGAAAAACTAAATGGTTCACTTGAGGAACCATTTAGTCTTTCAAAAACATTACTTGCATAGCTAAAAAAAATAAGATTGTTTCCCAAAATGGAGAAAGACAAACGTTATAAAATTTTTCCTTGGCAATTTTATTTATTCACTTATATACTCTTTCTTACCCTTTAGGATTTCTCTTTACCTACTTCCTTATACCTGGGGCACTTCTACTGTAAATCACAGATGCAGCAAACTCATTCACACCAATGCCTTTGTGACAAGCTTGGGTATTTCATTAG
>VBSM01003176.1:39606727-39633271 GCA_008086735.1 Cheirogaleus medius | reverse complement strand
GGATCCACCCTGGTGCAATTGAGATTAGGAGTCTAGAGATTAGACCAAAGATTGATTTACCGCTCTCTTGCTAGGTGACAGTGGATAAGCCACTCTATACCTCAATTTCCTCATGTGTAAAATAACATGCTAAGGTGATGCTAGCAGTTTTTAATTTAAGCAGCTGAACTAGTTCTTCACCTCAATTCATACATGGAAGACCAATAGGCAAAAATGACTGCAATTACACAGCTGAGACTCATTCCTAACTCGGTCTCCCCACTCCTGCCTCACACTCTCCTTCCCCACTTTTAGGAAGCTCTAGGAAAACCTCTCTAGAATCCTATGGTTTTGAGAGTGCATTAGACAAAAATGCAGCAGGAAACACCGAGTATTAAATTCCAGTTTTGTGAATATACTATGAATCCATTTAACTCAAAGGTTAAGTTCTTTCTTTTGGAAAGTTAGTTTGTCATGTCCTATATAAACTTCACTAATAATTATTCATTCAATTTTGATGTCATTTTCAACTCTGATGGAATATAAAATGATTTTAAGATTATAAATCTATTGCTGTTAAGAAAGATACATCAGCATCTATTTGCCCTTTCCAGACTCTATGCCACAGCCTCATTGTGAATCTATCTGCTTTTTCCAGAATCATTCTCAAGTAGCCCCATGCAGTACAAGGAATAGTTTTCACCAGGGGCAAAAAGTTCCAAGTGTACCCACTGGAGAACCCAGGGAACAGCACATGTTCTCCGATGCCTCCCTCTCTAGACCTGAAAACTAATTACAACTTCTATGGACTCTGAGCCCAGATATTTTGAGAAATGCATAGGCATGGGTACTGCCTAGCTCTGTCTGCTTAAACTTAAAACTGAAGTGAAATAGTGTACACATCCCACTGCTGTTGAGTCAACTTCTTTAGAAAACAGAAGTGTCAATTAATGTATTATGTTGAATCATGCGGTTAGACAGTTATTAGTCTAATATTGGTCTGGATATGATTGGATCCAATATAGGCAAAGATACAAGTGTTAGTCTAACATCATTTCTTCCATGCACTAATATATTAAGTGACAGAGAGAGAGATTTTCAACTGATTGATTCATTTTTATTATCTTTCTGTACATTTCTACTTTTTTCCTAAGAATAGGCAAGATAATTGATTCATGTATTATTAGTGAATGCTGTGACACCATGAATAATGAAATATTTTATTATAATCATAATTTATTGTTATGCTACATACCATCTTCCATGACAAAGGGGGTAGCTTGTCCACTCTTCCATCATATTTAGCTCTTTAGAACATGCAAAATTTGGGCTTTGCATACTCAGTTTTCTTAATAAACAATTTTTTATATATTAAAATAGGTAATTAATTTCATTTGCTAACTTTGGGTTACATTTTATTTTTTACTAATTATTTATCCTTTATATCAAAGATAAGACATTGATACTATATCTGTAATAATTTAATTTCTGCTTGAAATACTTAAATTTAAAAATAAAAAATGATACAGAAAACAAAATTATTGAGACTTGTATAAATAAGGGATGATTAAAAGGCATGTTTCAAAATGCCACTAATTATATACCTTTCTTGATTCTAATGCTAAATCAGCTGTCTCCTATCCAGTTTATATACTATAAATACTATTCATTTTATAGAATTCACTAGTGGATCCTATTCCTCTGGCTGTCTTTGAAAGAGGGAGGAACAATAGAACTTCCTTTTCTTTGGGAGGGGTTTGTCAAATTAGCAGAGTGTTTCTGTAATGAACTTTTAGGCAAAATACCCTTCCACTATGCTGGGAACCTAAGCTAAACAGAGACTGAGCTTTTTAAAAACTTTTAAAAAATTTTTTCATTATTATTACAATGCCTGCAGCAGGCTGAGCTATGAGAAGCCTCTCCAGTACATAGACCAGAACATTAAAGCAAGTCCCCAGAGAATCTATAATTATTCCCATGCATGGATAAAGCTGTGTTCCCTGGGAAACTTTACTCAGAAAAGGCATAACCCAGAGGTAACATTTGCTGGGATATGAACTATGAAATTTGAAAAAGTTTGGACTTCCAGAGTCCACCAACCATAAATGAGTGATAGACCTGAATGACATTTTCTTACTGACCAGTGGATATCTAAAACTTTCTACTATATCTATAAGCCTTCCTTCCACTTTTTCTTAGGACAGAAAACTAGACCACATACCTCTGGGTTTTCACTGTCATTCACTGAATACACAAAGTCTTTCTCAGTAAAAAATACAGCATCTTCCCTTAAAACACAGTTTTTGGAGTTATAAAGTGGGACTAATTCAATAATAGGTTAAATATGAGTATAGAAGTTAGCTTTCAAAATTATTTTTTTAACATTCTTGCCCTACGGCATAACTATGTGTGTTAACAAAACCATGGTTCTCTAGCCACGAGTCAGATGTAGACTCAAATTCAAGAGAGTAGCAATGGGTGCAAATCAATTGTTTAAATCTGATTATGTTTCATCATGTGGAAACAGGTAATTAGGTTAATCTTTATAAACTTCTGTTTGGAGATAGAATTCTCCTTTCAAGTTAAATTTTACTGACAATATCAATATATAAAGACAGTTTAAAAGGCGGTGGGTGGGAATATAGCCAGGCATGGTGGCTTCCACCTGTAATCCCAGCACTTTGGGAGGGTGAGGTGGGAGGATCACCCTAGCCAACTTCTGAGGCCAGAAGTTGGAGACCCGCTCAACTACATAGTGAGACCTCCATTTCTACAAAAATAATAACAATGAATTAAAAATTTAAAAAGAAAAGGCAGGAGTTGCCTCTTTCCCCTTCTAGTCACACCTCAGTGGCGCATTGAGTCATCTCCAAAGAACCCAAGGGCTCTGCAGATCATTTTTAAATCACTGAATTAGGAAATCACCAGTGTCTTATTTATACTATCACGGGTGCATTTACATCCTATCAGAATATATGAAAGTAAAAAAATACCATAGAAAACATTTTATAGACATCTATAAAATAACATACTTTAGTAAAGTACATTGCAATTTAAAACTTGTTTTGATGGTAGTCTCAGAAATTTAATACAATAAATACACTGGGCTTCATATGTTATACTCAAGATCCTTCCAGACACAAGCCCATCTTTTAGAGACTTATGAGCCAGGGATTACTACAGGTTTGAAATGATTCTCTTAGAACTATATTGACTTAAAGACAATTGTCTAGAACCATTCTTAATCTTTGAACCTTAGACAACAGTAAGGCTAATATCTTTTTTCCCCAACACTCAAAATTCTTCTACAAACAGAAAGATATTATAAGGTCTGCAATGGTTAAGATTCTGGGCACTGTAGTCAGGAAATGTAGATTGAATTCTGAGTCTGAGTATTAAAGTTTGACTGTGATTCCATTTCATGTAAAATTAGTTTATTGTACATCAAATTAGGTTGATATAAATTAAATAAGGTAATGTATAAAAATTCCTATCATGGAAAATGTTATTTTGAAATGCTATCACAAAATGTTATTTTAAATAATCATAACATTAAGATGTTATTTCACAGTGGTCAAGTATTATTTTTTAAAATTATAATGAATGTGTATATTTTATACAAATAGTGGCGATTTACAAAACACTTAGATTATAATAAAACTGATGATATATATATATATAATTAAAATACCATGAAATGGCAAGGCAGCTACTAGTTAGAACAATGCTACTTGGAAGTTTTAGCCACATCTTGGGCCAGTGAACTAAAACATCTTGTAATTAAATCAGAAAATAGTCACAGAATTAGTTCCTTCAGGAAACACACACACACGCACACACACACACGATTCAAATGTGTTTGAGTGAACTTGGCCAAAACATTTTTATAAAAAATAAGGGCGGCAACTATAACTTCCGAGATAAATTCCAAAAATTTCAGTACACTCTGTGCAAGTACCTCTCTAATTGTAATTGTATTTCTCCCAGCCTAACTCGTTATCTGATAGTTCTCTATTTGGTTTATTGTTCTGGTTCGATAATGATTCCAGTAAATTAATAAAACGTTTCTACAGTTTTTCCTCTTATAAACTCCAAGAGACCATTATATGCTATGTAACAAAAATTTTTTGGTATTTCATTTTGGTCTCCTTGCGAACCAATATTTAAAGCAATGTTTTCTTAGCCTCAAAAGATATTACTAACCTAAAACCACATAGGAAAGAACTGAAAAGTACATGTAAATCTTATAAAATATCTTTAAATTTGCTACTTGGTGATTCCAGAAAATGAGATTTACTCTAGAAAATTTATGCCATTTATACTTATTTATAAATTTACTTAATAGAAGTAAATTGAGCCTTTTAGTTAATTTCTCTAATGATTTATCCTCTACTTAAACTTGGTTTTATGGTTTAAGACAATAATTCAGTAATATTTGTAATAAGCTTACTGAATTGTCAAAAGTATTAATTTTGGTTTATTCTTACTCTAACAATTTACACTAATTAAATTTCAGATTACTATTTAAAATATACTTTATCATTTCCATTAACAATTAAATATCTTTGTTCATTAAAGAAAATTGCTTAATAAGCAAATATCCAAAATATACATTGTATTTAACCATGTAGACAAAGTCAGGTTATCCAAAAAATTATATAATTCAAATTGAAAATTAAACAAGATAATGACATGTAAAGTAATAAGTAGTTAACAATTGCATGAGAGAGAACATGTTAACCTAAGAGGCAAGTCATTTATAACAACTAATCGCATTATATTGATCTTCATTTATAATGACCTTCTTCATAATTTAAACTTCAAGTAAAATACCCTCGACATGACAGTTTTTCCATAATTCAAATTGGACTGTAAATCATTTAAATAATAAGTGTTTAAAGATAAGAATAAGACATTAAACATTGAGAAGTGACAAGTCATTGGCCATTGGACATGGTTTTAATTCTTTTTAAACATAAAATATGGAAAAATTGATAACTTGGAAAGCAATAGAAACCTGATTTTTAAATAAAGCCAAGTGACTTTAAGAAAACAATTACTACTTTTTGTTGTCCTAGTTATATAACTTCTTAGGAGTATCTATATAATAGTGTCCTCTCCGACTATTTGGGAGATGGGAAATCCCTTCATCTTTTTTATTTAAAGAGAAATCATATGACTTACCTTTAAAAAGGCTAAGAAGGATTTTTCAATCAAATGCTCCAACATTTGACAATTCTTAATAAGACCAAATGTTATTCTGCAGAAAAATCCTACACAAAATCCTCATTACGTAAGTGTGTGAGAGTTTAAATATGCTTTAGAAAAAAAAAAAAAAAAACTATAACGTCAGATCCCAGTGTGTGGTTTGTTGCCAGAGCAATTGAAAAAAAGAAAGAAAAGAAACCCACACACAGCACACTACTAGTGTGGCTTATAAGGTTCTATTTTTATGGTCTGGTGAAGACCCATTACCTATATCTGAGACACGCAGCAGTACTTTTTTTTTTTTTGTTTTTTGGCCTTTTTCCCATCCAAGTAAGCCAGAGGCCAGAGGAAAAAAAAAAAACTGACTTGCTGAGCTGCCCCTAATATATTGTTTTACCTCACAATCATTATTTCATGTGGAAAGGGTATATTGAGAAATATAACCATATTCTCACTTCCCTGTCCTGACTAAGCTTGCAAAACTTACATTAAGTATAAATAAAATGTACTTTTCTACACAGCATTGATCTGAAATACTTTGAAACTAATAAGTCTGAAAACAAATGGGAACCGTCCATCAGCAAGGATGACAAACAGACTTAAAAAAGGAAATAGCCCATTGTTCTGGCTGGAAGTTCTTAACTGTTTATCATTTTCTGTTAGTTTTACAGAAGTTTCATGAGTACAGCACAGTCCTCCTACAAAAAATAAATCCCTTAAACTTCTTCAGCCAAATCTTGACTATTAATAACATTTAAATAGAATTATTGAGGAGGATCTTTAAATGTAAAAAAGTATATATTTAAGTCACTTTCAAAAAGAGCATTATTTTCATATTGAATCAAAGTAGGACACCTTACACTTTGGGGAAAGAAGGACCTACTATATTTGGACCCCATTCTTACAAAAAAGAAATTTTCAAAATCATGCAGGAGAAATCTTCAGAAAGGTACACTGGCATATATCCAATAGATAGCTGGATAAATGCCTTCAGTCAACCTCAAAATAAAGCAGGCTAAGAATAACAGGCAGAAATATATTTAGTCTACCAGATCATATTTAAGCTAGTCTTTATCATTAGATTGTTCCTGCTGTCTTTTCTGGGCATATGAGTCATACAATGAATCCTTTCATTTGCAGGCAGTTTGATACAATCAGAAGGGAACCCAAAACATTCTTTTCTCCTGAAGCATTGCTTTCTGTTTTCAGAGTATTTTTATGACATTAATTTAAAAATTAGTAAGAAGTCATAAAATATTTTAAGTATTTTAAAAAAAAATTTTCCAAATTTTAGAGCACTTAATTAGGATAAAGTATCTATGGCCTTGTGTAATCTCATTATGATTTTCATTTAAAAGAATAACTTACAGAGAAGTCAAGAAACTTAAAAATGTAATTCCTTTAAATAACTATGACCTTTTATCTTGGTTGTATGATATAAGCAGGTAGCATAAAGTCTAGTACATATTTTGATTAAGAATATCTATTTTGCAGATACCTATTTTGTTTTTAAGCCACTTTGATCTATTTTCTTCTCAACTATAATTCTCACACAAACACCAATATGACAATTCAGAAATAGCTTACCGACACAAGAGTTCAGATGAGACCTGTTTTAAATATATTTTAAACATACTAAATGAATAGCTAAATCATAATGAAAATATGAACACTATTAGAGAAAGATATTTCAGAAAAGATGTAAAATAGATGCCTAAGTTCACACTGAACTTACTTGAATCATTAGTCAGTAGCCTAATGCCATCCAAATCTTCTGTCACTGGAATGGAAAATGTCACACAGTCCCATGAGCAGTCCAAAGAATCAAATTTACATTCCCAGAAGCAGCTATTAAGTGTTCAATCTCATAGACAACAGTTTCTGCGTAGCTTAGCACACAAGACTCAGAAAGCAAACGGCTGAATCAAATCTGCAACCATGGATTTTGAGGAAAATAAACTCCTTGAACAATAAGGCAGTAAAATGCTGTACCCACTTTAGAGTAAAGAATGTTGGGGTTTTCATTTTTGAAAGAATATGCATCCACCAAATTTTGAAGGGATTTTATATTGAGAGTACACCTTGCCTTGTGTAAATCCATCATAGCACTAGATAAATGTATTAGAATGACAGGAGAAAATGTTCAATATAATTAAGTCAGCTTGGGCACAATTCTTTGGAAGTTCTTTTTTGTGAGAGAACATACGGGGTTAGAAATCAGACAGACATAAAATGGAATCCTGACCATACCAGGCACTAGTTATATTGACTTAGAATTAGAAATTAAATAACTGTTCATTCCTTTTTTTCCCCCAGCTGTATGGAGATATAAGTCAACAAAAATTCAAGTTGTGCGTGTTTTGATGTACATATACATTGTAAAAATGATCCACAATCAAGGTACTTAACACATCCACTGCTCTTATTTTCTTAATCAAAAAGTTGAGAAAACTAAGTAAGAGGGAAAATAAGAACTAAATGAGGTGAATAGTGTACAACATTTGACAGGGGGCTGCCAAATACTACGCACTAAAACAGTGCTTTCCATTCTCATCACCCCTTCCTGCAAGCCGCCTTTCCATTGTACTTTCTCTGCTTAGTTTTCCATAGGGTGCTTATCACCATCAGACAAACCACGGCATTGACTTGTTTTTGTTCTGTCTTTCCACCTGCTAGAATGGTTCACCGCTGAACCCTCAGAGCACAGAACAGGCTCACAGTTGGTAAGCAGGTGAATAAATGGACATAAAAAACTATAACCATATTAATATTTTAATAGTATTATGAATGGAAATGAGAGGCTATTATGCTGCTTGTTCACACCATGTGTCAGTAATGGTTTGACTGGAATTAAGAACATCTGCTAAGAAAGTAAATGGACCCAAGACTGAATTTGGAATTAATCACTTCCTAACCGTATGACTTGTGGCTAACTACTGTAACTCTTAGCCACAGCGAAAATATCTCCCTCACAGAATTCTTGTAAAGATTAAGAGTGACAATATGAAAGATTTAGCACAGAGCCTGATGTATAGTTTTAGTTTAACAATGATTATCACTGGCTGTTACTAAAAATTTTAGGGAATTTATTAAATACGGGCAAGTAAAAAATATTGAAAATTATTGAGAGGTATGAAATGAGAAGTCTCTTTCAACTCCCAATTCCATTCCTCAGAAGTCATCAATGTTAGGTATATGTTACCCTTCCCACCAGTAACTTTATAATTTAAACTTATATACATAGCTATATGGGATAATACATATATTAAATCATATTTTGTGCAACTTGCTTCTCACAAGTGCCTTGGAGGTATTCCCATATCATGAATATCATCATTATCCATTACTGCAAAATATTCCATAATGATGTGTTGTCTTTTAAATGTCCAGTCCCCTATTTAATGGATGTCATTATTTCTAGTTCTTTGCTCTTACAAAAATAATACAAAATATTCTTGTACACATAGTTTTATATACCTGCGCTAGGATAGGACACCAGTAAAAAGTGGGAGATGAAATTTATGGGACAAAAGTGTGCACTTTTTCTTTGGTAGGGAGAATTTTCAAAACATCTATTCACACAAGTACACAACGATGTGTGAGAATGCCTGTCTCCATACATCTCTTACATTGGTTTATGCTGAACTTTAAGTTTCTAACAAGTATGTTGTGTTGGTTTTTGTAAATATTAAATTGACTGAAGTTTAACCAATTTTCTAAAGTATACTAGCCATTTTTATTTTAAAATTTTTCGAACAATATTATTGCACATTTTTTCCCCACGATTTGGGGTTTGTTCTTTATTAGGAAGCAAAGTCTCTGATATTTGACAATTTTTTTAATGTGATAATTTATTTTTATTGTTTGTTTCAATTAAAGAAGTTTTTTATTTTTTATTCCATGACCTTTCAGTCATTTCCTTTTAAGGATTATTTCATGCTTCAAAAGGTTCTCTCCACTTGGAGAATATGAAAAATAATAAAGTTTCTTTTAGCATTTTCAGGGTTTTTAAAAATACTTTTAACAGTACTTTTAGATAAGCTGATTCATGGAATGAAACACGAAGTAAAAGAGGAAGAGTACAATAAGTTGAGTAACACAAATATTGCAACATATTTGAGAAGCAAATGACAGAAGCATTATGAGTCCTTGAAGGAGGATCACATGGCCCAATACTGACCACAGCTTTATTAACAATAGGATTTGTGAACTAGGCAAGACATAGTGTTCTATTCCTGACGTCCTTTCTTGTCAATGAGGATAAGCATATGGAGCCTACTTATACATTCAAGCTGAATATCAAATCAGATAGATTTAAACTTAAAAATGTAAAACTATATGTAGATATAAGGTATTGGTAAAGTTTACAGTACTAGATAACATTTAAGTGATTTTTTTTTTTTTTTTTTTACAGTTCAGCAAAGGAAACACATTTCAGTATAACTAGCGTTGTAATTCTAGATTGTATGGGCAAGCAAAGACTTGTAAATTATGAAGATGATGATGATGACACAGTAACAGAGTTAACACACATTGGAAGTTTACTATCTGCCTGCCAGTCTTAGGCTAAGTGTTTCACATGTATTACTCTTGGGTAGATAGGATCTCCAGCTCTTCTAGGGACAAGAGTGCCTTGCTTTGGTGCTGCCTTGAGCAATTGCCCCACCTGGGAAGTAGGATAAGGGCAGGCACTTTGTTTTGTTTTGGCCTCACCCCTAATCCTATCCAGGGCAACTGCTACACTGGGGAAGGAGAGGACACTTTACTAATCCGGTAATTCCCCAGTCTAGGCATAATAGGATTTGGAAAGTGACCTCGAGTAACCTAAAACTAATTATGTCATTAGCTTAAATCTACATTGTAGTTCATCTCACCCCCTCAACTTCTTCCCCCTCCTCGCCTCCAGGCTTTCAGAGAAGGAGCTAGCATAGAAGATACAACCTTGAGAACACCTGCTAAGCATTTGATAACATCCCACATCTCCCAAAGCCCGCGCTCCAGCCAGGCCAATACAAGGAAACAACTCGAGAAGTCCCAGAGAGACAGTCAATCTGTCTCTCTCCACTTGTGGAGACAGACTTGTTTCATTGTATAATAAAAAGTTACTCATGTGAAACTGCTTCCTGCTTGTGGTCACTCCATCCCACGGGTGCTGCTTGTGATTTTTTCCAAGGAAGGAGCCAAATAACTAGGACACCAATCTGCCAGGAGCCTGCACCTGACACTTTAGTGTGTCTAGTCATTCTTCCGCCAATAACACGCTAACAACAGAGACCAGACAGCAACCCAGACATTACCTCACTGACCAATCATACCAGCTAACTAGGCTCTTTAGGTAACTAGTTAGTACTAGTCACCTAGCAAGTACTTCCTAGAACAAGGGTTAAAACCCAAGCACATTGACTAAAGAGCCTGTGCTCTTTTCTGGGCAAAAAAAAGATTAATATGTTCTTTATAATAACCTTATATTACATATTCTTCTCAAAATGCTTATATAAATTGGATAACAATTTTAAATGACCTTATATGACATTGAGAGAAAAATTATATCTAGACACAACAAGCAATGAACAGTGAACACATTGTATAGGTGGCAATTAACAGATTTCAGATTAAATAAAACACATAGAATTTCATTCTAATGACCTGTCCACTATCTCATAACATTAGTTACCAATGTAAAACCAAGGCAACATTTGCTTTATCACTTTGATCCTTAGGGAATACTAGTCGTGGAGATTTATACATACCCACATTTTTGTACATATATAAGCATATGTGTGTATATAAATATATATGAAATATATCAAAATATATTTTTTAGTTGCTAGCATGTTCATTTTTGAAGCATTAAACCAATACCATGCTCTACCTGCTTTATGTGATTAGCAAGGACTTTACATGCAGGAATAAAAATAAATATACCATCTATACAATTTAAAAAGAATATGAAATTTCAAAGACACAAGTATAATGTAATGCCAGTGAAGTATTGACATACTACAACAAAGATTTCAAAGATCACCTTTAAAAAATTTCAAAGACATATTAAAGATAAAATGTAGACTATTAGGTTAATTAAAATTTAGACTTAAACCACATGGCCTAATGAATCAAACAGGGTGAAAGCAAACATACATTAAAAATGTAAAATATTGTTTCCTTGTGTCAAGGAAGAAAAAAAATAAAAAAAATTAAATAAAAAAATATAAAATAATCTTACCTATATGTTTAATGGAAACCATAATAGGAGCTGTGTGTAAAAGAGAGATTAAAGAGAAAGCACCTCTCTATATGTGGACAGGTCTCATGTGACCATGGCCAGATCAATATGTAAATTTCATAGGTCATCTAAAAATGTTGGCAGACCTAACCCTTATTTGAACAGTTTGCAAAAATGACTAAGGAGAGAGAGAGAGGAAAACAAACAAACAAACAAAAAAAAACAGGACTTAAATGATACTAAGAAACATAAAGAAATGTTATGATCAGTATAGTTTGTCAAGTAATTTCCCATTTACTGTATAAATACAACTTATTAGGGGAAAACACAGAAATTTCCAGGTAAAAGAATAACTAGGCCTCAAAACATGGAGTGATGAAATAGCAGAGAAAAAAAATAATTGATAGCCAAACTAAGCATTTAGTTGATGAGTACCAAATTATAAAATAGAAAAGGCTGAGGAGAAAAAGTCGATTAAGTAGAAACTTCAAAGGCCAAAAAGATAGGAAATTCATTGTTATTGAGGTAACAAATTTTAGTGCTGAGAAATACTGTAATAACCCTGGACTAAAGAGATAGTCCCTGAGGTGGGGTCTTAAAAATGAAGTTAATAAAATAATTTTAAGAAAGGTTAGATGAGAAATCAATTTATATTTACATTAGATTTGGCTTGGTCAAAATGTGTTTTAAAATGCTATTTTTCCTTATTTTGATTAAACACTAATAGAAAAGTTGAACAATATGATGCATGCATTAAACAGAACAATTTATATAAAGAAATCAGATGGATGATGAGACTTTAAGTGATTTTGGTCCATTTCATAAATATACCAAACCACACTAACAAGTCTGTCTTTTAAAAACTTAATTACATTGACATTTCTACCATCTGACCATCTATTACCTTAAGTTCAAAGACATCTACCATTTGAGCATTAGCTTCCTGAAAGACACAAATACATATATAGATGTGCATGTACATACACACATTTTCTAGGACATGGAAGCATGCCTAATTAGAATTCTTTTTAAAGCTGGGGAGAAAAAAAAATTTCTTAGAAGCATGTTATATAACAATATTAAAAAAAATCACACAAGAAATAATACATCTCTGATGCCTTTTTTTTTTGAATGGAGAAATGTGAAATGTAATCCTTCTACCTTGACACTTCGAAGAACCATTTGTCACAAATTCTGCAGTTGAATGACACAGCAGCTTCTGCTAGTAGTTTTAAAAGAATATAAAAACAACCTATCAAACACTACAGTTAAATCAAAATATCATTTTCCAGGTTGGTTCCCACTAGGCTTAAGGGAAGATTTTGCTCTTGGACAAGCCTGAGTTCTCCATCTTCCAAGAGACCAGCAGGTTTGATCTGGAGTGCTACTTCTCAAATAAACCCCTTGCAATAACTTGAAAGACATTCTTAAGATTTCCTAGAATCTATAGGATTAAAACTGGGAACATCTTGTGCTAAATGTATTTTTAAGTTTAGCAAAGCCTATACAATACTTTGTAAAAAAACCCAAATACATAAATGTATGTTTTATATATCATTCATATATGTACATATATGGTAAAACTTTCAGAAGCAAATGTTTCTCTGGAAATACTATGAGTCATTTAAATTGCTTCATTTACATCATACTTCCATGAGTATGTTCTAGAAAACATTAAGATTCAGACAGAATAAAAAGTAGCAGACTACCATTCTGTAATATATAATACATATCTTAGACATTCAAAATCATTCTCCCATCCAAGTACTAACCAGGCCCCAAAATCATTCTAAAATATTGAAACCCTTCAACTCTCCTGCATGTGTTTTTGTGATAGCTGGCTATCTGCTTGAATGAAAGAAATTACAAATATAAAAGGGTAGAGTAAAACCTTCATTTAGGAATCTCCACACTTACATTTCAAGTAATAGAGAAATTTGACTTACCAAACTTCATTTTAGCACTGACACTTTAATAATCCCATGAAAGTTTGCTTCGCATAATGGAGCGATGACAATAGACTTCATAAAGCACTGTGACTTGTGATTATGTAGAAAGAAATCTTTCAGCCTTCTAACTCTACTAGGTAGGTTTAAGTATTATGAATCCTGTCTTTATGCAAGTGTCTATCCTCCTCATTGTTCTCCAACAAGTAACCAAGAACTATAAACATGTTTATTGTGATCCTCCTCTTTCAGCTTTCTGAATGTCACTTTTCTCTATTGTTCTGGGGATGCACTTTAAGTAAATAATAGTAGGTATGGAATTTCAATTGCTATGGAATGTCCCCCTCAAATGACTCCACTAGTTCTGCTTCTTTTTTCTTTTGTATTACTCAATTAGTACACAGATCCTCAGACACTTCTAGGACATGGCAATGTTTTTTTGTTGTGTTATTTTGGGTTTTTTTTTTTTTTGGCTTTTGAAACACAAGGTCTCTCAGTTGAGGTATTTCGGTAAGCAAACTGTCCTACTTCACAATGTCACCAGTCCAGTTCATCGGTAAAGATACAAACATGAATTGAGATGCTTGTGATGTCTGAATGTTTCAGTATACTCCGCAATACTCCTTTTGTTAACCACGCAGTGCTGTTGTGTTCAGAGAGAATTCTCTAGGAATATCCTTTATGTTCCCAAGCTGCATTTACAAGGCTCAGAACAGCATCCTTAATGTATTCCGAGGACTGAAAACATTTTCTGGACACGATCCCAGATCATTGCTAGGCCTGTTTTTCCTCTCATTTTCAACAACTCCTCAGGGAAAATTGGGTAATCACAATAGGTTAAAGGAGAGTACAGTGAGTAAAAATTTGAGGAGAAATAAATCCATGAAAACATGGACACCACACCATTTCTGCAGCCCCAAATGAAAAACCCTTAAATATTTCCCATGTCATAAAGAAGCAAATCCCAAAAGATTTTTGGGATTTTATAATAAACTTTCAGCATAGACTTCTTTAATTTTTCTTTCTTTTCTTCTTTGTGTACATACATTTGTCTGTCCTGCTGATTTTTGACTATTTGATATTTCATTTTTATCTTGTTTTAGAATGATAGCTGGTTTTAGGTATGTAAATTTGTAATTACACCTAAATTAATGCAATTCCACATCAAAAGTACAAATATTCCTAAATTAGGAGATACCATAAGTTCCTTTGGTCTTCTACTGTTTTTACAGATATGCTCACTTTATCCACTTAACACTTATTTTTGTTTTGAAGGCATACAGCCACCAATGACAGTTTAACCACAATAAGTCTCCAAATAGTATCAAAAATATTTAGTTAACAGTGAACCTTATTCTGACACTTATTCTTTTAATGTATTTACCACCCTGTGCACTAGAAAATATTTTAATCCTTCAAACTATCAAAATCCAAGTAACAAAGTTGAAATTAAATTTATGCTATTTATTAAAATTTCCGTGGCTTATCTGTAATGTCATTTAGGTTAGGCGGAAAAATACTGTGGTGATTTTAAGTCTTTTGGTGCAAATTAATTATTTGGAAAACCTTTTCTTTCTGTGCTACAATGGCTACCATGGAATATTCTAGTCTTTCAGACACTTTTCATCCAAGCCTACGTGAATAATATTCAAACTCAAAATAGGCAATGTCTGTTTTAGAAAAATTCCAAGATGTGAATGTTTTGAGGGATTCCCTTTAATTTGTATAGATGAAGCACAATGAATAAGTCTGACTAAATTTAGTCATCTCAATTAACTAAATCATAAGTTTTAAGGGATACTTCAATATGCTTAAGAGTTTCTCAGAAGAAAGATAGTAACATTTTTCAAGGCTTAACATCCTCAGATCCTTGTTTTATCTTGTATACTGAAAAGCACCTTGTTTTCCGGAAGCCACATGTGCCTGATTAGATTCTAGAGATGCCCATTAACACACTGAGTTCGGAAGGAAAGATTCAAAAGTCGTTTCCATATTTTACTGTGCAGACAACAAGATGATATTGCCTCTAAAAATGTCAATGTACTGTTTAATATTACCCTTTATTTGATTAAATAGGAAGTGTTATAAAAACATGCATTTTCCCTCAGGACTCACAAAAACTGTGCTCCTTTGTTCAGCATTGGTGGGAACTGATTTTTCTATTCTGTCTCCTCCATCCCAGTCCCCATCCCCTATGTACATAGAGATAAGGAAGCATTGAGCCATGCTCCTGGGGATCCTCTCATAACCTCAAGGAAAGCCAGCCTAGGTCAAACCCAACATCCAAATAAAGAACAGAGAAGTTAAAAAGAGAGAGCGAGCAGTTTCGTGCAACTGTGCCTGAAGAGTGCTAACACTAGAGTTTTCAATTACATGAGCCAAGAAATCCTTGTATTGATTCAGTTAGTTTAGGTTGAAAGCAGCCAAATTGATACCTTGAGATTCTATGTAGAAAATGAAACTTAGATCACATGTATCATAACTAAAACATCTGATCAAATTTCTAGCTTACTAAGTGTGGTCAAAAAAAATAGCTTAACAAGTAGATCTCTTTAAATAAAATAAGAAAGTAAAATTATTCTTGTAATATGGTTTTCTACACCATATGCAACAAATACAGTCATATAACAAAGCTCACGTTAAGATACCATGTAATGGCCAGGTGCGGTGGCTCACGCCTGTAATTCTAACACTCTGGGAGGCCAAGGCAAGTGGATTGTTTGAGCTCAGGAGTTCAAGACCAGCCTGAGCAAGAGCAAGACCCTGTCTCTACTAAAAATAGAAAGAAATTAGCTGGACAACTAAAAATATATATAGAAAAAATTGGCCGGGTATGGTGGAGCATGCCTGTAGTCTCAGCTACTTGGGAGGCTGAGGCAGAAGGATTGCTTGAGCCCAGGAGTGTGAGGTTGCTGTGAACTAGGCTGACACCACAGCATTCTACTCAGGGCAACAGAGTGAGACTCTATCTCAAAAAAAAAAAAAAAAAAAAAGATACCATGTGACTGTATTTTATTCATCTATACATTCCTAGAACACTTTAGTGTCCCACTCATAGAAAGTATTCCTAAGCATCTCAATTTATCATTTATTGGTTTATTCATAAATAGGAAGGGAGTAGGTCACAATGAAACTCCCTACAATGTTTTTATTCAAAACCATGCAGGTAGTGTTTACCATTATATCCCAGAGTTTAAAATAGTGCCTGATACATAACAGGTGCTCAAATATTCACTGAATGGATGCTTAATAAACTATACTGTAGATATCATAGCAGAGGTTAAAAAAAGACATGGATACTTTAAATGCTTTGGTAGGAGAGGAGGTATTTTTACTTATCCAAGTTATCTGATATCAAGTTTAAAAAGACTGGAGATTTTCCAAATGTGTGTTTTTCATGTCTAAACATTGTATGTTTATACACTATGCATGTAATGAAATAAAGAACCAATGTAGTCTTCTTTAAGCAAAAATCTCAATGTATTAAACATATAGTTTGATTATTCCACATTAGAAAATACTCTTATGTAGGGCTTTAATTCTTTCATTCCACAGATATTTATTAACTGTAATGCAAGAATGAATGACATACTTTTACACCATAAGCTTTTCTTAAACATCATAAATGATCCAATGTACCAATTATGATTATGTATCCATTGGCAGAAATAGACATATTGACTAAAATGAAATCTTCTAAAGTTAATTTAATCATATCAGAAAGCATGATTAAATATTGAGTTTAGATCATTAATAAGTAGTTGTTCATGTGATTATAGAGGCTTAGAAAAAAAAAAGAAAAAAAATTTGTAATTACACCTAAATTAATGCAATTCCACATCAAAAGTACAAATATTCCTGTAGTGGTATTGTTTTGTTTTTGTCTATTAAAAATCCTCTCCAAATCTTTTGAATATTTATGTTCTACCATCTCAGTTTTTACATGCCAATCTACTATTATAGACTAATATACATGATCACTTGATAAGAGTTTGATTCCTTTGGATGTTTAGTGTTCTGGACTGCTCATTTGTTTTGTTTAAAAACAGTGGGCCTTTGGTCCAACTACATAATGCGCCTCTGTAGAGGGAGGTGATGAGTATGGCCTACTCATTGGACCTTTAAACACGGTCCCCTGGGAATTGCCGTTTTGGTCCAATGGCCAATAATTCCAGGTAATGTCTTTGCACTTGTTTCCATCTGTGAGGTATTATCATCATCCACAGGGGCATTGCCTAGTTGAATTGTTGTCCTAGAGAATTTTAAAATATTGATCATTTGTAGAATTATGTGGAAATGAATAAAATACAAATAAAATTGTCAGTATCAACAAATATAGCATTGTCCTGAGAAAATCTGAATCAAACTGACTCTTTCACTCTCAAGAGAACCTTTAATATGATGAATTCTTAAACATCAAAACAAAATGCATAAATGTCAAAACCCAGGAGAAAAGAACCGTAAATAGAGCCTTGAAGTAGTCTGTCTCAGGGGACCCTGCAGGCTCTACCTCTGCTATTAACTGTGATAAACACAAAAGTTGGAATCAATAGAAAGATAAATACAACACTTCTATATGAAGAGGTACAGAGAAGATTAGTTTATATATAGCACTAATATGCAAAACAATAGAAGCTATTATTAAACTCTAAAAGCATGCCAAAAACCAGAAAAAGCAAAATTGTTGTTAAGTGACCTACAGTGAGCAAATACTCAAAGAATGAGATTATGTTCCCTAATTTCCTTCCTATGATTGCAAAAATGTGCTTTTCAAATAAATTAGCTTCCAATACATTTGTATGTCAGATTACATGGTATAAGATTTTAAAGAGAAATATGAGAACCTCTCTTCTATGACCTGTGCCTAAGTAGTAATGAAAAATGAAAATATTATTAAAATGTACTAATTATACACATATAGATTTAGAAATTTGGACAAAACTATAGGTCAAATTTGCAGAGACTCTTCTTTAACATATAGATAATATACTGTACCAATTTTGCTTTGTTATGCCTTTTAGTGCAAATCATATACTGTATGTATAAACTTAGGCAATGGAATAGTAACCAGTAGACATTAGAAATTTGAAATAACTAAAAGTAAATACTGAATTTAAGTTTAATTTTCATGTTCACTTGTTAAAATACAAATATGGTAGAAGAACTTATGTGAATATTCTTACCAGCAAAATATGGAGATTTGCCACAACAGCAGCTAAGTTAGTCTTCCATTCACTGATAAATTAGGTTGCCATAGCAAGCCCATAGTCACTGAGTTTCTAAGCAACCTGAGACTCCACAGGCTGCAGATACTTAGGAGTCCACTGATCTTTCATCATCCTTAAGGAAGAAATAGGAAAACTTGTGGTACTGAACTCAGTAGAGGATCCCCTGATTATCCAGTAGAGCAGTGATCTCCATAAAACACCTCTTATACTGATAGTCACTTAATTTATTAAATAATATTTGTACTTGAACATTAATGATTATTTGGAGCTAAGTGGGTGAAATTAGGTATAGAAAATGATCAGTATCTAGTATGTATTGAGCAGATACATCTTTGTTGGATGAATAAGATGCAATACATAACCCCACTCCACATACAAAGTCATTTACATAATGCTAGCATTCATAAATTCCTTGCCTTTTAATATAAAAATGTATCTTTTAGTAATATTACAGTGTGTCACTTCAATTTATTTATTTCTAATTGTTATACACTTAGGTAACATAGGTAATTGTAAATCAGCAATTCCTTGAACTTTTGTGTTGAAATATGTAAGCGTGGCTTGTCCAGAATACTTGAGTAACAATATTAGCTACCCCAATGACAAATAGAATTGCATGCATCTGAAGTGCAAACAAGCTTATGCTTTTCTGAAAGAGCATGTATTAGCATTTCCTGTTCCTGTCTGTAAACACCTTCAGTCCCCTGCCTGCACACAATGCCCACTGAGGCAAACCATTACCTCTTGCACTCTTTTAATTCCCCAGCCTCAGCTTCCAATTATTTAAATAATCACAATCAATAAAGGCATAAAAATATTGTTTATTCCTATAGAACACTATCAGAATGCAAATCATAAAATGTCATTTATAGAAATAATATGTGACCAGTAATACAATTGTATCTGTAATCTGCAAGATTTTACTTACTTCCAGTACCTGTTTTTCTATACTTCCCATTATCATTCTATGTAGCTAATTCCTACTAGGGAAAACATCTTAGGAAATTATTTGTAAATTAAAAACTGGCTTTAATTTGTGCTTAATTTTTTAACACTGCTTTGTATAGCCTACTGGCTAGTGCAAAGATTCAGTAGCCCAAGTCAATAAAACACGACTGAGTTCTCTAACCTGAGAGTAAAGTTGCAAAGTCACCTCTCCAACAAGTCACAGTAGTCACCTGTGCCTAGAGCCACGCTAGGAATGCCAGCAGTAGAGACAGCCTGTGACCTCTACGTATTACTGTTGACCATCAGAAGCAGAGGAGGATAAATTCTTCTTTCTCCAAGACTGAGAAGATAACCACTTTGTCTTATAATCTTAACGTAAGAGACCCAAATTTTCCATAATGATATTCATAATTGCATCTTTGGGTAACAAGTGACCATTTGCAATTTAACAGTCTTCCTGAGACATATAAATTCTTAAGAATAAAGAATACAAATGAATTTTCCCTTTTAGTATGTTTCTCTATTAAGATTATGCCTCCGTTGTTGTAAGCATATAAGCGTATGTATGTTGGAGGGTTTTGATAATTTCAAATATGTTTTGAATGTCCTCTTATCACTTAGTAATGATTACTACTGACAAACCACAGTAAAACTACTATACCTCACCAACTCCCTCTCCTATCTTTTATATACAACTTGTTATCTAAAATTTAGTACAGAGTGCTTGAATGTCTGCAATACCTTATATATTCTGTTCCCTGAGAGAGAGATAAGTATTATCTTAAGCTAGAAAAGAGCAGAGCAAAACTCAGACAAAAGTAAGAGATTTTAGTATTGCAAGCTTCAGTCTGGAATCTCACATCTTTAGGCTAGGTAACTTTACAGTGATCACACAGGCATAATTACCAGTTAGAAGTCCGATGAAAGAGTCTAAGGCCACCAGTGTTAATACACTTTCAAAGTGCTGGTTGAAGACCACAGAATTAACACTGATGACTCTGGTTGTGTTTGCTCCAAGTACTGGGTCAAATCCCTGCTGTATATCAGTCAGCCCCACCTCCAAGTGTCCAAGAATGGCTGTGGAATTTTGACTGACACTCCAGTGAGGCAGTGGGATTCCTAAACCAAAGTAAACTCTGCAGCCAGTGTTAGTTAACCTCTCCAGCTTAAAAATGAGCTGCTCTTCACTCTGGCTCTTTTCTTTAAAAAAAAGAAACAATTACTCTGTGACGTTTAAAAGAACACAGAAGCAGTTCCCTCAGGGATATCCCTACTTACTTTCTGGTAGCAATTCCCTTGACACTTTTTATCCTCTGTCTTCCTTACAGGACTTTATGGTCCTCCTAAGAACCACATAACAGCGTGTACACTGGTCTTTGGGATAAGAAACAAAGCATGGATGAATATTCTGCTTTGTGAAAAGCTTGAGATGAGGACATTAGGCAGGGCTCTGAAACACTAACCACTTCAGGCTTATTCCTTTGCCATATAAGACAGCAGTATTTGGTGGGTATAATATTATATATGCGAAATACAATCATCAAATAAATTAAAACAAAAATAAAGACCCCCTAAAAAAAAGGCCACATGCTAAAAGAGACTGCATATGCATGTTTTCCCAGATCATTTAAGGCAGTAATTCTTTCAGGATTGATGTTAATGACAGACACCCTCATGCACTCACATGCTAAATGGATATTTATAGTGAGCACACTATATACACAGAACTCTGCCACAAAGAAAGCATGATCCTTATGAGGTTTTATATAATTTACTTCAAATACTTTAATAAAATTGTAGAGTGTATATGAGTGTTTGGTACTTTTAATCTATTTTCTTAAAGTGGGCAGTTACCCTAGTTGAGAAAATTTATTTGCGAGCTGGTTACCTAGCATTTAATAAAAGTCCACAATTTATTAATAATTATCTTTATCTCCTCAGGAGATTAGTACAAAACATATTTACAATGAAGTTTTCACTAGAGAAATTAATGGTATCAAAGACTTATGAATTGGCTAGAAATATTAGTGGCTAATTCCCTACTCTTACATAACAGGGTAAAGTCTACCAAGGACAGTTGCCTAAAGCTCAGTTCAGAAACAGCCCATTGTTTAGCTGTTGATTTTGGAGCATTCTTGTTTGCCTAAGACTGGACGGTTAGCTCAATTCTGTAGTTAGCATATTAAATGTGCACCTCAGATGAACTGTTATTTATTGAAGCTACCGGTATTTACCAAGACAACGCAAAAATAGGGTCTGTCCAAATTGGCCAAGGTAGTTTAGAAACAATTTCAAGGACTTCACATTCTAGAAAGGCAGCTTGTACACAGAAGATAACCCCACAGAAAGATTCATGGATAGAAGACCACAAAGTTTCCTGGACTCATAGGAAATCCACAGCTGTTCAGATAAAAATAGCTGTGACTCATAGTCCAAAGAACTTTCACCTACATCTATGTATGATCCATATTTTTCTTTTATGACCTTCACATTGCAGAAGTTAAGGGAATTTTAGGAATCATCTAGTCCTGATCATTTAACAGATGAGGGTTCAGAGACCCAAAAATTTAGAAACACTTCTTCTAAATCCTAATGTTTATTTTAAAAAATCCTTAACTAGAATATCGCTTTTTCTCCTTATGTTTCTATTTTCCCCACTTGTTACCTCTTTTCTACAGCTCTTTCCTCAATTTCTGCCCTGATATTTGATAAAATGTTCCTTTCCTTTTTTGGGTATATCATTATTCTTTTTTGTTCCTCTTCAGCAATCCTAGTCAACTTCATATTAAGCTCCTGAAACTCTGCATAACTAGAATAACTTATAACCCTCTTTGAGTCCTATATACTGTTATTTGTACCTTGGTACTAGTGTGAAGTTAATTTTTTAAAACTATTCTGATTCTATTTCATTTTAGTTCTTAAATTTTATTTTAAATAATTTTTAAATTTTTAAATTATTTAAATGATTAAATATAGTAAAATTTTTTTCTATTTTAATTAATGTATTCTCTTTCTCCTCCCTCATGTAAGATGACTTGAAAAATCCTAGGGAAGGATAAAGAAGGGGAAAGTATTCCTTCACATATTACCCTGGATCAGGTGTCATGCTAAATGCTACCATGTGTCATTATTTGTTAGCCACATTTTTACAGATAACTGACACAGGGATGTTAAAAAAATTAGATACATGGGAACATGTGCAGAATTATAGGTATATCTTGGAGATAATGTGGCTTTAGTTCTAAACCACTTTAATAAAATGCAATAAGTGAATATTGAAACGAGTTACAATTTTTTTTGGTTTCCCAGTGCACATATACATTATATCTACACTAGTCTATTAGGTATGCAATATCACTATGCCTAAAAAAATGTACATACCTTAATTTAAAAATACATTATTGCTCAAAAATACGAACAAGCATCTGAGCTTTCAGCAAGTCATAATCTTTTTGCTGGTTGGGGAGGTTCTTGCCTTGATGTTGATGGCTGCTGTTTGATCAAGCTGGTGGTTGCTGACTGATGGGCACTGTGGCAATTTCTTAAAATAAGACAAAAATGAGGTTTGCCATATCACTTAACTCTTCCTTTCACAAAGGATTTCACTGTAGCATGCAAGGCTGTTTAATAGCATTTTACCCATAGAACTTTTTTCAAAACTAGAGACACCCCTCTGAAGCCCTGCCACTGCTTTATCAACTATGTTTATGCAATATTCTAAATCCGCTGTTGTCATTTCAACAATGTTCACAGCATCTTCACCAGGTGTAGATTCCATCTCCAGAAACCACTTTTTTTTTGCTCATTTATAAGAAATAATTTCTCCTTCATTATAGTTTTCTTGTGAGATTATACCAATTTAGTCACATTTTCAGGTGTCAATTCTAATTTTAGTTTTGTTTTTTCTACCACATCTGCAGTTACTTCCTCCACTGAAATCTTAAACCCCTCAAAGTTATGAATTAGGGTTGAAATAAACTTTTTTCAGACTCCTATAAATGTTGATATTTTGACCACCTCCCAGGAGTCACAAATATTCTCAATGGCATCTAGAATGATTAATCCTTTCCAGAAGGTTTTCAATTTATTTTGCCCAGGTCTATCAGAGAAATCACTATCTATAGCCTACAAAAAGTATTTCTTACATAATAAGTCTTGAAAGCAAAAATGAGTCCTGGATCTCTAGTCTGCAGAATGGATTTTGCATTAGCAGGCATGAAAACAACATCAATCTCATTGTGCATCTCCATCAGAGGTCTTGGTTGACTGGATGCACTGTCAATTGTCAGTGATATTTTGAAAGGAATCTTTTTATTTTGAGCAGTAGGATCCAACACCGGGCTTAAAATATTCAGTAAATCAAGCTGTAAACATGTGTTATCATTCAGTCTTTGTCTCATTTATAGAGCACAGGCAGAGAAGATTTAGTAGCATTCTTAAGGGCCCTAGGATTTTTGGAATGGTAAATGATCATTGGCTTCAACTTAAAGTCACCAGTCATTAGCCTCTACAAGAGATTCAGCCTATCTTTGAAGTTTTGAAGCCAAGTATTGACTTCCCCTCTGTAGCTATGAAAGTCCTAGATGGCATCTTCTTCCAACAGAAGGTTGATTCGTCTACATTGATAATCTGTTATCACCTTCGTCAATGATCTTGGCAAGATTTTCTGGAAAACTTGCTGCAGCTTCTGCATCAGCACTTGCTGCTTCACTTTGCACTTCTAATGTTATGGAGATAGCTTCTTTCCTTAAACCTTATGAATCAAATGCTGCTAGCTTTCAAATTTTCTTCTGCAGCTTCCTCACTCACCTCTCTCAGCTTTCACAGAATTGAAGAGAATTAGGGCCTTATTTTTGATTATGCTTTGGCTTAAGGGAATGTTGTTGCAGGTTCAATCTATCCAAACTATCTCCATATCAGCAATAAGTCTGTTTCACTTTCTTATCATTCATGTGTTTGTTCACTGGAATAGCACTTTTAATTTCCCTCAAGAACTTTTCCTTTGCAGTCACATCTTGGCTAACAGTTTGGTACAAGAGGCCTAGCTTTTGTTCTGTCTCTGCTTTTGACATGTCTTCCTCATTAAGCTTAATCATTTCTAGTTTTTTATTTAAAGGAGACATGCAATTCCTCCTTTCACTTGAACATTTAGAGGCCATTGTAGGGTTAATTGGCCTAGTTGCATTATTATTGTATCTCAGGGAATAGGGAGGCCCCAGGAGAGGGAAAGAGATGGGGTGACAGTTGGTCCATGGAGCAATCAGAACACACAAAACATTTATCAATTAAGTTTTCCATCTTATATGGATGTACATGGTTCATGGTATTTCCAAACAATTATAATAGTAACAAGGATTGGCTATCACAGATCACCATAATAGATGTAATAATGAAAATGTTTGAAATATTGAGAGAATTACAAAACTGTGACCCAGAGACATAAAGTGGGCATGTGCTGTTAATGAAATGGTACTGATGCACCTGCTCAATGCAGTGTTGCCACAAACCTTCAGTTTGTAAAAATGCAATATCTGTGAAGAGCAATAAATTGAAGTGCAATAAAACAGGGTATGCCTGTAGTATAAAGTAGATGGACCTTGAGTTTATGTGTCCAGTTGGCCTGAAATATCAAATAGTAGGAAAACAGAAGGACACATGGTAAAGTATAGGCATTTTTTACTAATATCTAAATCCTTGCCTTTTATCAATATAAATCTTCCATAGTTGCATTTGTCTGTTCTACTTTGATGTTTTAAAATTACCTTCATCATTTGTATATCTAGATTACCATTAAAACAATACATTTATTCACATTGACATTTAATTGAATAAGCTAATCCTTGAGACCAGATATTTCTGGGTCCAGTGAATATGAAAATAAAATAAATAAAACTCTAGCTTAATGGTAATAAACTTAGCATATATAGAGAGAGAGAGAGAGAAAAAATTATAGAATAGCACAATAGGTGATCTAATTCAAGGTTTATAGTATAACCTATAAAAGGAGGCAGCTTTAGGAGAAGAGATGGCAAGCTCCACAGAGAAAATGACACTCTGGCCCTTTTTTCAAACCTAAGTCAGAGATCAATTACCAGGCATTGGAGAGGAAGGATGAAGGCAGAGAATATCTCTCAATCCATAGAACAACTTAGCAATTTCTACCACAAGCCAGGGACTTAAAAGAAGAAAATATAAATAGTTGTGGTGGTAACTTCACAATATATGAGAAAAAAATCATTTCAACTTAATTAAGCACCTGCTATGTTCAGGCATTATTTGAAGAAAGTGAAGTTTTTACCTTATAATTCAAAAACAATTAGTCTCAAACTGCTAAAAGTTCTCACTTTACTTGTAAAAAGCACAAATAGAAACCAAAAATTCTGCTTCAAAACCCAAAAATTTTACTTGATGCTATAAGAGAAACATATTTGATGCATTTTATAAAGCATCTTTATTGTTACTTGGTAAGTTTAGAGCTTTAACTTTAGAAAATAAGAGCAAATATGTTGACTTGTTATAAAAGCACACCCAGATTTAATTTGAAAATAGATACAAAATTAAAGGTCAATGTATAATTTTGGAAGTACTTTAATGATTTTTAAATCTAAATCTATTCAAACAAACAATATTAAAATGAAAGTGTTTATGGCCATTACCGATTTCTTTGCTGTTTCGATAAGTAATGAAAATTTTAAAAAGATCTTAGCATATTTGTCTTTTACTGTGGATAAAAGCATATCATCTTACTGTGAATGTTAAAGGTTAGAAAAAGTAAACAGTCAACTCAGGCCTAAGGAAACAAGAAATCTGAGATTGTATAAATAATAATTCACAATAAAATGAAAGTAATACATCTTATTTAAACAAATGCAGTTGGAAATTTTTTTCCATTTCAAAACAGACAAATAAAATTTTCTTTGTTCTGTTTTTCATTCTAAAACATTCCTAAAATATGGATAGCCTATGTTGTAGCACAATGAGAGGAAGTTAGCTTTTTAGAAGTACTGTTTCT
>VBSM01003176.1:39588013-39606717 GCA_008086735.1 Cheirogaleus medius | reverse complement strand
GTCTCATTCTGTTACCCCTAGTAGAGTGCTGTGGCATCATCATAGTTCACTGCAGCCTCAAACTTCTGGGCTCAAGCAATCCTCTTCACTCAGCCTCCCGAGTAGCTGAAACTATAGGAGTGTGCCACAAAGCCCAGCTAATTTTTCTATTTTTAGAATCTTACTCTTCCTCAGGCTGGTCTTGAACTCCTGAGGTGAAGCAATCCTCCTGCCTCGGCCTGCCAAAGCAGTATGATTACAGGTGTGAGCCACTGCACCTGGTCTTACTGATTTTTTTTTTCCTAATCTTATTTATTCCCCTTTCTTTAAAAGTCTTCCAGCAATCCCAGATCACTCATTTTAAATTCTATTCTACAGATACCACACAAATATAACATTTTGTGGTCACATTCATTTCTAAGCTCTACTAACTTTACCAGGAGCCAGTCTGAGGACCGCACACTCCCTCCATGTGTAACTTACTCCTGGCCTCTCCTGGTAGTTTTTACTGCAGTCTCTCCTATCAGTTTATTATCAGTCAACTGAGTTAGACAAAAAGCAACAGAGTGTTGCTTTCCCCATCAAAGGTAACTCCCAAAGTCCCTGGAACAGGACAAGATTCCTTTTACCCTGAACTTAGGTGAGTTTCAATCTTTAAGCCCATGAATAAATGTTCAGATACATGAGCAACCTCGTAGAATGAGGTCACTGGGGAAATAATTATTTAAATCTAATTGCAATTCCACTTAAATGGTATCTTATACCCCTTCTTCCTTTGGGCTAAGTAGAACCAAGGCTGTTTCTGGTGAGTACTTTAAAAGTCATTGTGCTTATCACCAGAATCTGATTGAAGTACAGGGGACATAATCTTGTTGTGTGTTGATGGACTTTTTAAATAATCACATCGCCATTTTTACTCTTTATGAATATCATTTCATATTGAATTTGTGAAATAATAGTATTTTTTCAGAGGCATGTTTATTGAAAAATCCAAGTTGTGTTGTGTTACACTAGTGGCTAACTCAAAGAGTGCTTTCTGCAGCCCAGACAGTGCTTACCACAAACCAGACACCATTCTGCAAACATTATAGGACCATCTAAATTCATCTTCACAATCCTTTAAGTATTACTATTTTCTCAATTTTACGAATGTCAGAAGTGATGCTCTGAGAGATTAGGTAACTTGCTCAAGGTCAAGCAGTGCTGAACTAAGAGTCGAACACTGGCAGCTGCATTCAGACCCTGCTTCTTTAGCCATTATTATATCACACTATTATTAATATCTATTACTATCCATAAAACAATGTAAAAAAGAAAAATAATTTATGAAATTTCTCTTAACATTTTCATAAGAGAATAAGTATTATATGTAACAAAAAATAGAAATATTTACATAAATACAATAAAATTCTGCCCAAATCTAAACAGATCTTGTAACTAATTTAGGCATAACCACGTTTTGGCACTTTACTGTTTTATCAGCCTTGCCTTTCTCTGAGGACAACACCCCATATGATAGCAGCACAGACATAATTGAAGACCATATCATATCCATTTGAGAAAACGTCATAGTGTCTAATACATATTTGAAGATTTTATCATATTCACAGTTTTACTTTTTAAAAATGATTGAAGACAAATATATTTTAATTTTCAAAAATTGAAGTCATGTAAATTGAGATAGGACCTGTCCCGGCAGAAGTTACTGACACTCCTTCTATCTGATCTCTGCTAACTGATCTCTGATTTTGTATTACAGGTATTTCATATCTATGTGATTCCAAGACCCCTCCCAAGGGGTTGAATATTGATCAGTGTAAGCCAATAATTCTTTGACAATAAGAGATGTATACCAAACATGTAACAAAATGCTGACCATTGACACATAAAGGAAAGCCAGCCAGTGAGCTTTAGTGACAGTTTTTCTCAGTTTTAAGAGACTGACTTCCTACTGAGTCTAGCTTCTTACTGCCTTTGGACATTGTGATATAAAGACATGATACTTGAAATTGCTGCAGCCACTTTGTACCCATGAGATAAAAGCCAAGAAAAACCAACATAGGGGCCTAACATTGGTAGGCCCACGAATTAACCAGCTTGGAATTATTATGTGTATTGACTCCTTGTTATATGAAAAAAATTAATGTTTCCCTATGATGTGAGCTACTTTTATTGGAGTATTTTGTTATTTGTAGACAAAAGCATCCCAACTGATACAATCATAGACCTCAGAAAATGTTTGCTGATATTTCCATGGTGCTTGTCAAATGATAAGAAATAATTATCAATTTCCAAAAGGCTTGCCTATATATTTTTGTCTAATATATTTTTCAAATGGTTATCAAAATACTATCTTGGTAACACAATTATTTGCTCAAATTTTATTGTGTGCATATATACATACAGATAATCCCTGAATTATGATGGTTCAACTTTATGATGGTACAAAAATAATACAGTCAGTAGAAACCATACTGTAATGTAGTATTCAATAAATTACATGATCTATTTAGCATAATTATATGTTTTATGTTAGATGATTTTGCCAATTGTAGGCTAATGTAAGTGTTCTGAGCCAATTTAAGATATAGAGTAAGCCATGATGTTCAGTAAGTTAGGTGAATTAATTGTATTTTTGACTTACATTATTAGGATATTTTCAGTTCACAACTGGTTTATTGAGATGAAACCCTATTGCAGTCAACGAGTATCTATACAATCAAATTAAAATAAAGAATAAAGAAATGCTACAAGACTTCCTAACACCTAGAAGGGTATATTTCTTCAAAGGGAGAAAACATTACATATTTTCAAAATCAAATCAAAATTCAAAATAAAAATTAAATGCAAGTTTCTATCACTCCAGGAATTAGAATTGTCTGAACTGACAAAGGAAATGTAAAATATATAATTAACTAATTGAAACCAAAGAAAAGCTGTCATGGTAAACCAGGAGAGAGTCTTCCATTTGCTTTGGCAAGACTATTAGAGAAACTCTATGGGTTTTCTTGAAACTTCCTTTGATGTCTTATGATTTCAAAAATAAAGAAAAAAACAAGCTTTTCTAAGCTTTAGGTTACAAGGAAGGAAAGGTGTTATAAAACTAATTTATTCACTCAACAGTTACTGACCATGAATTATTAATATATTCTACACCTTGAGGTTGGCAGTGGATTATAAAGATGAAGAAAATATAATCTTGAATGGATTGTGGTTTTGTTAAGAGTAGGTATATTGTAAAATAATAGAAAGGGGTTTCAGTGCATGAATAGACATTTTCCAATCACAGATGATAGAGAAAGAGCAATAGAAGCAGAAAAGACAGCATGTGTAAATTCACAGGCAGGAAGGGAGTGATATGTTTGGAAGAGTGCAAAAACCCTTTTTAACGAGGTGCCAAAAGTGAGTGGAGCCCAGACCTCAGAGCTCCCTGCATGATATTCTGAGGAGCTTGAACTTTATTCCATAAGCAGAATGGAACCTTTAAGTAATTATAACTGGGGAGAGGGACAGGATAAGAGCTTGCACTTTTAAAAGGTCACATGAAAAGCAGTAAATTGGGCTGAGAAGTCCAGCTACTTGACTAATATAATAATGCTGGAAAGACATAGGCCCTGAACTAGAACTTGTATTCAGCTTAATGAAGAGAAGGTATACCCATTCTAGACAGGTTAGATTATGGGGGAATATGCTTGCAGTGTATAGCCGCAGCCATGGCAAAGAGGCTGTAAAATTGGAAAGCAACCCCTAAGAGTCATTACCATGAGTGGGAAAAACATATTGGTAAGCTTTTTTGTTATCATTCTGGAACATAACAGCAAGGGTAGAAAGAAGAGAACTAATGAAAAGTAACAGTCCCTATAAAAGCAGAGGAAAACAAAAACACAGTAAGGGTCAAAGGACACAAAAACTTGGGTGTCACTTTAAGTGACAAATACAAGTATAAAGCTCACAAGTAGCAGAGCAGATAACAAGTGCACCAACGGTTTTCAATTGATATTAAAAAGTATTTAATCTCCTAAATTCGCATTACAAACAGGTGTCCTGGGGTTGGAGTTTGGCTCCCAGATTTGGCTTCCAAGGTAGTGTAGAATCAGGGTAGCACTTCAGTATTGTGGATGGGGCCGCTGAAGGGCAGACGGAGGGGATAAGAGACCCGGCAAAGGCCAAGAGACAGAAAGGGCCCCTGCAAAATGTCACAGACCAAAAGGCAGCGGACACTGTAATTTCATTTACATAGTGTAGAGTGAGAAACTAGACTCAAGAAGAATCTCATTAGAAAAAAGCAATGGATGAAATGATTATATGAACCTGATTTTAGGTGAATATATCTATAGATTATCTTGTTGGCCAGGGAGTATATAAATGTAAATGCATTATGATGGTTTAAAAATGTGGGATAAAGTGAAAAAGAAAACCTATGCCTAAACCCAATGGAAAATGAGAAGGCTCTCCAAGACATAATCTAGGTAGTTTTTATGATTAAAAACAATCACCACTGTTGCCCTCAAGGCTGATATGCTCTGCAAACAAGGATTACACACAAGCAAAAAAGAGAATGATGCCCATTTTATTCTAGTATAATTTGTACAACCAGTTTAAGAATATCTGTGATGTGTCAAAAGTTTGGAAAAACACATCAAGTATAGGAATATGGCTGCTAAGAAAATGAATAGCATTAATTCTCTTTTATTTCTTTTTCAAATAGATACCTGCTGCTAAGCTGGGCACATGAAATATCCCTTTGAAGTTCAAAAAAAAGTAATAAATATTAATCTGTAGAAACTTTCCAGACAGTAATATTAAAGAACAATCTATGAGTGGCTGGCTAGCTCAGTTGGTTAGAGTGTGGTGCTAATAAAGAACAATCATATCCCAAAGCATTTAGCTAACTATATGCAAATTTGACCATGCCTAAAATAAAGACTCCAAGAGTACTATCTTAACTTCCCAATGGATATTTGTATTATTTGCCTTTTATTACTATTCACAAAGAATCAACTTAGTTTTCAGGCTCCTGCTCAATCTCTCAGAATTATTAAGAATAGAACTTCCAAGAAGGAAAATTGGAAGATGCCATCGTGATGAGGAACAGAAGAGATTATTATGGGTGTGCAAAAAGACATTAGACAAAGATTTTGAGGTTAGAGCAGCACTGTCAAGTGTGGAAGGAAAGAGCCAGCCAAGATAAGGAACATGGCCAGGTTACAACAGAGGGACAGGTCATCTGCTGTCCTTCAAAACTTCCCCCACACTTTTGAGAACTGAAACCTACATCCCTGCCTCCGGCCAGTGATAGGGAGGAGCAGGGAGAAGGCCTTGTGTTCTTATCCCAGGTGGCACCAGTGTCCCAGGTGAAACTCTCAAGAGCTTTATTATGATTCTGTTTCAAAAGATGATAGAGGAGAATTCTAAATCTGTATCACCAAAACTTCACTAAAGGGAAGATGTCTCAGCCACCACATTGCAGGTATACTATTCTTATCTGTACAAAAGAGGACATAAGAATAGTAAAATATTATTAGGAAAATAACAACCCTCCCAGTAAATGGCTATCAAAATAATAGTAGGTGAGTTTTAAATAACTTCTTAGAAGGAATTAAAACACACTCTGTATTTATAAGGGAAGACAAACTTGGTAATCAATGAGGTGGGAACTACAGGGTACAAATGCAGAGTAGGAAAACCATAAGAGTAATAGTGATGATGATATTACAAATAACAATCTAGCAAAAATGAATTTCGTAAAAGTAGCACTGTGAGTACCAAGTTAAGCATTTCTGATTACTCTCATGCATACCAATTTTTGAGGATGATTGTGCTAAGCCTTGTCTGATTTAATCAGCTGTTAAAACTGAGCTGTGTGCTTTGACATAATATTTCTCACTCTCCAGTTTCCAACATTCACTTGCCTTGTTTTTCAAGAGAAAGAAGGACTTAAAACTAGATCAGAAGCTGAGCTTGGCTCACCTTTCATAGTGCATGTCCTTTCCTAATCTTATCTTGCCCTCAACCCTTTGCCTGCATGGCAAGCACCTGCTGGGTAATTATGCCTGTAAGCTGAACCACATTCCTATCTGACTGCCTTTACTAGCAGACCACAGCCTAAAAGATAGGCAAAGTCTAGCTCCAGCGTTTTTGCTGTTATTATCTTCTGGCTCTAAAACTGTTATTATCTCTCCTATCAAGTGCTTTCTTGTTGAAGTGTTCAGCTTACATTTGAAATTACTTCCCTATCATAATTTGAATCAGTAACTTTATTTTTAAAATTGGTTTATAGTTTTATTTTCCCAGTGACATTGACATATGTTTTATTAATAAATAGCTCTTGCAAGAGTAAAATAAGATAAATTCCTTAAGTATTCTTAGTCTGGACTTTTAATTGGAATAAAATGTGAGAATCAATAAAACAACCCCCTCCCAAGTAGCTCACAGCATGTCTAGGAAGTCAGATTCATAAACAAGAAATTATGATAGATTGTCACACCTACACCCAGGGAGTGTGGGGATTAGATGCTAGGATTTGTGGAGGAAGTGATACCTTCCGTGAGGATTGTAGCATATAGGTTCAGGTAAAGAGGGTGGGAGAGGTTATAGGGGATCAAAGGCCTTCTCCCAAACAAGGGTCCCTGAGAAAGCATACAAAAGAGGAAACATACAACTGGGGAAGTATATTTTGGTAAAGCTTTGGTACAGTGCAGAAGTTTTGGGAGAGCAAGACACTAGAAAAGTGGGCAGAGATGACCATGATTGTGAGGCCCTAATACAATACATAATATGCCAAACTGAAGCAGGTGCCTTGAATACCTAGAAATTCATTCCCTCAGAAATTTATATTGAAAGCATATAGGACTACAAGGATTTTAGGGAGGGAGTACATGATAAAATTTGGGTTTAGAAGGTAGCCCTGGCATCAGCATGGAGAAAGGACTGAAGAGATGGCTAGAGGAAACCTATTGAAATCATCTAGGCAGGAAATTATATGGTTTGACTTGAAAAGAGGCTCTAGAGAGGGAGAAGTTGGGAAAGATTTCAGAAATATTTAGTGAATGTGGGGAGATGTTTAGAAGGTAGCATGAATAGCTAAGCCTTGGTGAGTAATTACGTAGGCAGAGAGGAAAAATAATCAAGAATGAGTCCCAGGTTTCAGGCTTTAGTAACAAGATGAAAGGAGGTATTAAATAGTTTTAACCTGGAGGGGAAAGAGATGGGACTAGATTTGGGGGTGAGGTTGGTTTGGCCCAGGGTGGGTTTAATATTAGCATTTTCACTAACCAGCTGCAAGACCCTGGGCCAGTTTTAAAATTTCTCCAAGTCTGTTTACTCATTTGTAAAATGGGGATAACACTACCCACTTAAAATTATTGTAAAAATTAAATAGTTGACCCTCATAGCATTTACCACATACAAGGCATTTGCATTAAATATTTTACATGTATTAACTTGCTTATTTTGAACAATTACCCTATAAGGTAGTTACTGTTATCTCTATTTTACAGATAGAGAAACAGAGGCACAAAGAGGTTTACTAACTTGTTCAAGGTCTCAAAGCTGGGAAGTGATAAGTCTAAGTTTCGAACCTATGCAATCTGACAATAATGTGCCTCAACCAATAATTTATGATGTTTCTCATTAAATAATAGGCACTTTACATAATTATCAGAGTGCTTTGTAGTCATTGAATAGCTATAATTTAATACATTCACTTATTTAAAAATAATTTGCAGTGTACACATTTTACTGAATGCTAGGATAGATTCGAGCATAGCATAAGACACACTCACACTTTGAGATTATTTATAATTTAATTTTGAACATAAAGATAATACACAGCATGAATCAGAAAACAGTGACAATGTTATGTATTAAAGGAGTTTAGATACTTTCAACTCAAGTTATGGAGAGTACACATTTAAAACTCAACCAGTAGTCACAGAGATAATATGGGCTGAAGAGTGATCGGGTCACTTCCACATACAGATTATAGTTGAAGTCCTGAAAACGGCTAAGATCACTTAGAAGGTAGGAGGTGGGGTGGGAGAGCCTAGAAAATCTGCAGAAATGGAAACTGGGGAAAACAACTGGCTAGGCAAGGGTTTAAAAGCTCACTTAACTTCTATGAGCCTCCGAGTTCTTCTTTGTAAAAATTAGTGGTTTAAGAGTATGCTAAGAACTATCCCCATGTCTAATGTTTGCAGCTTTTGCTGTGAAAAAATGTAAACATTGGGAGAGCAGCTGAAAGTAGATTTCCAACCCTAAGCTTCAGGAAAAAGCCAAGCTTCATAGCTGTTGCTTTGCCATGGTAAATAATTAGTAAGTGCTTTCCCTTTTTTACAAAAGACCAGATTGTTTTGACTGCTTTTATTTATTCTACAAGATTTCAGCTTCAGAAATGCTCTGGCTGTTACTATGTACAGAAGTTTGCATGGGAGATTTGAGAGAACAAAATGGCACCTTTAATACTCAAGAGGAATATTAATGGGTAGAGGAGATAATGGGAATAATTACAGTAAGCTGCTTTTCTGTTTGCCTCTTAATACTAGGATTTGCTTTTTCCCTTGCTTAATCTTATATTTCCTGATTTCATCTGGTAAAACAAATAGAATATCGCTGAACTATTGTAATAAGACTACAGTACAGGGATGTAATACACACAAGTTTGGAAGACTAAGGGGAAGGAACTTTCAAGAGACTCTTGATGAAGTCACAAAGGAATTAAGGGATGGAGAAAAAAATGACTGCACCTTTACCACCAACCGGCCACCACCTCCAACCCCCAGAAAGGGTTTGGGGGGACTGTGTAACTAGGCTAGCAAAAAAGAGCTACTCTGCATGCTGTGGTTGTTCATACAGTGAAAAATGGAGAAATCACACCACCATACCTGGAGTCAAGGTTAGCAAATCTCCAAGATAACTGTTGGACCCAGTGTGGAACCAACTGGCTGAATGTTTCCCTCTAGTTTCATCCAAAACTCAGTACACACAGCAAAGACATCTAAGAGACTCAACACAGAAACAAGCATATCTAAGTTTTGCGTGCAAATTGCAGAAAAGATCTAAGACTTCAGTGAGTGGTATTAGGTGAAATGAATGAGCTACATGGACTGATTCACTGAGAAATTCTCGGCATCTGGGAGTCTACATACTTAGTGTAATATAAATTATAGAATATTTCTCTTTTAAATTTCACAAATAGTTTTATGAATAGAGGATACTGCAAACATAAACCCAGCCAGACACGTTAGGAAAGGCAGGGGTAATAACGTTACATAAATCTATCTATCTGAGGATTTTACTCACAAAAAACTGCACAGACTAAGTATTTTATGGTACAATTTGGATACTTTTAAAAAATAGTGCTAAGCATAACAAATGTTTTAAATTATTTAAATTATTCAAAGTTCTCAAAATTTTAATCATAGTTTTTAGTCAAAGGTAAACATTTTTTTTTTTTTTTGGAGACAGAGTTTCACTTTGTTGCCCAGGCTAGAGTGAGTGCCGTGGCGTTAGCCTAGCTCGCAGCAACCTCAAACTCCTGGGCTCAAGCAATCCTACTGCCTCAGCCTCCCGAGTAGCTGGGACTACAGGCATGCGCCACCATGCCCGGCTAATTTTTTCTATATATTTTTAGTTGGCCAATTAAGTTCTTTCTATTTTTAGTAGAGACGGGGTCTCGCTCTAGCTCAGGCTGGTTTCGAACTCCTGACCTTGAGCGATCCTCCCGCCTCGGCCTCCCAGAGTGCTAGGATTACAGGCGTGAGCCACCACGCCCGGCCCAAAGGTAAACATTTTAAGTTAGGAAATATTTAGATGTAATGTTTTAAAATAAATGAATAGAATCTATCTATTGGGTGCTTAGCATGAATCGAGCACAGGGACATTGTTGATACTGACACAAGAAGTTACATATGACCCCTGCCTTTATGGAGTTTATATATCATCAAGATGCTCTGATTATAAGCAATAGCAAAGGTCTATAAGCAGTGCCCTTATGACTGTATATTACCATGTCACAGCTTGTACCATATTGCATCATAATTCTGCAACTATGTGTCTGATTAGATGTACTGTTGCCTAAGCAGCTCTTAAAAGGATGGGGCTTATAGAAACTAGAGGTCTCCCCAAGAGATCAAGGAAAAACTTAGTGTTTATTCCCATTTCAGACAAAGCAGTTCAACAAGCAGTAAAGGAAGTTATCAAACCTAAAGCTGAGAGTCCACATTGAATTTATGTTATTTCATTCTGGAGGAGTTTCTATATGCTATATTTGAAATTATTTAGCATTTTAAGAGTAAATCATGTATTTGAAAAGGCAATGACAAAAAGCTTAGAGCAATGACAAAAAGCTTAGAGCAGGCAAGGAAAACAACTCTTATCTTCCTTCTACTTCTTCTATAAATATAACTGTCACCTGTTTGGCCCATTTTTTCCCCTGGAGATTGATAGCTCATTAAGGGGTTTGTGTGAGGTTGGGAAAGTGGCAAAATTCAACCTGTGGTTTTGTCATTTACTAAGCAAACAGTTTGTTTTTGCTTTTTAACTGTCACCAAAATATTTCATTCCATATGAACAAAATTTAGAACCACCACCTATAAAATGATCCTGGGTTCTTATAAAGGTTAAGCACAACTTTATTTCTAATAGTGATCCCTAGAGCACAGTAGGTACTCATTAAATATTTTTGAAAAAACATGCCAATGAATAAATAAGTTGGAAAGATAGCAACTCCATTTTTCAACCAATTTAAGTTTTTGGTGTTTTAGGGTTCAGTCTTAAAGTAATTGTTGAAAAGTTCTCATTTACTTACTAAAAATTTATGTCTGCTCTCAAAGGTCACTGTGTTTAGGGTTCTATGCTATGGAACAACTATACTGAATACACTAATTTTTATTACTTCATTTCTAAAACTTCCCAGAATGAGATACAAGAAGCAGACCTTACAATGGCATCTGCTACATTTCAAATAGAGTCATAACGAAGTTCCAGAATAGGACAAAGTGAGCCTCCAAATGAATTTCAGTAGACTGAAGTATTCTTATTAAGTCATACCTTAAAACAGGACATAACTACAAATATCCTTTTTGATTTCCTAAAAATTAAAATGAGCAAAGTGTAAGATTTATATTAGGAAGATTTCATGAGAAGAAACACTAAAAAAACTGTCCTTGTTCCACTTTTAAACTTCACAAACACTGAAGGGCATACAATACTTTTCCACTTGAGCACACTCTGGAGTCCTTGGCAAATGTAGCCAAACTGTCTCCTATGTCCCTTCCATAATGCATGCCAATTTTCTGTCATTTCCTCCTTCATGATAGTGTTTGTGTGACAAAGGTCCCTGGGTGTATTTCAAAACATCTTCAACTATTTAACAGAGTATCACCAAGCATCTATCTAAAAGTGTTACTTATTCTCCCCATAGCTTAATTTATCAGAAGGCACACAACTGAATTCACCCCACCTTCTCTATAGAAATGACTAAAAAGCCTATTGTGGAACCAATGGCATACTAACTGCGCCCTTTGTACAAAAAAAAAAAAGAAAGAAAGAAAAAGTTTCCAGTGGCCTAGCCAATTTCTGT
Organism: Cheirogaleus medius; assembly: GCA_008086735.1. Taxonomy (NCBI): domain Eukaryota; kingdom Metazoa; phylum Chordata; class Mammalia; order Primates; family Cheirogaleidae; genus Cheirogaleus; species Cheirogaleus medius. The sequence goes on along the minus strand of VBSM01003176.1, from coordinate 39,595,157 downwards.
ACTTTTACATACATAAACAGAACAGAAGACTATTTAGTAAACTATATTCTTTTTATATTCCCTGTGTACTTAAACGAGTCTTAGATGATTTCCTTTTCCTGATCACAGTTCATTGTTTGTGATTGAGAGAATCACTGTAGCTTAGACATCACTAAGAGTTCTGGTCACCTGATATGGAAACGTGGCCTCATCTCCCCCTCTAGCACCTCCCTGCTCCTCATTCTGGACCACTCCTTTTAGGTTGCAAGACAGAGGTGACACACATTACAACTTTCACCCAAAAGGCTGAAAACACAAACTTTTGACCAATACATTTCCCATTTTCACTAATTTTATACCATTTCTTCTTAATTTCACATTTTTGTGAATGTTTTCAAAGAATTTATCTGTGAAGGTCTATTAGTTTATAAATATTAAGAATATATCAGTAGTTTGCTCTAGAAGCAAAGTGAGCCAATCACAACCGCAGCATATTATATTTCTTTGCTATGAGAGAAAGATTTCTATTTAATAGAAAGATTTCTATTTAATTGTCCCACTCTGCTCTTTTAAAGCATCTTTGTCACTGATTTGTCAGCACTTTAAAAAGCATTTTTACTTATTTTTGCCTGACAATGAGTTTTCTGAGTTTAAGAGCTTAGATTTTTTTCCCAGGTGAAAATTGTTTATTGTCCTCAGGTGTTTGCTTTCTTTCTTAAATTCTGAGAACAGTTAATTACAAAGTTGTCATTGTCCTTTACAAAAGGATCAGATTCCAAATAATTAGTGTGTGTGTAGTACATCATTTGAAAATATTTTCCTTTCCTCCTGTCAAGATTCCAGGAGTCTCATATATTGCTCCACAAATCCACTTTTATTATTTACTCAGGTATACCTGAGAACAAGACAGGTTGCCTATTTCTCTTCATTTGATCCAGATCCCACTGAGTTCTGAGTTCTCTCATGGAGAGTAAGAAGTTCATGCTCTTTTAAGTATCAGCCCAGAATGGTTCCCTAAAATTCAATATAGCACCAAGCAACCATTCCCCAAAGAATAAAGGAAAATGACCTTCTTTTAAAGGTAAAGAAACCTATTCAATTCATTTCCACGCTTTGTAGAATAGCATAGAGAGACAGAAGGAATTGCTTTTTTTTTTTAATATCAGTATTTGTCTCTAAATAAGTATACCATTAAGTTGACTTTCTGTATAAGTCATTACTCCATTATTCCTTGGATTGTTTCCTGGGCTTGTATAGCCATATTATGAAACATATCATATAATAAAATTCTGGTATGTAACAAAATCTCTCCCCACCCCACAAATAAGATATCTGGTCTCTACAATCAATAAAATGTCTATGATAACTAATGATTAATAAGTTTTCTGTGTGGAAAGACTTTTGTTTTCTTCTTTCTAGGAGTTAAATTAAGAAGATGGGTCGTTAAGACTATTTCTTAAATATATTTGTCAGTTGTGACAATAAGCCAAACACATTTTCAGAGTCCCATGAGCAAAGTTCATTCAATTTCTGGTCTCATTTTAATGAAATATTTTTCCAAGTTGGAAGAAACAAATATAATTGGTCAGATTTTTAGAGTATCTTTTTGAAAAGATTAATATTCTAAAAATCCTATAGGAAGGTAAACATAAACTTAATAAAATAAGAAATCTGTCTAGATTAAGACATGCCAGATCAACTAAGAAAAATCTAAAGGGATAAAAACTTCAACTGAAAGTATACTTTCTGAAATCATGAGTTTAAGTTCTCTGATACTTTCTAAATAAAAGATATGAAATGTGCAATTGGAAATTTCATAGGATGAATTTAGAGACTTATGGGAATGTAAAATTTAAGGGCTAAAAGTCAGGTTTCTTCAACCATCTAGTTGAAAACTTATAAATATGTTAAAAGAGGTATCACAGACTAAATTATTATACCGGGTAGTAATTATCTTTCTAGATAATTCAAAAATAACAATTGTTATTTACTAGACGATAATGCATCAACTATAAAGACATTTCTAGCCATACTCCCAGACAAAAAGAATTCTGCTCACCAACTTCTAGAAGAGCTTGCTTTCCCAGATGTAGAACCTCAAGACTGGCTTGAGAGAGTCTGTTGTAGGAGGAGACACTGAGTGTAAACATATGATTTCCACAGCACAGCAGCTGAGAACTCAGAAGTGAGGCACGGGGTCTCAACCCTTCATCTCTCCTCAAGGTTATCCTGACATCTGAAAGCCATTGACAGCCCGAGACTTCCAGCGCTTCAGATGCATGCCTAACACGAGATAAATATAGATCCCTGACACCTGAGCCAAATGAAATGAAAGTTAACTTGAAAAATCTCATTTTGTGCCTCAGTTGAGGAAAATAAAACCTTTAATCCTTTTCCTGCTAAAACCTGTTATGCCTCATAATAGATAGTTGCTGTGCTTATGAAACATGGAAATTCAAATAATCAATCATTAATAAGCAAATTGCTTTTCTTCATGATTACTGTTTGCTCTGACAGTATAGAGACAGCCTCAGGTTTTCCTTCCTTAAGTATAAGAGCAACACAACAAATACTGACTGTCAGTCAACAAACAGATTTTTGTTTCAGTAACTTTTACAAGTGAGTCCCTGAAATGTGAATATCTATTTGGTAAACTTTCTTAGTATTTTTTCTCCTATATGTTTTCAGTGGTAATTTGCTCATGTTTTGTTTGCTTCAATTAATGAGGCAAAAAGTGCCCTTCCTTGCCAGGATATTTTGGTTTCAATTATTGTTTTTTTAAAATATCTTTGGAAGTAATTATACAATGTGGTTGATTTAGAATGAATCTTGCTTAGTACTACTGGTAAAAACATGAATAAGCCTCCACCCCCAGCCCAAACACACGCTGTGATTAAAGTTGTTACTCTGAAGATAGAATGACAGTATTTTTAACAATAAGTAATTTTCTGGGATTCATACATTAAGAATCTCTAATTCTATGTTAAAACAAAGTGATCAGAGAAACTACAAAAGAGTCAAATTACTCTCCTGATACTTTGAAGTGTTAAGTATTTTCAATTAATATTTCTTTTACAGAATGCCATTAAAGGAAAATGATGGACTTTAGAGTTACCACTTTTTAAATAAAACTGTTCTATAACCAGCTGTTTTGTCAAAATATTCAAACCTGTATTTTCATAATATTTCCATAATAGGTCCCAGGTATTGAGCACTGCCCATGTGCCTGCCACTTTGCTAGGTAGATATGATATAATTTCATTCTCTTTTCCCAATCCCAAAATAGCCTTTCAAATTAAGTTAATATTTTTAGGCCCACTTTCTGGAAAAGAAACTGAGACTCAAAAGATAAGTTTTGACAATGGACAAAGGCTACTAAGCGGTTCATTAGAAAGTCTAACTTCCACAATTTTAATTTGAAAGCAAGCTTTATTTTCCATCCTATAATATATTTACAGGTTAAAAATGAGTTTCATCCACACTTAATCTGCATCAAATTAGCCATCGTTTGAGCAATTCCAAGGCTGCTTTTATTCTTCTCTTTTTTTTTTTTTTGTTTAAACAAAGTTAGGGAAAGCACAGAAATGGTCCCTACAGACTATCTCAGAGTATTGCTATGACACCAGGAAATCCCCAGAAGCATTATTTCCCTAACATAGGAAAAGAGAGAAGATCCATAAGCCACAACTCTAGCCAGGGAGGTTTCTCATCTTTGCAATTATGTTTTTCAAGTTCGCCTTGCCAGTTCGTACAAGCAGATTTTGATCTTCCAGAGCCTGGAGAGGGCCAGCCCTGATGCCTACCTCTCGGCCAGTCGGGTAATCCACCGAGAAGGGTAATCAGGTGACAAGTAATCAGTCCTTCAGGACAGGGGATCCATACCAGGGAGATCTTTACATAAAAATAGGGCCACATATTTGCAAATATCATAGAAGGTGACCTTTTACATTATGAGAAAAAAATATTATTCCATGTGTGTAAATGATTTTTCTATTACTTGAACGAGGAACTTTTAAACAAATGATTTTATCAAAAAAGTGAGAAGATGTTAAAAAATCAGTGAACACATCTATGTATATTTACTATGAAATACGATACAAAGATGGATTATGTCCTGTAAGAATAGGAAATCCTAAATTTCCTTTCCATAAATTATAAAGGCAATATCATTAAATTTTTTACTCCCTGCTGGGCATGAGCTTATGAGGGCTAGGTGGTGAGGGAGAGGAGAGCACAGTGGTGGAGAGAGCTAGAAAGGACTACGGCTGTGTGGTAAGCCACCTGGACAAGAACACTGACCCCTTCAACCAGGGAATCCCCAGAAATTTTCTTCACCAGCTATCTTCACAATTGAATATTTCATCACCGAAAATCACTGATCCTAGGACTTTTTTTCCCCAGTTGGTTGCCTGACCTAACTTCAAGCTATTAAAATTGAAGTAACAATCCTGCTGCTAACAGCAGCTGTTCCCAGCTGTTGGTAGACTGTTCCTCACAAGACATTATCATGGAATTTCCTATTTCTGTGTGAAAATCTTTTCTCAGAACAGGCAGTTAAATTCATCTGCACATACACAAAGCATCATTGTGATGGCGGCAGTAGTAGCAATCATATTTTCTCTCCTACCCGACACCTCCCATGTCCTGTTTCTCTGATGCCTTTTGTCTGCTTTCCTTCTTTCAGGTATTTTTCTTCTCCATTCAGCCACCATCATCCAGTGTGCCTCATTCCGTGTTATTAATGACATTTACTTCATCCCTAAGCAAGGCATGTGGAGTGTGTTTAGCACTTTTATGTTAATAATGTGATGCTTTCAAAAATCCTTTTAGAGATATAAAAATTTTAAATAAAATATTTTCCCCTTATTTGTGTATCTCTGTCCACTGTGTCAGAGTTAACAGTGAACTATTCTTGAACTTCTGGCTCTGTAACATAACCGGGAAGGGTAGGAACAGTCTGTGACCATCTAGAGAAAATTTGGCATAAACCCCTCTGCTCACTTGAAAACAATGAGCATTATTCACCGAGATACTTACACGTTAACCTTGATAACTTGTGTTTAGGGAAAACATACTTGAAAAACACCCTTGTATAATTACTGGCTTGCCTAAAATTTAAATTCAGAATCTGAAAGACATTTGAAGGCTAATTTCTAATGGATTCTATTAACACACTCTTCTTGCCAAAGTTTTCTGTTTATGTGTTTGTTTATTAGCATGGAACAAACAAATTCACCCAAACACATCCTTCATAAGGAGCACTTTTCTACAGGAGAGTTGTCACAAAGGTTTAATATTCATCTCTTCTACTTAACTTGCTAGTCTCAAATCTATGTATGTGAAATGTCCTTGTTCCAAACATCAGCTTAAGGTGATTTTTTTCAGCATATTATGGGGGTACAAATATTACGGTTACATATATTGCCCATGCCCCCCTCCCACCTCGAGGCAGAGCTTCAAGCGTGACCATCCCCCAAACGTTGTACATCTCATTCATTATTGTTTGTATATACCCCTCCCCCCTCCCACCAGCCCGACACCCGATAAATGTTATTCCTGTATGTCCACTTAGGTGTTGATCCGTTAATACCAATTTGCTGGTGAGTATAGGTGATGTTTTTATTGCAATTGCCTCCATAACTAACTTCAATATATTGTTCTCTTGAAACATGCAGAGAGTGGACATTAAGTATCATCACCACACAAGTGATAACTATGTGAAGTAATGTATATGTTAATTAGCTGGATTTAATCATTCCACAGTGCATATATACTTCAAAACATGTTATATACAATAAAAATATAATTTTATCTGCCAATTTAAAAATAAAATAATGTTTTATGTTTGAAAAAACTTGCATTAGGGGAGAGTGCTTATTATGTGTTTTCTACTCAAAAATAATGAGGATTGATAGAAATATATACTATTAAAAATAATTTAATTGAATAGTGCTCTTAAATCTTTGAAGCCTAAAATGATTGCTAAACTTCATAACCTTATTTTTTATCTCTTCCAATGTCATCTTCATTAGCTGTAAAAGCCTATCACCAATTTACATGAAAGAGTATAGCCCTAAAGCAGCATTCTCTCCTTTGAAGGTGGATGAGTAGTCTTTTAATTATTTATTCATTCAGTAGCAAGATATATTGAGATTCTGTTTATGAGTATGCATTATGCTACTCCTTTGGGGGGGAAATGGTAAAGTGCCAAAATTTGTGCTCTCAAGTACGTTATTGTGCATTGAAGGAAACAAGCAAAGTTTCTATAAGTTAAACTGAGAGATCAGAGAGACTTCCCAAATATACATATGCATATAAAATATATGTATGTTGTATATGTGTGTGTAACTGTGTATATGAATATATGTCTGTGGGTATACGTATTATGTGTGGATATATATGGATATTATGTATATATGGGTGTGTATTGTATATATTTGAGCTAAATGAGCAGGTTTTAGCTGGCAAAGAATTAGGAAAGCATTCAAAGGTAAGGGAAAAGCAACTGCAATGAGCCTGCCATGGACAGGAAGGAGCATGGTAGATTCAAGTGACTAAAAGCAGAAAGCAGAAGGCCAATGTGGCTGGATGATAGATAGAGAAATTCAGAGGTGATGCAGGAGGGTTAGGGATGAGCCAGATGTCATAGAAATTTGTAAGGGTTTATCCTATGAACAACAAGAAGCCTTTAAAGTATGTTAATCTGGAAAGATACATGACTGGATCTGAATTACACTTTGCAGGCAAGAGGCAGGGCCTCGAGATTAGCTACTTCTCCCCATGAAGCCAGGTCCCTTAGATAGAGGTTGCCACAGAGGATAAGAAAATTGATAGAAAACAGAGAGAATAAAAGAATATACAGAGATTAAGTATATAGTTTATAGTTTTATATAAAAAGATCAGAAAAAGCAGGGGTACTCAGGAGTCTGGACATATCTCCATGAATGATCCAGCGTTATGGTTAGATTCATATAGGTTTTTATAATCACAGGTATCAATTACCAGTTACCATAGTGACACATTTACATATCAGATAGTGTGATTGCTATGGGAACAATATTACACAGGTAGTGGGTTAGGGTCAAAAATCCTCTCAAAGTACTTCTAACAGATTCTAATCTATCTAGGTGAACAAATAGGTACAAAGTCTTTCAGGGACTAACTT
>VBSM01003176.1:39549934-39587913 GCA_008086735.1 Cheirogaleus medius | reverse complement strand
TTCAGGGCAAAACCCTGCAAACTCCTGTTTCTGTCTTTAATATAGCAATATTGGCGATGCAATAAAATAATGATCTAATGAGCCACATCTCATTAATTCCTCAATCATATTTCCCCAACAACATTTAAAAGACAAGGTCACTGACAGCAGGTGGTTAATGGATTGGAGAGAGGTAAGAATTGATGTGGGAAACCAGTAAGGCGATTATTACTAACTGTAATGGTAACTGGGGCTAAAATGGATACAGGAAAAGTGAAGGAAAAAACATGGAATATTTAGAAGGCAAAATCAACAGGTTGCAGTGGTGGTTGTGTGGAGGAAAAGAGAATGACATTAATTGAGGAAGTCTTGAAATCAAAGCTATTCTAGAAATCATTCTATACTCCAACGTACATTCATTCTTCAGATAACATATAACAACACATCTAGCTAAGTGATTGGCACAAAGAAGGTGCTACAAAAATATTTCCTAAATGAAAGAATGAATAAATGAGTGAGTGAACAGAACTGAATCCAATCTGAACACGAATGAACAGTGGTAATGCAACATCGATATATCTATTTAGTTTGGTTATCATAGGAGGCTTTCATAAGGCTATGGAAGAGAGAGTCACAACACACCAAGAACACCTTAGAGACTGTTAATCTGTAGATACTTAATTCTCACAGAGGAAGGACCAAAGAAAACTAAAAGAAATCCAATACTATATTTCCTTTGAAAAAAAATTGAACATGATTTAGAGGAAATTTGTAAGAGTCTTGCACATATCTGGCTCTGTGTATAGAACTTGTAATCTAATGGAAACTTGGGTCCCCCTGGACCAAGAGCAAATAATATCCACAGGACATAAAGTCCCTCTTCCAGCACAACAAAACAACAGGCTGGTAGCCAATTATGGTAGCAGCCAAGCAGATGTCCCACTGGTTTTTAAATCAGACACAGAGCCTTGGTTTGTTATAATTATTTCTTCCATGCGGCAGCACTTTATGTTTATAAAATTTTGTTTTGATGTTATCAGGTAACAATCATCAAGAATCAAATAATTTTATTTATCCACTCAGGTATCGATGGACACTGGGGTTGTTTCCACATCTTTGCAATTGTGAATTGTGCTGCTATAAACATTCAAGTACAGATGTCTTTTTTATAGAATGTCTTTTGTTCCTTTGTGTAGATGCCCAGTAATGGGATTGTGGTACATGTATACCATGGGGTTCTACTCAGCCACAAAAAACAATGGTTATCTAGCACCTTTTGTATTATCCTGGATAGAGCTGGAACCCATTCTACTAAATGAAGTATCACAAGAATGGAAAAACAAGCACCACATATACTCACCATCAAATTGGTATTAATTGAGCAACACTTAATGTGCACATTTAGTAGTAACATTCACAGGGTATCGGGCAGGTAAGGGGAAGGAGGAGATGGGTATACACACACCTAAAGGGTGTGGTAACGTACCGTATGGGGGATGGACATGCTTGAAGCTCTGACTCGGGTGGGGCAAAGGCATTATATGTAACCTAAACATTTGTACCCCCATAATGTGCTGAAATAAAAATTAATTAATTTAAAAAAAAATCAAACAATTATTATGTACTTTCTTGCTGGACAATTGTACAAAGCAGTATCTAGTGAACTGTATGTACATTCTCTTTTCTTCAAGGGCAACACAGATTAAATAGGACAATCCTGAGGTCAATAAAAAAGTTCTAGCAAAGCTCTAGAATGGAGATCTGCAACCCTTATATCATACTTCACATATGATCCCTCCATTTTTGCAAATGTTTAGTGTAAAGATTAGATACTTTCTTGGTTGTCCTTTCCCTGCCTACTTTTTGGGTTCCCTTTGCTCTACCTGCATTCAAAATGTAGTTATTAATATCTTTCTAGGTCTGGGCCTGTATTTTCTCTTCTCTCCCTACATCTTCTCTTTCTTGGTAAAGCATTTTTCTTTCTGGGTTTAATTTAGCACCCCTGCACAATTCATTCCAAAATCTACTTTTTGATCCCTAAATTCTATCATAATAGTAAAATTAGTTAGCACTTTTGAGAATTTTCTATTCACTAGTACAGTGTCTGTTATTTCAGTTAATTTTTTTAACTCGAGATAATAGTAATATTTATCATTCTATAAATTTAAATATGGGTTTAAAATGTTAAGTAACTTACACCACTGTCATAGTGTTCTATGTGGCCAGACTTGGGCCCAGAATTCCATGAGTCTCAGTCTTAAATTGCAAGGCAGTTTGTGATACGATTGACTCTCTGTGGTATAACTTCATGGTCAATCTTCTGTGGACATCTCTACCCAGCTACCTTAAACACACATCTTCCCTTCCCTATCTCTAAGTCTGTGTCCTCAATCTCCATAAATGTTATTACTATCCTTCTTGTCACCCAACTTGAAATTGTCACCCATACACCCAATCATCTTCCAATTCCTAACTCTAACTTCACCATATATTTTTTATTTGTTCTCCTGTGTTTCATTTTCACTGCCTCTACCTAAGTCCGGTTTCGATCACTACCCACTTTGACCATGGCCATGACTGCCTAATTAATCTTCCTGCATGTGGATTTTCTCCCCTCTCATTTATCAGATTAATCTTCCTAAATAAAAATTAGGTTTTATGATTTATTTATTTAAAATAAAACATGAATAATCCTCATAGCCTTAATAATGGACTTTAAAGCCCTTACTCCAGTATTTCAGGTTTCCACCTACCATTTCTATTCCTGAGTTGTTTGTTCTTCAAAAAAATAGCCCCTGCATTCTCACCTTGCATGTTTCACTGCTTCAAATAATTCTTATATCCAGAATTTTCAATTCTCTACCTAGATGTTACTCTCCAAATTAAATGATTCTTAACAAGGTGTGTACACCTGAAGCTTTAAGAAAAAAAAAATACAAGTCTAATCCCCATCCTAGTCAAACTGAATATGAAATAAGGGGTATTTCTATGTTTAAAAATTACTGCTAGTGCTACCATTAGCCCATAGGGTAACTTTGTGCAAATGAAAGGAATGATTTCTTCAATATACTTTACTGCATTCTGCAGGAAAATTTCCATTATACATATATGCACATATATATACACACACTATATGATATATACAATCATACAAAATATCATGTATAATACATCATATATATTATCACACATAAAATGTGAATGTCACCCTTTAGGATTGCACAGTGTACAGAAGGCATTACCATATTCAGCAGCATATAGTAGTCTTACTTCATAATTCAATGAAAGCATATCCTCTCTGTGATGTCATCTTCAATTCCCCTTTGCCAACAAAAGCTCTTCCTGTAGTGACCTCCCATAGTTTTGTATATGAGGCCTTATTTTACCTGTCAATTTAAATCTTATTTTATCATATCTAATTTCCATATTTAACCTCATTGGCAGAATTAAGGGCTTATTCGTTAAATTTAATCTATAGTCCCTCTATACTAAGCAATTGTTTAAAAAATGCATTTCATAAAGAATCATAGTTTTAGAAAGAAAGATTTCAGATTGGCAAATGTGGAGGTTTTATTGATTTTTTAAATTATACCTATTCGGAAAGGTATTTGAAACAATTGTAAACAACATCAAATCAATGGAAACATGAAACAAATAACAAAGAAAACAATCATGAAAGGGGAGATGGATTTGCCCCAAAACCTTAGCTAAGGAACATTAGTTCACTGGAGCTCAAGCTTGGTGTCTCCTGGCAGCCAGGACCAAAAAGGAACTGCCCTATCTTTCAAAGTTCTTATCACATAAAAGAAAACTTAGAGGTTCTACAGAAAACATCAGATTTTTGTCATGCACTAAACTCTAAGGCAGCTTGATTAAGTGGATATTTATAAGTGATAGACATTAAAATAGGTAGCGACTCCCAAGCATTCTAATAGAAGATTCAGAAGTAGAGATTATCTTCAAAGATTCACAATCTGTAAGACCCCACATGACTTGGCCCTTGATTACTTCTTTATCCTTGTCTCTTACTATGTTCTATTTCCTGCACTCTGCTAAACTACACTGGCCTTTCTGGAATATGCCAAACTGCATCCCACCTCCGGACCTTTCAGTGGCTGTGCTTGTCACTGTTCCCTCTTTCCTCAGACATGTGTGTGTGCCACTTCTGCTCCCTCGCTCCATTCAGCTTCTCCGCTCAAATGTTCTCTCTCCAGAGGCCACTATTTAAAATAGTTACTCATCACACTGTGTCTAACTCCACTTTATTGCATTTATTATGCTGCCTTATTTTATTACATATTAATTTTTTAGTATTTTTAGAAGTCTTTAACATCTACTTTCCATGTGAAAATGAAAACTTGAGGCCAGGAATTTTTACTATCTTGTTTACTGCCATATCCACACTGCTTAGAAGCAGACCCAGTACTTAGAAAGCATACCAGAAATATTTGTTGATTAGTTGAATAATCTATTTCTCATAAATTTATTTATTGCATTAACTCACAACTAAAAATGTTTAGGATTTAATGTTGAATCTTAATTCTAAGAAAGAATATCTGTGAGGAATGAAAAATCTATAATACATAGCTTTCAAGTTATATGTCTTAATAGAGGAAATGATAGAAATTAACAGCAAAAAGAAAAAAAGAAAACCCTTATTATGTTAGTTTTCTACTGCTTCATGACAAATTATCAACTATTATTAAACTTAATAGCTTAAAGCAACACCCATTTATTACCTCGTTGTTCTGTCTGTCAGAAGTCTGGCATGAAGTGGCTAGATTCTCTTCTCAGAGTTTCACAAGGGTGAAATGAAAGTTTCGGCTGAGCTGAATTCTCATTTTAGGCTGAGGGTCCTCTTCTAAGTTCACGTGACCGTTGACTGAATTGAGTCCCTTAGGGTTGTAGGACTGAGGTTACTGCTTCCTTGCTGGCTGTTGGCTCTCAGCTCCTCCAGGCTGACCTCAGGGGCTACCTCATGTTTTCACTTTATGTATTTACTTATCTTATTTACTGATACATCAAATTTCTGAGTAAATGTAATATATTAATTTATTATATTTAGTTTTTAGTTATTTTTATTAATCAACCAACTATTTCCATACATTTTCTGACCTGGGCCTGTTTTGATAGTTATATATAAATCTTCTAGTGTTTAAAAATATTATTAGTTTTTAATATTATGAGATAAAGAATTAGATTTTAATAGTATTGGTAAATTATTAACGTTTACATAATAGAACACTAAGTACTAAACTACTAAAAACTAAACACTAACAAAGAAATTTTACTTTCAAATGATTAGGTAATAAAAAGCATAATTTGTTAATTCATTAATTAAAATTTTTAATGTGTTTTAATACCAAATACATAATAAATAGTAAGCTTAGCTACTTTTTTGTCATCAAATACAAACCCTTCCTTAATTGCTATTTGAATTGTTGCATTTCATATTTTGAATTACATAATATTGTTTTTTATTTTTCTAGTATTTAATTTCTTAATTATGGAATAAGAAAGAAGGTTGCAGGCTACTTAATGAAAACACCTCTCCATCGGTTGCACTATTTGATGTGACTTGTTTTTGTACCAATAAATGAAAGATTAAAGAATAAATATATATGACACTACATTTTCTTTTTGATCACTGGTTTTAAAATGCTAGAAACTCTGCTTTATTGAAATACTAATCAACTGAATGTAATTTTCAAATCTGATAGTGTTTCCAATTTACAGATACATATATATTTTATATAGAGAGAGATTTCTCTACTTTCACCTATGATTTTCAATATCTTTATAATTCTATCTTTAACCAATGATATATACAATAGTTGTTAAAATAAGAAAATGATCATTTAAAATTGAATAAAGTTTAACGCTGTCTTTATAGCACTCTGTGTTTAGTTTTGATAAACTGAATGTGTGCTCATTTGGCGACCAATAAGAGGATCTCAAACTGTTGATCCCATTTTTAAACAATTATATTCTAAATTGATTTTAAAATAGAAATTGAAACAGACATATTTACCATTTTTATCATCCTGAATATTAGAAATGAATGATTGGGGAAAACTGCTTTACAATAATAGATAGAAAGTTATAATATGAGGTAGCTAGTTATAAAACCGTAAGATATACATAAATAATTTGCTTTGAGACCTTAGAGATGAGGAAATGCAGAGATAGCAGGTCACTATGTAAAGCTTTGAAAAATTGGTAGGATTTGAATATGTGGAAAAGAGAAAGAAATGGGCTTTTAGACCAAACAAATAGTGTGAAGCCTTGGAGGCTCTTACCTATGGGATATGAATACAGGAAATAGAGAAGCATTCAAGTAGCCTGATGCTCTGCTAATTCAACAAGTAGGAAATAATTTTAATTGGAGAAAAAAAGGAAAAGAAAACTGGGGAAGTATCACAGAAGGAGTTGAATGCTTGGCCAAGATATTCATTCAGTAGAAATTGGGATAATATTGAAAATTTATAAAAAGTTAGTACAAGATACAGCAGGTGACTCAACATATAGCCAAAAATCAGTCATAAATATGAGGGTACAGGAGAAGAGATTTCACATTTATTGACATTGAAACATTTCTGGCATAAAGCATAAAGATTTATAATAATATTATATAACAAGATGTTTTTATATTGTGTATGAGATCAATTTCAAATAACTCTTCAATAACTCACTAGTATTGTCTCTTTTATTATTAGATGATTAAGAAAACCTATATATTGGCTATTCATACTTGCTTGATATATTATCAAAGTTAGGGACTGCAGTCATAGATTCCTGAAAGAAGTAAGCTAATTGTGATATTAACCTTGGCCTTTGTGTTTGTAGATATGCTATAGAATCTTGATCTTTAATGGGGTTTTTATAACCAAAATTGGTATATAAACTATATACTACTACTTGGTCTTAATTCAGGTTTATTATCCCAACTTCTTAATTGATCCATATTCTCAAACATCTTCTTTATTTAGAGAACACAATTGTAAGCTTTCTAGAAGCTCCTAAAATTAGTCTTGGGGACTTTCACTGATAATTTTAGTTTGCTTTTTTCCTAGAAGTTGCATGTTTCATTTTGTTTTGTTTGTCTTTTCAAGCACAAATAAATAAAGTAGATTAACTAAACTATAAGTGGTATTCAAAAGACATTGTTGTCTGTTATTGCTGATGGTGGAAAATATGGGATAACTAAGCAAAGATAATTCTAACTTATCAGGCTACTTCAAATTCTATTTGAAGGTGCACAGAATCAAATAGAAAAATTTAAGGAAACCCTGTAGAGTTACTACATGTCAGTCAGTCCAAAGGAGCCAGATAAAACATAAAGACCAAGACACAGAAGCCTGGCTAGGCCATTGTTTGAACAAAGCTCAAAGATTTGAAAACTGTATGGATTCACTCTAGCCATATAATTTGGAAAAACTTTTTTTACTGATCTCATCTGTTTTTTTAACGTATTAATTTTAGGACTGCTCATTCAGCAGTGCATTTGACGTGTGTCACTAGTATGATTTTAACCCTGACCCTGCAACCTATCCTTAGGTAACCTTTTGTCCTGAAACACATCATGATTGTGGAACCTGAGGACATTTTTTCATTAATGTTCCTCCAAATATTTCAACAGCTGCCAGAGAGAGTGACAATACACTGGATGGGAGCCTATCATGCATTTTGCAGTAGAGAAAGACTCCAGAAATTATAACTGTTATGTGACGTTGTGATGTGCCTGGTGTAAGTGCCATAAACCTGCCAGCAGGCAGATGCCCAGAAACTGTTGAACATGCAAGTATGTAATTTCTTTCCATTTACTTCCATTTCAAATAGCCTGTGAGTGTGAGTGTGTGTGTGTAGGGGCATGGGAGGCCCCTGAGAGCATAGGCCATTGTTTCTGATGTAGACAAAAACAGCAGAGGAGAAAAAGAATATTCCTGAATCATTTTATCTAACTGCTGACGTTGGTTTCCATTAAGTATATGTAAGAAATCAGTCTGCATCCACTGACCTCTGAACAGTGTTGCTCAGCTCAAAGAGTTTGTGAAACACAAATCTGCCTGCTTATTTCTAACCTATGCTTGTCATATTCCTAACTCTCTCACCTAGCTTTGAACAATTCTCTGATTTTAACCTCAAGCCTCACTATTGGAGTTGGTGTTCATAGGTTCTCTGCCTGGAATATGGATCAGAGGGTCTTTGCATAGGCCCATTCCACCAGCAATTACAATTCCTTAGTTTCTTGAGTAGAAAATTTTCAGTGAGGTCTCAGACCTTGGAAAAATCAATCTCCTCTCAGTGGTCACTCAGGTGGTGCCCAACACATGCAGCCTGTATTTAACAATTTGGAGTTTAAAAATGAAGTCTATTTAGGCTTCTCAAATTCCTTGGTCGCATATGAATTTCAAAAAGACATTTTAGTATTTAAGAGTATTTTAAGAATTTATATACTGTGTACATGTCTATAAAGTTACTTGATAAATTCCTTATTCTGAAGAGACTTCAAGAAAGTTGGCCTCCATTCCTAAATTATAGCATTTGCTTAAAAAAAAGAAAAAAGATCCTGTCTTGTCATTTTTGTTCTTTGAAAATATGCTGGTTCTAAACCTAATGAGATCTTGACAAAAAGTGTAGTTTTTCAGACAAGAACATTATATAACCACTTGCAAAGAGTTTTAGATGAAATGCAGAACTCAACAATTCTAATGTTTGAAAATTAAATGACACACTGGTTAAGATTCATGTAAATTTTGAGAAGACTTTAAAAATTGGAAAAAGAACTTTTTTAACATGCTATTTTTATTTTATTGTCAAAAATGTGTTCCTCATATAATAGGAGCACTTGAAAATAAAACAATTTTGAATCAAGGGATCTGGGTTAAGTGCTGATTCTCCCACTTCTAAGCTGCATGATCATAAACAGACTAATTAATCTCTCTAAATGGTAATTTTGTCATTTATAAAATGTAGCAGAAGATTTTTAAATTAATAAGATCTATTTTTTATAGTGCCAGTACAATTTTGAATATCTTTGGTTGGTACCTATTTTCTATTTAGTCATATGGAGCAAAAATCACATCAAAAGATGCATAGTGCATAATATTAGCAGAATTTTTGTTTTTCTCCTTAAATGATACATAACAGAAAAATTTAATTATGTAAGGAGAATATTAAGCCATGTAAATATTCAACCATATTTTAAAAAACAATTATTAAAAATTTATCTGAATATTAAGCTACACTTACAATGCAAATTGGAATGCTTCCCCATAATACTTTTTTTCCTTCTATATTAAGATCACAGTTAAACAAAGTGGAGAGTGCTATTTTTTTCTTAGCCTCATCTGGTATAGTCATATACTGTGTTTGTTGCCTTTTTAAAAAAAATTTCTACATTTTTCCCATAGAGCTTCCTTCCTTGTCCCTGAGACATTATTGCAAACTGCCAGCTCAAGGACTCTGCACTGTGATCTCCTACAAAGGACTACCTGGAAGATATCGGTAGATACGTATTATAAAAGAAAAAAGAGGAAGCAAAGAAGAAACCCTAACCTAGTCTAAAGGAAACATCTGGTCCCTACCATAAGTGACGTGCTAAAAAACAAACACAGCCCTGTGGAATTTGATATTTAAGTTAACAACAACCACCACAATATAATAGAAATGGGTAAATTGAACAGTTAAGATTTCAAGGTCAAACTCTTGATCAAGGTTTACATAACATCACCCCTTCCAGGAAACTTAGAAACATAGAAGACTGATTGTCATTCATATCAAGATTCAACCGCATGTAAAATTCATAAAGCAAAAAATAATTGATAATTATATTGTTTAATGGACAGAAGAAGCACAGTTAGGGTTGCTCAATCTTTCTGTAAACTTCTCTCTTACTACATAGTTAAAAGTCAACTTTATATTCATCTTGTTCACAAAGACAGTCTGAAAATCATTTTTATTATGGTTTTCTTTGTCTTTTGCCTTTGTTTTATGCACATTTTCAGAAGTGGAGATAAATGATTAAATGACCCCAACTCATCATCCTCCAGCTTCAAGTTCATCAACAATTGCCATTGAGACAGCAAATCACTTGCCAAAAGGCCATAATGAATAGGAAAGGAAATATGGGACACATAAAAAATAAACAGGCATTTGAATATTGGAAGTTAGAAGCTAAAACAGAGATTAGATTAGAATTGCAAAGACCACCAAGGTCAGGAGTCACTAGGAAAAAGATAGTCACTAAATTTTATGTTTATTTTGCAATTCAGAACCCAGAAGAAACTGATTGGATTTAGTTAGCTATTGTATGTTAGTTGTAGTGCTAAGATAACTGCGGGATCAAAGAGGTCATATAAATCACTAAGTCCAAAAATGTCTCCTCCATGTCTTTCAGTAATATTAATACCCCAAGTGAGAACTCTATTCCATTACCTTAATGTTAAATGGAAGCTTTGTCACATTACAATATAAATTCCCTTGGAGATTTGGCTTAGTTATTTGCCAGTCACAACTCAGTGTTAATGAGTTTACCCTTGTTCATCACAGGACCTGCCACATTGAAGGCTTTCCATGAAATTGATTGGACGAATTGTTCAATAAGCAAGTCAATGAAATGTGTTTCTGGGCACCAGAACAGGCAACTGAGAGACAGATGTGCTCAGATTTCTATTTCTTTATAATTCAATCTTGGTAAGTTATGTGTGTCCAGTAATTTATCAGTTTTGTCTAGGTTTTCAAATTCATTGGTGTATAATTATTCATCAATGTCTTATATGATCCTTTGTATTTCTGTGGTGTCAGTAGTAATGTCAATTTTTTAATCTCTGATTTTATTTATTTAAGTCTTCTCTCTTTTTTTCTTAGTAAGACTAGCTAAATGTTTGTCAATTTTGCTTACCCTTTCAAATAACCAACTCTTCATTTTGTTGAGTTTATTTGGGAGGCGGTTCTATTTCATTTACTTCCTCTGGTCTTTATGATTTCTTTCCTTCTTTGTCTCACAGAAGTAGAGAGTATAAAGGTGGTTATCAGAGGCTGGTGTGGTTTGAGGGTAGGGAAGGATGGGGAGGTATTTGTCAAAGGACACATAATTACAGTTAGATAGAAGTAAATTGCAAGAGATCTATTGTACAGCAAGGTGACTATAGTTAATGTTGACCTATTATAGTCGTGAAAAATACAAAGAAAGTAGATGTTATATGTTCTCACCACAAAAATAATAACTATGTAAGGTAATACATTTATTAATTAGCTATATTTAACTGTTCTACAATTTCTATAGACTTTAAAACCTCATGTTGTACACAATAAAAATATAATACCTGAAAATTTTAGAAATAATAAAAATAGACATTACAGAAGATTTTTTAAAAATGCTCAAAGAAATGATAATTCACAACCACAAAATAAAGAGAGAGAGAGAGAGATGGGTATGCTACAAAGGTAACACAGAGTCATTAAAAGGAGGGTTAGTAATTCTCTGAAGATGAGAATCACCCACTATATTTTTGAGCCGTGTCAGCACTAGACCTATGAGAGAATTAGTTTAGCTTACCCAGTGACAACTGCAAATCTTCCCACAGACCAATGAGCACCAAGTGGCCCTAAAAATAAAAGGTGCATGTGACCAGTGACTCTCCATCCTCCTTTTCTCCCTACTGAAGCCCAGATTCCGTTCCCATCTTTGAAAATTTTTCCAGACTAAACAACTAAATATGGTTTCCAGATTCCCTTCCACCTCTTGGCCATGCTGAGATTTTCACTCTCACCTTCACAGAAACAAAGTATAGAAAATAAGTAAGTTGTGTACCAGTCTGCCTATAAAAGTTTGAGTATATCCTCAGGATAGTCTCAACAATGGTCTCATGTGTGTTAAATAACTAAGCAACATTTAGAGCATCTTTAAGAATCCTCTAAAACTGAAAAGCATTTAGGTAGGTTAAGAACTAGAAAATGTATTTATATCCCTATGTTATGTGACATATCTCAATGGTCTTGAATGATTTCATGGAATTAATAGAAATTGTTGCAGTCATCTAACTTTCCATTGATAATTCTATGAATCCAAAAACTTTCTTTTGCAGCCTTTAAATAACTATTTTTAATTTTTTAATTTTTTATTATTAAGTGTAAATAATAGTTGTATATATTTATAGAGTACATGGGATGTTTTGATACAGGCATACAGTGCAAATTAATCAAATCATGGTTATTGGGGTATGCATCACCTCAGGCATTTAACATTTATTTGTGTTAGGAACATTCTAGTCCACTTTTAGTTAAAGTATACCCTAACTTATTTTTTGATTATAGTCACTTTGTTATGCTATCAAATTGACAAACATATGCCATATCTTCTTTTCTATCATTGTTTTCTTTAGTGAGGGGACAGTTAAGTTAAATATTTTGGTGGCTTAATAGAACGTTAGAATTATCTACACAACTACATTGGAAGAGCTTGAATCAAGGCATATGAAAGCAACTTCCTTTTTCCTTCGTCAAGAATCTAGATCCTAGATAAATAAACCATTGCTTCATTTCCTTTATTAGCAAGATTAATATTTTTCTATTGTTCTTTGAATCTTAGAAGTTTCCTTTTTGAGAAAGTAAGAAAGTATTTTAAGGTTTACAATCATATTATAGAAACTTCTAGTAATTTTGCAGCATAGCTTTAAATATATATCTGTTTTTAAATGCTATAAATTCTTAGGAAATTATATTACTAGTGTATCCATCTATATTTGTTGCTGTTTTCAGCCATTTTATAAAATACAAAAAAAATAAATAAATTGCTTATAGCAAAAATTCAGCCACAAGGAATTCTTTATAAACACCAGCCTATTTTCCTTGGGGAAGAAACTACGTTAAGTTGAGCATTTAATTATCCATGAAAGATTGACAGATTACTGTCAGGGAGCATAAAGATTTTATGAACTCCTCCATCCAGAGGGATGGTTTCTTTTTATAAACTCCTGGAGAATTTACTGTCAGTGATGCTCATTTGGAAATTAACAAATACTGCCTTGCGTTATTAATTATCATTATCCACTAAACTAGAAGCTTCTGGAGGCAAGCGATTGTGACTCTTTAGTCATCACTGTTTACAGCGTAACAGGTGCTCAATAATAATTTTGAATGCATGTACTCATCAATACTTTAATGGAATAATCAATTATCAATAGTTTTATTGAATTCTGACCCTCTCTACTATCAGAATTATGAACAATGAGTCTCCATGAGGCACAAGGATTTTTTTTTGCACATCTCCAGATGTCTTGGTTCACCTTGTTGGATTGTATGTGGATAAAGATCTATACAGAGGCTGTAGTTGGTTTAGAGACTAACATCTAGCTCATTTAAAATGACTTTAAAATCAAGCTAAACTATCTCTTTCTTTAGATCTCAGCATTCTCTCCAATGTCAAGTTCTTTACTGTGGCTTCTTGGGTTCAGACTCTCTAGATTAAAGCTGACTTTTGAGAAAACTTCTGATTTGTCATGATTTGGAAAATCAGAATTGCTGACACATATGCATAAAGTAGTTAATTCAAAGTGAAAGTAAATTAATAGAGCTAACTCAAGTCACACATATGGCAGATGAGAAAAGCTAAATGATTTGCTCAAAGTTCCATAGCCATTAGAGGCCAACTCCATCTCACACTCCTGGTCTTTACACTACCCTGAGTTTCAATCACCAACACACGATTTAGGACTTGTGTTCACTCAATGTGCAGTTTATACCATTCTTATACTACTCCTACATTTCACCTTAAAGAGCTAACACATTAACCGTCTCATTTAAGCCTCCTTAAATCACTCATATGAAGAACACTACAGTGCAGATTGTCAACTGGATGAGAATTCTATCTTATCAGCTAAGTTATATTCTCTATCATTGCTGCCAAACCAATTGACACCACATGTCAATATTTAGTTTGATTATAACATGCTTCCTTCACCAGTTAGCCAGTTGTTTTTAGTTTTACAACTTCAGTTATGAATGAGAAATAATGGATCACCTATGAATCTATATTTTCCAAATATACTGTCACTCAGATGACTGCTCAATACTTGGTTGCTTCAACTAAACCTTTTAAGGCCAAGAAACACATTTTCTCATTTATGAACAAGAGATGTCACAATCCTGGGCCCTTGAAAATTAGATTGTATAGATTCTAAACTTGGCCTTGGACTCATTACTATATAAATTTGAAATTGAGTTGCACAAAAGGCCTGAAATCTGAATCAAAGGTTTTTAATATGCTCTGTATATATTTGCTATCATAATATCTAGGAATAGTAGACAAAATGCAACATAGTAATAGGTATTTAGAATGTCAGGAAAATGCTTCCCCAATCAAAAAAAAAACAGGGAATCCAGTAAAGGTAAAGCCTAAATGCATGAGGAAAATTAAATTGTCATGATGAATTTAGTGAGTATGACTATGTTAATTCTATCATACCTTTAAAATTTTAATAACATTAAATTTCCTTCTGATTCTATGCAATAGTTGCCCTTCATTACATGCAACTCTCAAGCAGTAAGAAATATCCTTGTCGCAGAAAGCTTCAGAGTGATCATCCTTAGATAGTGGAATAAAACAACATTATATATACGTTTTTCAATTTTAATTATTTCCCTAATTATATATAAGAATCATGTTCAGAAAAAAACCAAAAAGCATTAATATTTAAAAATTGAAAATTATGACTAGAAGCACAATATGAAGGCTACAGTTTGAATATTTTTCCCAGAAAATACCACTTTAGGTTACCTACCAGAGTTATATTTACATTCTTAGTTTATGTAATAGTATAAGCAAAAAAAATACAAATGTTTATTTACTTATGTTAGTATAAGAAATAGAACTGGCATTGTCTCACAAACAATATTCTTTCTATTATTTTTATGACTACTTTATGAGTATTAAGTCAGTTTAAAATTAGTATTCATTCAATTTTGAGGGAGTTGATTGCACAATTGTAGATTACTTAAGGACTTATTTAAAAAAAAAACCATTTCAAATCATCGCCTTTATAAACTTTGTCCCCTTTTTTCCTTCTTGTACCTTCCTCTCTAAAATTGTCTACTAACTCCAGGATTTATACAGCCTTGAATAAAAAACAGTTTCAAGCCCCAAGCTTAAGACCAATTGTTTTCTACCTGGAAGATCTTGTAATGAAAAGAGAATACATTTCCTCCCTAGAGAAATCAAGCTGTGAATACATAGAATGAGCTCATATCCTAAATTCTCTTACATCCAGAGATCTTTTATATACTCCACTCCCAGAATGTTTCTTTTTGTAATATTAACACTATTTACAAAGCCTTGGGTACAAATAACTGGTAACATTAAAGTTACTAACAGCAGACTTTAAACAAGATGATTTTTTTAAATATCATAATCTTGAGGCTCTTTTATAAGAGAGAGATAGAGATGTTAGTGCTTTTCTCAAGTATCCCTCACCACGATCATTTTCTAACTTTTACTGTATATAAAATCAGAGTGTATTGATTGTTTGTTTTTTGCCAAATATGTAAAGAAATTTGAAAATGATTTTGAAAATGAACAGAAGACAATGGTGCCTGAAATAGGAAAAATCCAGCATGGAGGAGAACTCCTTTCCTTACAAATTTTTAAAATGAGTAATACTTCAGAGATTGCATGAAAGAACATTCTAAGAATTTTCTCAGTTCTCCTATAATCCTTTGGAACAAAACCTGCAACAAATTTCAGAGAAAAGTGAGGTACAAACAATATCAGTGAGTAAACCAGACCAGACCCCTCACTGCAGCTCTGTGTATCCCAAGTCCTCTAGGGAGATCCTAAGTCCAGAGTACATGCTCTGCGTTGCAAAAGACATGTCTCTTTCTTGCCTTTGATCATGGATCAAGTGTCCTAATAACTTTTCACATAATTAGATTCTGACTTTTACTGACATCTCTTTCTAGCAGCAAACTCTTTATAACAATGTGGTTATCTAAGAACCTACTAACCTACTCTGCTTCTAGTACAATGCGGTAGCTGTTCTGTGTGTTTCTCCCTTTCCCCTTGACTTTGCTCCCCCTGTTCATTTTTTGTCCTGTACCACGGTGTCTGATCACATGATCAAGGCGCTTATGCAATATGCTGGCACAGCACCTGCCTTCCTGAAATCTTGGCCAACACACTTAGGGCAGAGATTGTCATGGAAATTTCTGACTATATCTACGTATTTAAAATGATGGAGCAACATATGCAATAACAACGGCAAAGAGCAAAAGGTTCTTGGGAACTGGAGGAAAGGACAGAAAAATGGTGAGGAACGATACTGCAGTAACTAAAGTGAAGAGGAAACGAGTACAGGATGGAAGAAACATGACAATGTCTTGTTAAAAATCTTATGGCTAAAATCTAAATTAGTAGTTACGGTCTTAACAAAGAGCAATGAAGGGACCTGGATCCCTTTTCTGTTTTCATATTGTGAAATGTTTATTAATATTTTATTGTATATATGGGTACAACATGATGATTTGATAATATATACATTGTGGAGTGATTAAATCAAGCTAATTAACATACCTATCACTTCACATGCTTATCAATTTTTTGTGGTAAGAACATTTAAAATCTACTCTCTTAGCAATTTTCTAATATAAAATACATTATTTTTACTATTGTCTCCATGATATATAATAGATCTACAATAGCTTTCTCAAACTTATTCCTCCTAAGTGGATCTTTGTACCCTTGAACCAATACATCCCCAAACCCCCTTCCCCTATCCCCTAATAAGCACCATTCTACTATCTATTTCCATGAGTTCAACTTTTTTAGATTCTACATATAAATGAGATCACGCAGCACTTGTCTTTCTGTGTCTGGCTGATTTCATTCTCCAGGTTCATCCATGTTGTCACAAATGACAAGATTTTTTTCTTGATGCAGTTTTGTTAAGATTATCCCCAAGACCTTCAGGAAAGTCACTTGAAAAGGTCCTCTGGCCTCAGTTTTCCTTTCTGTTAAATGGAAATAACCATATTTGCCCTGCCAATCCTGTAGCCTTGTCTTCACTGTGGCATGTCCCAGTGCCTGTTACAAAACCTGACACTAAACAGAAGCTCAGAACAGCTGTGAACACCCAGGAGGAAACCCTTGCAAAACTAAAACATCCAGGGTACTTCCTACTCAAAAATCTAAAGTATGTGGAAGTCTATTTTGATTTCCTGGCCTCCCATTCTTGTGAAATTCCTTTATTTTAGAATTAGCTGTTCTCATCTCCCATTGCCAAAAGCTCTTGAGTTGTTGCCCTTTGCCCCCTCTTTTGAAAAAAAATGTACTTACACTGATGATTTAATATTTATGATAGACAAAGCTTAATCATGGGCCATAAGGACATTAGTTTCTGAAGGCTTGGTTTTACTTTGAGAAAGGGTTCTTTTCATTTCATAGCTAAAGCCATGTTTTACATTAGCACTGTAGTAATTAGTGCTCAATTCAAAATAAAACAAATGAGACTAAGACCAGGTATTGACAGCAAAGGGAAGTGGTCAAAGAGGGCTATGGAGGAAAAGGCTGGTAAGAGATGATTTGAAAGCAGGAAAGTCTACAGAGTTGGAGTTCTAGTGTAGAGAAGGAAAATTGGCATACAGAAGACACAATGTCACTATACCCTCCGCAGTCCTGTTTTCTTGGCTTGTCTAATATCCAAAGCCTGATGCAGCCCAGGCCCAAATCCAGTGACCTTTCTTTAAGGTCGGTCTGAGTGGGAAAGGAGGCAAGGCAGGAACAGGGGTAGGCTACAGGGCTACTCTAATACCAATTAGACATTTGCCTCACAGTTTTCAATAACATGTTTCAAATTACATATGCTTGATTTGAAGGGAGTAAATTAATTTTGTATTATTTAAATTTGATTCTAACTACTTTCTGTTAACTAGGAGATTCAGTCACTATTTGAAAGTTACACATCACTCGTATGTTCATTATTTTAACCCATACTATCCAAGACCCACATATTTTGGAATGTTTTCTATTTGAGTGGAATCTAGTTAATTCAAAAGTCAGATGCTCTTCATGGGTGACTGAATTATTCTGCTATTTAGTTGGAAGAACTTGAAAATCATTTTATCTGTATGTTTATTTTGATGGGCTAAAGCCATTTTAAATAACTTAAATGTCATTATTCGATGAGGCTCTTTGAAAATCTTTAGATTATGTTGTATATCACTACTCACAATAGCAAAGATATGGAACCAATTTAAGTGTACATCAATGGCTGAAAGGATAAAGAAAATGTGGTATAGGGGAGGAGCCATGATGGCATACTGGAAGCAGCCCAGACAGGTTATTCTCAAGGAGAGGATTGAAAGTTGCAAGTAGATGTCCACCTGTAGGTGGACAGTCTTGGAGAGAGCATCATCAATCATCAGGGAAGTGGGGAAGTGACTGGAGACACCCAAAGTAAAAGACAGGGAGGCAGAGTGATCCACTCTGCAAGATCAGAAGGTACCTGGGAGAAGAGTCCACATGTGGGGAAGGGTCAGAGGAGAGAATTCCAGGGCTTCACATTCTCCCCATGGACACTGCAACCTGACCTATGAGGGGCCCCCACCATGGCAGGCCTCCAAACTGATCAGGTTGCTGCTTGGAGACTACAGTAACATTGCACAAGAGAGCAAGCATAGTAGGGACACACTGGGTTCCTGGGTTGCTGCAACTGATGCCATTCTAAGCTCCCAAGCCTAGATCACTAGTCTACACAGGGACCAGCTTTACTGCAGTTACCTCAATATCAGCCCTGCCAGAATGGGGTGGGAGCAGAGAGGGCAGATGTTTTCATGTACCATGTGACCTTGAACCAAAAATACTCCATAAACTCCTGTTTCCCTGCCAATAGGGGATGTGAGCAAAGCAGGCACTCCCTATCCTCACTGTCCACTCATTCCACCTAAGAAGTGTTGCAACAGCAGCCACAGCCAGACCTGCACTGGGAGAGAGCCACTGCCTCTCAGCACCCCTGCACTATGGACCCTCCTGTGGCACCATGTACTGCTCACAGACCTGTCATCCATGACCCACTCTCTCCCATCACATGTCACCACTGCACACTGGACAGGGTGGAACAAACACCCACAATGTTCTAGAAAGTGAACATCCATGGCATTCTAAACATAGCCACCATCTAGAAAGCCTTGCCCAACCACCACTGCCACTGCCAAAGGAAGACACTGGCAGAGCAATTTCCCACACCACTGGCCTCTGTGGAGAGGGACTTGCCTAGCCCCATGATTGAGCTTTCCTCAGTGGCCTAGGGAACCAACCCACTACTCCACATAACTATACTCCAGCAGCAGCTTAATTGAGGCGACCAAAGTAGAACAGGACAACACAGGAGAAGAGCTGCATTCCAGGCTCTCAGTGCATTCTCCTCCCTCCTTCCAGGTCAGTCTCCTGGAGTAGTACACTAATGTGCCATCCAGGAACCACTCCTTCTTTTCAGTAAGGAGGAGAGCTCCCAGCAAAGGAGAACAAGTATGCCACAAATTTAGCTGTCCTGAGCTGAGAACAGAGGTTTTTAGATGAGAAGGAAGCAGCTTAAAAACTCTGGCAACATAAAAAAAAAGCTAGTTTTTTTTTTACCCCCAAGGGATCACAATAAGTCTCCAGCAAATGAACTCCAACCAAAAGAAAATTTTCAAAATGTCAGATATGGAATTCAGATTATGGATTGCAAATGTGATGGATGAGATTGATGAGAAATTTGAAAAACAACACAAAAAGGGCAAAGCATATGTCTGGACATGAAGGAAAAATTCTCTAAAAAGACAGACAACATAACAAAAGATTTAACAGAATGTAAAGAAATGAAGAGTCATTTAGGGAATTTCAAAATACAGTAGAAAGCTTTAACAACAGGCTGTCACAAGAAGAAGAAAGAATTTCTTGTAGAAAGCCTTGAAGACAAGGATTTCAAATTAATCAAGTCAATCGTTGGTATATAGCATTTCTATCTACTATTAACAGTCAAACTGAGAGTCAAATCAAGAGCTCAATACTATTTAATATAGCTGCAAAGAAGAAAAATACCTAGTAATATATTTAACCAATGAGGTGAAATATCTGTACAAAGAGAATGACAAAACACTGATGAAAGAAATCATAGATGGAACAAACAAATGAAAAAATATCCATGCTCATGGATTAGAAGAACCCACACCATTAAAATGCCTAAACTGCCCAAAGTTATTTAGAGATTCAATGCAATTTCCATCAAAATATCAATGTCATATTTCACAGATCTAAAAAAAATTATCCTAAGCTTTATATGGATTCAAAAAAGAACCCAAATAGCAAAAGCAATCTTAAGGAAAATGAACAAATTAGGAGAAATCGCATTGCCTGACTTCAAATTATCCTGTAAGGCTGTAGTAACCAAAACATCATGATACTGCAATAAAAAAGTAGGGATGTACAGCAGTGGAACAGAATAGATAGCCCAGAAATAAAACCATATAGCTATGACCAACTGATTTTTGACAAAGTAAACAAAAACATACACTGGGAAAGGACACTCTATTCAATAAATGGTGCTGGGAAAATTGGATAGCCACATGCAGAAGAATGGAACAGCATCCATATCTCTTGCCATATACCAAAATTAATTCAAGAAGTACTATAGACTTAAATCTAAGGCATGAAACCATAAAAATTCTAGAAGAAAATATAGGAAAAATTCTAGACATTGGCTTAGGCAAAAAATTATGACTAAATACCCAAAGGCAAACATAGCAACTACAAAAATATTTAATAAATAAATGGGACTTGATTAAATTAAAAAGCTTCTGCACAGCAAAAGAAATAATCAACAGAGTAAATAGACCACCTACAGAATAAGAGAAAATATTCACCAACTATACATCGGACAAAGGACTAATACCCAAAATCTATAAAGACCTCAAACAAATGAGCAAGAAAAATACAAACAACCCCATCAAAAAGTGGGTAAAATACATGAACAGAGTTTTTTCAAAAGAAGATAGTGAATTGACCAACAAACGTATGAAAAAATGTTCAATGTCACAAATCATCAGCAGAGTGCAAATTAAAACCACAGTGAGATACTACTAACCCCTATCAGAATGGCTATTTTTAAAAAGTCAAAAAACAATAGATGCTGGCATGGATGCAGTGAAAAAGCAACACTTCTACACTGTTGGTGGGTCTGCAAATTCATAAAACCTCTATGGAAAACAGTATGGAGATTCCTCAAAGAATTAAAAGTAGACCTACCATTTGATCCAGCAATATCACTACTTGGTATCTACCCAAATAAAAAGAAGTCATTTTATCAAAAAGATAGCTGCATTAGAATGTTTACCACAGCACAATTCAAGATTGCAGAGATATGGACACAACCTGAGTACCCATCAATTGATGACTGGATAAAGAAAATGTGAGATAAACACACACACACACACACACACACACACGGATGGAGTACTACTCATCCATAAAGTAGAATGAAATAATGTCATTTGTAGCAACTTGGATGGAACTGGAGACCAGTATCCTAAGTGATGTATCACAGGAATGGGAAAAAAACACCACATATTCTCATTAATAAGTGGGAGCTAAACAATGAGTACACATGAGCACAAAGAGATGTTAAGGACATTGGAAACCATGAAGCAGGGGAGGGGGCTGGTTGTGGGTGAGGCATAAATATTTACTTGTTGGGTACAGTGAACACTATTCTGATGACAAGCACACTAAAAGCCCTGACTTCAGCATTATACAATTCACCCATGTAACAAAATACTTGTACATCCTTAATGTGTTGAAATAAGAAGAAAAAGAAAATGTGGTGTGTGTGTGTGTATATATATGTATATATATATACACACACACACATACATACACACACACAATGGAATATTACTTGGTTATGACAAAGAATGAAATACTATTTTGTCATTTGCAGCAACATTGATGGAACTGGAAGTCATTACATTAACTTAAGTAAGCTGGCACAAAAAGACAAATAACTGCAGGTTCTCCCTCATATGTGGGAACTAGAAAAATTTATCTCATGGAGGTAGAGAGAAGAATGATAGTTATTAAAGGCTGAGAAGGGTATTGGGGCAGGGAAGGATAAACAGAGGTTTTTTTAATTGTTATAAACATAAAGGTACATAGAAGAAATAAATAAAGTAGACCAGGTAATAAAAAGAGTCTAGGGCCCAAGTCCAAAGACCTACTCTGTATTTTCTTGATCCCCATGTGCCAAGCTGGGATGGATCCATTTTGAAGCTGGCAAAACCGTTATATTTGTTTCTTGGCCCATGGAGTAAGAGCTATCAAGGTGGCATAGAAAAAAAGTGAATGTCCCTAGAATTTCTTACTCCTGAAATTTCAAATGCACAATCATATTCCAGATAGAATCACAGGGATTAGTACCATTCTCAAAAATTTAAGAATATGTGTGTGGTGCTTATCATGATATTCCCATTTAATTCATTTGAATGGTTCTTGCACAACTCTATGGATGGTAATGGTCTGCCATAGACTTAACCAAGTGGCCCCAATTGCAGTTGCAATGTGGATGTGTTATTTTATTTGAACACAAAATATAATATATTATAAATGACACTTAGTATAATATATATCTAATGATCTAGAAAACATATATATTTTTTCAATCTCCATAAATAAAAAGAATAAAAAATATTAGCCTGCCTTTACATGGGAAGGGCATTAGCAAGCATTCACAGTTATGGTTAGTCTATGTTAAATTGCTTGTTTTCTGTCTCTGTCACAGTATAGTACAGAGAATGCTTGATTATCTTCATATTCTACAGAATGTCTCTCTGTAAGGAAAGACAATATGACATTATGCAAATTGTACCAGGTAAATATAATGCTAAAGTATTCTGGATAGCCTAGTTAGATACTGTGATATTGTGATTTATAATAATAAATATATATTTTGTCTTTATTCCATTTCTGGCACATAGTCCCTAAAACTCTTAGAATTTTCTAAGTGATAATAGCGATAAAAATGAAGGGAACATTTTCTGTTATTCATAATAAGCCCTTTTAAACATACCTGAGTTTATGTTAAGGAAGTGTCTTTTGGAAAACCCCTAGATAATCACAGGATAGGGCTTATTGCCAGTGAACCAACCATGTGATTAGAGCATTGGAATGTTCAAACCTACTTCCTGCCCTCCAGGAAGATGAAAGGGACTAGAGATTCACTTAACCACCAATGGCCAATGATTTAATCAATCATGCCTATGTAATAAAGTCCACATAAAAATTCAAAAGGATGGGGTCTGGAGAGTTTCCAGGTTGGTGAATGAGAATGCCTCCATGTGCCAGGAGGCACCCCCAAACTCCAGAGGTACAGAAGCTCCTATACTCAGGACCCTTCTCTACCTTGTCATATGTATCTCTTCATCTGGCTGTTAACTTGTATTCCTTAGTATATCTTTGTAATAAACTGGTAATCTAGTAAGTAAACTGTTTTCCTTAGTTACGTCAGCCATTCTAGCAAATGATGGAACCCAAACAGGGTCATGGGAACCTCCAATCTATAGACAGTAAGAAGCACAGGTGACAACCTGATCTTGCACTTGGGTCTGAAATGGTGGCAGTCTTGTGGAACTGAGCCCTTAACCTGTGGGTCTGACACTACCTGTCAGATATGAGGTATGGAATAAGAGCCTAACTTTGCTCTTTAATGACATTCCTTGGACACTATACTTAGCATTTCACCTCCTTCCCACTGGCCAGAATTTTGTCACATGTTCACACATGTCTGCAAGAGAAGCTGGTAAATATATTCTTTATTCTTGACATTCAGGTACTAGTTAAAAATTGGAAGGTGATTTACTATGGAAGAGGAGGAGAATGCATATTGAAGGATGACTGGAATTTCTGCTATAATATCCAAATCAAACCCATTATCATTCTCCATGGCCAGTTTTTCATCTTGTCATCACTAAAAGCATCATCTTTTTTTCCTTTCCTAACACCCCTAATTTTCTTTTTGCTTTTAAGTGAATTTAGGTAGGTAATATAGAAAAATAAGAGGTTATGAAATCAGATGGTACTTATAATCTTCTACTTGCAAGTTATTTTTTTATTAAATTTTTCTAAGCCCTTTCTTGCTCAGTTTTCTCTTTGTTTAAATAGGAAAAACAATGGTATTTGACTTTGAGGTTTACAAATTTGCATGAAATAATTTAAGTATTTAGTACAGTGTTTGGCACACAGTAAGTGTTCAGTGAATATCAGCTTACTATTCTTTTCTTCATTTTCCCTCTTCCTTTTCTCTCATAATTCATACCTTGTCAATTTTCATGTCCTTGAAAGTTAAGCTAAAGGAGTACTTGCAACTTCTTGTCCTCCAAGCCCTGTTCTCAGCTTTATTTCATTATCACTCATATAACTATTTTACTAGACCCTAAACTGACTTCCATGTATTCATGCTTTCTTCCCCAAAAGCCATTCAATCCAGTATGCTAGAAATTCTTTCCAAAGAGAAACTCTGTTTACAAAGATCTGTCACCTAAAGAAAAAGTCCAGAGGATAGAATGGTCACCTAGACACAGGTCGTACATGCCTCCTCCATGGAGAGGAACCAGAATAGTAGGCAGATCCTCATATTTTGAACATATTATCTTGGATAGAATACTAGGATTCACCAGGGAAGCACTTGGAAGCACAAGTGGTTAAGGACAGGGTTCAGGGCAACTTGCTTAACCAGGGACTGCCTAATAGCCAGGAGAATCCCCTGGATGTGAGGAAACAGTAAGAGAGAAGCCCCTAGGGCTCCACTCTCTGACATGAGCTTTTATTAATACTATTTTGGCTACCAGAGAACACCCAACCCATGCTTTCTTGAGCCTAACATAAGGAACTGCTTAGAGATTGCACAGAGATGTTGCTCCAAAAAGAAAAAAAACCACATGGAAACCCCACAGGCACCTGTGCCTAGAGCAACTTGAGCTGGGCACCACTCTGAGAGCATAGATACCAGGAAATTGTGGGCACACATGCAGTCACTGAATGGCTCTGAGGAGGAATAGAGGAGCCCAGGCACTCCCACACACCCCTAGGAAGGTCCTCATTGCCCTGCTATGAGATGTGAGCAGACAGCATTTTCCACAATATCTTGCCCACTCTGCCTACCCGGGTGGGGCCCCAACCTTTCCAGTTGTAGGTCTAAGCCACTGTTTTCAGAGTTTGACACTGGGATGTATCCCACCCTTGGACTGAGTCTGGGCTGATGTAGCTGCAGCCCCCACCTGTCTGGTGAGAGGCAGAGAAACCAGGCTTTCCCATATGCATCTGGGACAGTGCCCACCATCCTACAGCCAGCTGCTATGACTAGAGAAAATTGCACTTGCTACGGTTTCCTGCCACTTCAGCCAACCAGAGAAGGGCCTTGCCCTCTCTACTCACAGGCCCAAGGCACAACTTTGAGAGTTTAAACCTGAGCAACACCCCACCCTTGGGCTGACCTTGGCTGACACAGATGCAGCTGCCACCCAGCTGAGAAGAAACAGGAAGCCCAACTTCTCTTCCATACCCCTAGGACAATTCCTCCTGCCCTGCCACATGCCGTGGTGAGACACATGCAAGTGAATGGCACTGCTCCCAGCATCTTGCCCACGCTGTTTACCTATTTACCACCCTCTCATCACAGGCCCACGGTACCATTTTGGGAGTTTAAAGCTGGGCAGTGCATGCACTCAGGCTGAGTTCGGGCTGATGAAACTATAGCCCTGCCCAGCTCAGGAGGGACAGGGAAGCCCAGGCTCTCCTACATCACCTAGGATAATTCCCACTGCCCTACTATGGGCTCCTATGAGACTTAGACACAAGCAGACAGCACTCTCCACAGTTTCTTGCCCAAGCCACTTGTCTGAAAGGGTCCCTACTCTCCTTTATTGCAAGCCCACAGCCAGCACCATTTTGAGAACTTAATGCTGGGCCATGCCCCACCCTCGGGCTGAGTTCAAGGTGACTTAGCTATAGCTGCCATTAAGCCAGAAAAGTACAGAGGTGACCAAGCTCTCCTAAGCACACTTAAGCACACTTAACCCACTACTGTGTTATAGGCTGCTGTGGGGCTGGGGACTAGCCTGTCCAATCCATTGCAGCCCACAGTAACACCAACATGGACCACTTGGGTACTAGTGGGTAGCTCAACCACCACTACTGCCATGTTCCATGTCACAGCAGCTGCTCAGGAGCTTGAGAATGCCCTCCCACACACACATCTGGCCCTCTGCTCCAATTGCTAGCTTCTGAGATAGTCACCTGAAGACCCAAGAACGGGCCTCCCAGGACACACTAAACCTCTACCAAAGTAAGCTGCTCTGTGGCCTAAAATCAGGCATATGCAACCCACTGCTTCCATCACTGGGACTAATCCCTAGAAAGTCCCTAGAAAAACTTCCCCACAGCATCAACTAACAACTGTTCCCTAAGCCACTGAGGATCACAGATATCACTGACTCTGTGTACTGCCTAAGAAATTATACAAAGATCACACTACTGCAGGCCCCCAAAATAAAATCCAAAGTGTCCTACTCAACCAACAACATATATCTATATATCTCAGGGGAAAAAAATCTCCCTTTCAAAAGCAATTTCAAAAAGTTGAAACAAGAGACTACTACATCAGATATGCAGATCAACAGAAAAACACAGGAAACATAAAAAAGGAGGAAATATAACACCACAAAAGGACCACAACAATCGTCCACCAACATATCCCAATCAAAAAGAATTCCTCATAATGCCAGGTAAAGAATTCCAAATATTGATTCTAAGGAAGCCCAACAAAATACAAGAGAAATCTTAAAACCAATACAAAGAAATCAGATAATCAATTCAGGGTGTAAATGTGAAATTTACCAAGGAGATAGATACTATAAATAAAAATAAAACAGAAATTCTGGAGCTGAAAGATTCATTGAAGGAAATACAAAACATACTCTAAAGCTTCAAGAATAGACAAGACCAGGGTTGGGGAACCTGCAGCCTTAAAGCCACATGTGGCCTTCTAGGTCCTTAAGTGCAGCCTTTTGAATGAATCCAAATTTTACAGAACAAATCTTTTTAGTTTTATTAATACATTTTTGTTTGTCTTTTATATTTTTATTTTATTTTTAAAATGAACATATTGAAAATACTAGAGGATAAAATAACATTCAATGACATAATCTTCCCAGAATGACTGGCACAATTAGAACATTAGTAAGCCATATGGCTAAATTGATGGCTTCTATGCTCATGGTTTAGTTCTAATTTCCCCTACCTGACTGGCATCACCACCACATGAGGCTGGTTGGTGAGAGTTTATGGGGTCAGGTATGCCAGTCTGTTATCAGCTTTTGACAATGGTGTGGTGTTTTTGTTTGAAGTGGAATTTGTAAATAGTTGCACAGCTTGACAGTATTTTTTAATTCTGTCTGTTTAACATCCCATAATGTCAAAGAAGACCAAGAGAATGCTGAAGGAAAAAAACGAAATTTTTATTGAGGATTAGGAATTCAATATTACTTGTTTCTGCTAAAGATAAGATGATTTCCTTGCTTATATTAGAACTGGAAGTTCTAATAAAACAATCACATAAAGGAGAAAGAGAAAGGAATTAAATGATAACATGACTGAAATCCAGCAAACCACAAAGACAAAAAGAGAAAGAAAGAAAGAGAACTTATAAAACAACTAGAAATCAATTAACACTATGACAAGAACAAAGTCTCACATATCAATATTAACCTCGAACATAAATGGATTAAATGTTCCTTTTAAGAGATATAAATTGACAGAATGTTTTTTTAAAAATGATCTGACTATATAGTACTACTAGAGATCCACCTTACCCATAAAGACATATATAAACTGAAAGTAAAGTGGAGGAAAGAGATATTCCATGCAAATGGAAACTAAAAGTGAGCAGGAGTAGCTATGCTTAGAACAAATTTTAAATCAAAAACAGTACAAAAAAAAGAAAAGACAAGGGCATTGTATAATGATAAAGGGATCAATTCAGCAAGAAGATATAATTGTCCTAAATATTGTCCAATGCACTCAACATTGGATCATCCAGATTCACAAAACAAATATTAATATACCTAAAGAAAGAGATAGATAGCAACAAAATAATAGTCATTGAGACAGAAATTCAACAAACACTGTACTTGAATTGGACCTTAGACCAAATGGACTTAACAGATATTTACAGAACATTCTATCCAACAGCTACAGAATATACATTGTTTTCTTCAGCACACAGAACATTCTCTAAGATAGATCATATTGTAGGCCACAAAACAAGTCTTAATGAAATTTTAAAAATCGATACCATATCCAATTTATATGAAACCAAAAAAGAGCTTGAATAGCCAAAGCAATCCTAAGAACAAAACCAGAAGCATCACATTACCTGACTTCAGATTATATTACAAATCAATAATAACCAAAACAGCATGATACTAGCATAAAAGTAGACATGTAGATCAATGGAAGACAATGGAGAACTCAGAAATACAGCCATATACTTACAACTAACTAATTTTTGACACAACAGACAAAAACATTGAGTAAAGGCACACTATTCAATATGGGTGCTGGGAAAATTGAATACTATATGCAGAAGAATGAAACTGGATCTCTATCTCTCACCATATGCAAAAATTAATTCAAGTTGAATTAAAGACTTAAGTTTTAAGACCTGAAACTATAAAAATATTGGAAGAAAACCTAGGAAAAACTCTTCTGGAAATTGGTCTAGCCAAAGAATTTATGATTAACATCCCAAAAGCAAATGCAACAAAAATAAAAATAGATGAATGGGACTTAAAGTAAAAACCTTCTGCACAGCAAAAGAAATAATAAAATAATTAAATAGACAATCTACAGAATGGGAGAAAATATTTGCACATTGTGTGTCTGACAAAGGACTAATATCCATAATCTACAAGGAACCAAAAAACTCAGCAAGAAAAAAAACAAACAATCCCATTAAAAAGTGGACAAATGACATGAACAGGCATTTTTCATAAGTAGATATACAAATGGCCAACAAAATAAAAAAAGCTCAACTTTACTAAGCATCAGATAAATGCAAATTAAGACCACAATGAGATACCATATTACTTTCATTAGAATGGTCATTACTAAAAAGTCACAAAACTATAGATGTTGGCACAGATACAGTGTAAAGGGAACACTTATACACTGTTGGTGGGAATGTAAATTAGTAAACCTCTATGGAGATCAGTATGGATTTAGTTCTTCTCAAAGAACTAAAAATAGATCTACCTTTCAATCTTGCAATTCCACTACTGAATATTCAGCCAGAGGAAAAGAAATCATTATATCCAAATGAAAATTGCACTCATATGTTTATCACAGCACAATTCACAATCACAAAGATTTGGAATCAAATTAAGTGTCCATCAGCTGATGAATGGTTAAGAAAATGTTATATATATATATATATATATATATTCATTCCATGGATTACTACTCAGCAATAAGAAAGAAGGAAATAATGTATTTTGCAGCAACTTGGATTGAACTAGAGGCCATTATCCTAAGTGAAGTATGTCAGGAACAGAAAAAAAAAATGCCAAATGTTCTCACTTATAATTAGGAGCTAAACTATGGCTTCATAAAGATACACAGAGTGGTATAATGGACATTGGAGACATTGGAGGGAAGGAGGGCTTAGAAATGAAAAAGTACCTATGGGGTACAATGTACACTACTTGGGTGATGGGTACACCAAAAGCCCAATCTCCACCACTATACAATATATACATGTAACAGAATTCAATTTGTACCCTAAATCTATTAAAATTTTTAAAAAGTAGAAAAAAAGAAAATGTCCAAAACATCCTATATGAAATAAGATAGCTGAGAGGAGGATTCAGCATAGTGTTTTACATGAAAGAACTCAGATTCCTTCTATCACCACCATTCTTTTATGTACATACATCCTTAAGCTTGGTGTTTATATGATCAGATACCAGCTATAAAATAACCTTGGTTTCCATTTTGTCCCCTATCCTAAATGTCTTGTTCCTTCACAGTCCCTGAATGACCTTATCCTAATGTTTTTCCTTATAAAGTTGCTTTTAACTGAATGTCCACCCCAACTTTTTCACCACCAAAATCCAATTTTTCAAAGCAATTATGGCAAAATGTTAATAATAGCTAAATATGAGGGGTTGGGTTTATGTGGTTAACTCTACTTTCTGATTTTATGTATTTGTCAAATTTTAATAGTAAATGTTAAATATATTTTTAAAGAAATACAATTTGTTCCTTAAGAATAAAATAGCTTCCCAAGGTGAAAATCTTCTTTCTTTCTTCTGCTTCTTTTTATTCACATGGCAATGGGATGTGACTCACCTTTCACCTCCTAGTTTTGGGCTTGTATTATTAGCCAGTTGGAGTACATGTACTAATTTCTGCTTACTAGATTGTAAGGTTGGAATTAGTGCATGCCTCATTCATCTATGTAAACAATATAAACAACACACCAAAAAAGGGCCTTCAGATAATAAACTCTAAACACTTGCATATTTAATTGAATTTAAACAAGAGATATTCATCTAGCACATGTTGTCTATGAGTAGAACAGGCATCATAAAGAATTAGTGAAGATAAATAAAAATAATCATAAACAATAGCAAAAGCAAAAATAAAACAACATAAGGAAATATTTTCCAGCATGAGACACTAGTGAAAAATTTGGAAAGGAAAATGAAAATTTTCCATAAATTATTGACAATTTTCTAGAGAAATGAAAAACATTGATGCTTATTATTATTCCCTACTAGATTACTTTTTATGTCCAGAAAGTGTCTCTTGCAACTTGAATCTGAGCTTTCAGTCAAGAGAAATCAACATTCATTTACCCCCGAAACTCGGTAACCACACCAATCACATGTTTAAACATGCGCATGTCATGGGAGTCTTGAGTCATACGTGGAGAATTGAAGGTCATAAAATTTGGTATATAGAACAAAATAAAAAGTGTTACAAGAGATGAAACTGGCTGAACAGAAGAAATGTGGATGCACAGGAAAAGAAATGTTTAGATGATTAACTAAGTTATAGAAGTATATATTTTGTCTTATACATAAAAGTTATCATTGAGAGATGAGCACCTGAAAGTTGAATTAGAACTTTCTTCATGGTATTTTGGTATGAATGAAAAATATTCCTAAGTTAATTCTATAAATTTCTTATTTCAAACTAAGTGTTCGTTCATCCTGAACAAATAATTGACTTCTTCAATTATTTCTAGGTTAGTCACGTTGTGTCAACTGGACCTGATGAATACATTCAAGGATTTGTGGCATAGAGTTGGTAAAGGCAAGAAAGAGACACCTGACTATATTATGGAATCATATTGATTTCTAGATGTATTATATTTTATATCTAAGTTATATGTCCTGATAGGTTGCTTACCACATTTAAAACATTGAACTATTAAAAGTAATCATTTTAGAGTAGTATCTTGAGAAATATCAATACGAGTAGACCCTATTTCTACAGAAACTTAGTATCTGCAGGAGAAAATATTATTAATTTATTCTCACTGGAGAAACTTTGTGATAACAAAAGGTTATCTCTGGGCCAGTGGGATGGAGGCTAATTCTGAGTGAACAGGAAGAGAACAGAAAGTCTGCCTATATTCCTGTTTGAAAGGCAGGAAGTAGCAGGGTGACTTTTCCTCTTGATTTTTATCCCAGTAATTACATGTTTACAACTTGTTAATTAAAGAGGCAGAAAGGTCTCTTGACTTAGATAAGCAGGTATTTTCTATTCTATCAAAAATGAAAATTGGGGCTCAAAAGAGATTTTCTCAACATTTTTTCCCTACAAGTTACTCCTTTCTGCCTTGTTTTACTTTTACAAAGTTCATGTGATGCATCAAGAAATGAAATGAAATACTTTTCCACTAGCCGTTCTGTGGAAGGATGAGCCTTTTCTCATCACAGGAATCATGTGTTGTTTGGTTCTGAGTGTCAGAGTCACTAAAACTGCTTTGGTGTCTCATTTCTTCAACATAAGTTTACCCAGTAGTTTAAGAAAGTCTATCTTGATCTTCTAAGACCCATTTGAGATCTCCCTAACCTCCCTTAAAATTGCAAACTAAAAGTTTTGAGACTAAATTAAGCAAGTATCATGCCATACTTGTTAACTACTGAGAATTTGTTGGGGAACACGTTCTGGTTTCCACTATGAGAGACTGGATAGCTTAACTTTAAAAGAGTAACCTTCCTCCTCTAAACTTGCAGATGAAAGATACAAGAGCGGAGAGATTAAAGAAGGAAAAGCAGAAAGCAGCAAACCTAAAACGGAAATGGGACTTGGAAAGAGGAGTAGCCTCCATCAAACACAAAATAGAATGAAAGAGCCCATGTGTAAAGTGTAATTCAGGCAACTGCTTCTCCTGTAAGCAGCATGCACATAACCGTGCATGTGAGTTAAAGTGCTGTGCTTCCGTCACATTTTATGTTGAATATGCTGGGAGGCACAATGTGGGTTGGGGACTATTGGAGCCATAGGAGAGGCAGATTTTAAAATTGGACTTTAGAGTAAGAGAGACATGAATTCTGATTTGAGCTCCTCTACTTTGTGAAATTGAACAAGTTACTTAAAACTTCTAATCTTCAATTTCCTCAACATTCAAATGTTTTAAAAAATTGCCTTATAGAACAATTCTATTAAGTAATATGTTAATGTATTATATTAAGTACTAGTTAATGCATAGAGATTACTATGTGACCAGTAGCCACTGTTCAAAGTGTCTTCATTCACCAACTCTTTACTTCACACAAAACAAGGAGGTAAATACCATTATAAATTGAAGTTAGCATATGCAAAGTTCTTAGCACAGTCCCTCGTATACAAGTGGAGCTCACTAAATAAGAACAATTGCTACTTAAAATAGTGCCCATTTATTTTATATTGTGGAGGTAGAAAAAGTTCTTTAAATGATGCAGTGATCTAATTGCTGAAGCTATCTGGAAAGAGAATACAGCTGGTGACAAAAATATTGGAAGCATCTCAACAAATAATAAAGGAAAAACAATAATTATGTCTGCCTTAAGACTTATTGAACTAGAAATTGATATAAATTTGTAAAGTCTTCCTTGAAGAAAGAAAAAAGAGAGAGAGAGAGTGAGACTCAATTACTCATCAAAAGAGTAGAATCACTGAAAGGTAAAAACTTCCTTATTTTAGATTTAGAATATTTTTTTCCTCTAATGTTAAAGAACAAAAGCTTTTGTATTTAATTCCGATGTCAATTAAAATGTAGAACCATTAAGTGTGAAAACTATAGGGAGTAAATATCTGTTTAGACAATTCCATTTTTCGCACATAATCAAAATGGAACAATTGATATTTAATTATTTTTGATGTTTCTTATTTAACAAACTCCACAATATGAGTAAAATTCTTCAGGTCTATAGATTTTCATAAGTACTTTTTCTTTTTTTTCCATGAAGCAGTAGAAACAGCTCAGAAAAAGCAATGAGTTTCTAATAATTCTGTTTATTTCTTTCTAATTTTACATCTTCATAATTATTCAGAAAACATTCTGAAACACAATTCTCAGTTTTTCATAGCTATATAAAGCTCTATTAATCCTAAGTCTTCCTCTCATAACTATTATTCCCCTATGGGT
This sequence comes from Cheirogaleus medius, assembly GCA_008086735.1. Taxonomy (NCBI): domain Eukaryota; kingdom Metazoa; phylum Chordata; class Mammalia; order Primates; family Cheirogaleidae; genus Cheirogaleus; species Cheirogaleus medius. The sequence goes on along the minus strand of VBSM01003176.1, from coordinate 39,554,215 downwards.
TAAATTGCAGGTAAAATGTCAAATAGTTCTTTGATATAAGATATTTTACTCCGAAGTTGAATTATAAATCCTATGATTAGTCTTAGAGTAATATTTGGCTTTTTGGCTCTATCTTAGAAACAGTTTTCCTCTGCTTGGTAAAAATACTTCCCAAGCTGCTCTTAGGAGTCAACCTGATTTAAATTTTACAGTTAAAGACAAAATTTAATCTATCTGGAATCTATCATTAGGGAAATGGAAGAGGATATCACTCCCATTGTACAATGAAGACAAAAAATGTTTATTTCCTCTCATGCTGATTAATTTTAAAGGGAGAGGTTAATATGGAGAATATAAAAAAGAGAACTTTGGTCCCATGTGTTCCCATGGCCTTCTCCTTAAAATTGATAGCACTGTGTGAACTGCAGCTTCCAAGACCTCCAATAGCAGGAGCTGAAACAATCTAAAATTAGATTTAATGGGGGAAGTCTCTAGGGTCATTCAAAAATGTTCTTTTGTTTGTTGTCTTTTGTGTCATTAAGTAAATGTTGTAAATTATAGGTCAAAGGTTCTGGGATACTTCCAAAGGCAACTCCCTTTTATACTGAGCACAAATTCTAAGAGAATTATGGAAATCTAATAGAAATTCACTGTGAAGGAGAACAGTCATGCCAGTACACTAACCACCAATAGAGATAAAATTGAGCTCTTGAACAATAAGGTGTAGATAGTAACAAACCATAATAATTGAAAAGTTAATGAAATAAAGACATTTATCACACGTTCCATTTTGAGAGTAAGAACAGAGAGAGAGAGAGAAAGAGAACTAAAACTAAGAACCTCAGTCAGTACTTGCCTATGGACAAAATCTCTAGTTTTCAATCATAAATTCAACCCTGACTTGCCACCAATTCAGTGAAGCTTTTCCTAAAACTACCCCTCACCCCAAGAAAACAGTAAGTCCACCCTCTACAGTTCCTCTGCATGGAATGTGCATTATCTGTTGCATATTTAGATTATTTGGCTTCACATTATAGGTAAGTAGACACATGTCATTCAATTATGGATATCAAAAATATTTATTGATTACATTCTATTTACCAGAAAAATGTACTGGGATCTTGATAAATGCCAATGAATGGCCCTGCCACTGGTGATTTTACTAGCTAGTGGGGGAGACAGACAATAAATAATTAAATAAATCTATTAAGAAAGGGCTTATGAGTATTAATTTGACAAACTGGTGTAGCATTTCAGATAGAGATGGCAAAGACAAGGAGATTTAAGGATGCATAATGTATGCTTGAAACTGGAGGGAAGAGAGGGGGATTGATGAGGAGATAGTGTTGGACACAGAAGCGATGATCTGATACAAAGGGCTTTGAATTCATTATGTACAACATGCTTTTAGGTATATATACATTCTGGAATGACTAAATCTAGCTAATTAACATATGTAATACCTCACATAGTTATGAGTTTTGTGGTGAGAACACTTTGCATGACTTTCTTAGCATTTTTCAAGATTCAACACATTGTTATCAATTGTAGTCACCATATTGTACAACAAAGCTCTTGAATTTATTCCTCCTATCTAACTGGACTTTTGTAACCTTTGACCAACATCTTTTCAACTCTCCTCCCTTCAAGGATCCCAGGCCCTAGTAACCACCATTTTACCCTCTGCTTATATGATACCAACTTTTTTAGATTCTATATGTGAATGAGATCATGTCCTATTTGTCTGTCTGTACCTAGCTAATTTCACTTAACAGAATGCCTCCAGGTTTCATTTTTTTTTTCCAGTTTGCACTTCTGAGATACATATTATCCCTTCTTTTATTTCTTCTTATTATCATAGAATTTGTAGAACTGGTATGAGACGGAAAGCAAAATAAAGCATTGCAATGAATAATAATAATAATATCGAATTATAATGACTCTCCTCCTAAAATAACTTGAAGGAATAAGGTGGGAAGCAATGTAGGAAATTATCTGTAACAATCACTATGATTATTCATTCATTTATTTTCTCACTGACATGGATATTAAGTTAGTAAGGCAGTCAGATAGTTAATAAATATGTGTTAAGGCTCTGCCTCAAGGACTCTATGGGAGACAAACATTAAAAAGATTAATAAAACATGTTTCCTGCTCAGAAGGATCTTTGAGTTAAGTTCCAGGAGGAAGGAGGAAGATTATCAGAATCCAGTGGGAGAGAGGAGGAGGTAAGGAAAGGGAGGTTCCTAACTGCAACAAGAGTCTTATAAACACAAAACGGGTTTCAAAATATTCAAAACTCCAAACCTCCAAATTTTCTGCTCTATAAATTGTCCTAGGTGGGACTTCTAGCTAAAACAAATCAAGAATAACTTGGTGCTCAGAAAGGCATTCCCAGAAGTGAAGAAAACACTGACTGTGACTTTTCACTTTGTGCGTGCCTTGAATTTCCTTTTGGCTGGTTGTCAAGATGAGTCAATAAGCTAAAGCCTTAGAGAAATTAGGTTATAGGCAAATTGCAGACTTAGTCAAGGAAAAAAATTCTTTTAGAGATTCTTATCAGTCCAATAATGTCCAAGAATTCTCCTCTGTACTTCTATTGCCTAATAAGAGAATAAAATGCAAAAAAGTTTATTTTAAGAAATATTAAAAAGGACATAAATGAACAACTTAAAATTTCTTTGCAAAAATTTCAAAATTACTTATGGAATAGTATAGCAAATGATAGCAAAAATGGAAACATTTTCATTCTCATCTATTTAGAACAATGTATATAATAATGAGTACATGATTAATTGAAGATAAATTAACTTAAGGCTTTGGAATCCTTTGATATCCTAAACAGAATTCTGAAAGTTTAATTAAATATTCTCTTTTGTATGATCCCTTCATATTTTTCTAAGATATGTCTGATACCCGATTGCATGGTACATGTTTTTTATGTTCTTAAAAACAGGCTAAAGAGCATGTTCATAAATATTATTTGCATATGTTTATAAAGATTATTTCAACAATGTTTATGGGCCCCAGAGTTGATGAATCCAGGACAATTAAGACTAGATACAGTCGTGTTAAGGAAGGAATTGGACAAAGAAGTAAAGGCAAATTAAATAATATGACAGATCTAAGATGGATTCAGATCTAAGGGAGAAAATTAATTGGTCATAGGATTCTGAAGCAACTGTGATGCACCTTCAAATAAGAAGACTGCCCCCAACTTAACCTTCATACCCAAGAACTTCCCATAAACAGTGTGATTAATCTTTCCACATGAGATATTTGGTGCCCCAATCATTGCCTACTTGGATTGATATGGATGTGGTTTGCTTAGTGGAACTGCTAGCAGATTATCTGTCTTTTATAGTTGATACATCATGACTTATCAAAAGGACCTTGGAAAACACATTTTTGTAAAGGTAGTTCATTTACTGAGCACCTTGTGTCTCTCACAATGGGATACTTGGCCTACATTTTAAAATGTATCTATTACATTTTTTAAACTTATTATTAATTTTTATTGCTTATTTATTTTTATTAATTACTACTTTATTTATTACAGCAATCTTATGAGTTTACCTGAGTATTGTGAATCATCTGCTCACTGGGAAATTAATTTTAAATCTTCTTTAAAACTACTCAAAAGATAGATTTTCTATATTTTTCTTCCAGAAATCACTTTAATGTTTAAATGATGTTTTAAAGTATACTTATCAATTCACACATCCATCCATAACTCTAATATTTACTGAATGCCTTGATGTGCCAAGTACTATGAAAATTAAAAACAAAATGGAATCACTCTACTCAGGAAGTCTTCAGGTCAATTCAGACACATACAATTTTGCCCAAACAGTGTGGCAATAATTTTAATAGAATTAAATGACTTCCACTACCATTTACCTTTCATTGTAATTAGAGAAATGAATTAGTGGAGATTTTGAAATAAGTGTATGGAATGAGGATTAAGAATGTGTGTGTGTGTGTGTGTGTGTATATATATATATATATAGAGAGAGAGAGAGAGAGAGAGAAAGAGAGAGAGATAAACACATCCCTCCACCCTTCACAGAAGAGAGGATATATTTCCAAGTCATGAGAAGAAGGATAGCTTTCCTTGACCCTTTCTCATCTCTCCTTGAGTAATAATCTTATGGAATGAGAAAGAGAGTGATTGAATTGAGCTGTGCTAATAGTTTCTACCCTGTGACTGAAGCCTCTCTCATCCTTTTTCTTTATAGTTTTAAAATAGCTTGTTATTAGGCCTTTATCAGTGGTGAAAAGAGCAAATATTTTCTCCCACTC
>VBSM01003176.1:39459423-39549834 GCA_008086735.1 Cheirogaleus medius | reverse complement strand
AAATAAATAAAAAAAAAAAGAAGGAAAAAAAAATAGCTTAACAAATTGTTCTTTAAAATTATGAGAAATGAAATGTGAAAACAGAGAAGCAACATAGAGAACTCAGATAAACAAATTTGTTTATTGAGTTAACTTTATAAAAGTGCTAAAATAGCTACTTTTAACAAGTGCAGCCAATGTGGGAATGTGAGACACAGGGACTGGTTTTGTGAAGAAATGTGAAACCACGTCAATTATATGAGACATTTATCAATCTGCCTATTCCACTCATTAGCAGAGTCAGTCCTGTCTTGAGAATATTGCCTATAAAAGGAGAAACTCAGTGGTATAAGCTAGAAAACAACTGGGTAATAGTAGGAGGTAATACATATTACAATTTAACAAAATACCATAATCTGTATTCTCAATAGTAAAAAGCATTAAAAAATAAAATTCTGAAAGTAAGACATTCCTTCCACTTGTGAGAAATAAGCCAAAGAATACTAGCACACCAGTAAGGAAAACAACAATTCCCCAAATATCTGAAATAACTGTTAATAATTAAATATTTCAAGAAAACATAAAAATAATAAAGTCTTAGAATTTGCTTAGGATTAATCTAAAACATAAAACCTGAAAGAAATATAGTAAGTTGCAAATAATTTGCAAAGCCTTCTATGAGAAAGTTTTCCATTTTGACTAATACATATACATAAAAAGAAAACAATCTTTCATATTTGTGTATTCAACATGATTACTGGAAATTTTAAAAAGTAAAAAATCACTCCTTTAGAGAAAATAGTCATGTAATTCAAAGACAATTGACTCATTTTCCTAGATCAATTTCATTAATGGCAATTGCTTAAGTATATAAATATTCTTAAATACTCAGTTATTAACTTTAATTTTGTTCACATAGGTGTACATAAATGCATTTTGGTACAACAAAAACTAATCTAAATTATTATCATAATGTAATTTTCTTCTTTATTTTATTTGTTAAATGTTTGGAAAACTCTATTTTCAGAATTCTGTTCTCATTCTATGAATACTCTCTCCATGTAATTTTATTCACATGTAGTATGATGTCTTAGACCATTCTGGTTGCTATAACAAAATGTCATAAATTGGTTGGTTTATAAACAACATTTATTTTTTACAGTTCTGGAAGTTGAGGAGTCCAAGATCAAGGCACTGGCAGATTCAGTGTCTGGTAACTTCCTCATATTCAGGGCCTTCTTGCTATGCCCTAACATAGTAAAAGGGGCAAGGAATCCCCTGGTTCTGTCTTTATGACCTAAACACCTCTCAAAGCCCCAACTCCAAATAGCTTCACATTAGATATTAGGTTTCAACATATAAATTTCAGAGGGACCCAAATCTTCAGACTATAGCAGTGAGCAAGAAATAAATCATTCATATTTCAAGACACTGACAGTTTGTTAATGCAAATATGACTTGTTCTATTTTGACAGATACAGGGCCCTACAATTCTATTATAAATTCAAGATAAAAAAAAATTCCAAAAAAAGTCCATATCTTAGAATTATGTTTATCCACACTCAAATCAACAATTTGACTTTTTTTCAAGGTAGCCAAAAGAATACTTATTTCAACACAGAAATCACTTATTCTTTCAACAAATTTTGAATGCCTGCCATATGTCAGGTGCTATGTAAAGATCTTGACTTCAATGGTGAATAATATTTAGCATCTTCCCTAGTTCTTTTGGAGTCTGAATTTGAAGAGTTCAAAATTACATCACCCAATTTTATGTATTGGTGAATACTATTAGCAAGATAAGCCAAGAGTCACAAGGGAGAACGTAGGAGAGTATTTGACCAAGTCTAGGGTAGTAGAAAGGTCTTATTTTTCTTTTGATTTTAAGAGGATAAGACATCAAAGTTGACACTTGAAAAATTAGAAATAGCTGTCCATATTGGGGAAGTTTAAGGCAGTAAGGATATATAATATAGAGGGAGAAATTGTGCAAAATCCCAGAGTCCAGAGAAAAAATACCATGTCTGTGGGGGCTAAGATACTCAGTGTTACTAGAGTGGGAGTGTGGTGTTAGAATTTCCCATAAGTATTACAATAAGATTCTTATGAAAAAGTCTAACAAGGTCACAAACAACCATACAGGAAACTCTGAAGCTGGGATGGTGACAAGAAAAGAGGCTGCAGTTTAGCAATAGCTGAGTCATGCAGGGCCCTGAGCACTATAGTAAGGCAAACCTCCGCTTGTTGAATTGAGTAACCAAGTCAAGCAAGCTCTCTGTCTGGCAGCCTGAGTGAATGAGTGTGGGGGCAGTTAGTGGGGTGATTCATATGCTAACACATGAGTTCTTCCCAAGAGGCAGATAATATATGTCTCAACATGTACAGTTAACTTCTGTTATTTCTCCCCTGTGAGTTACTTGGAAAAACTGTTACTTCAGGCAAAACCATGGGTGTACTGTTCTCAAAGGACACTCAAAGGTGTCATAAGTGAAGGAAGATGATGATAAGAGTGATGATAATGGATAAGGTCAATTAATTTCAAGAGCATATGAGCTATAGAAAGGTCACTCCTCAGTGAACTGGAAATTTACTGTTGTCAATTGTGACACCAGTTTATTTATTCTGCCCAATTGCTCCCATTTGGTGTACTCCTTTCTACAACCTTCATGTGCTTCTAAGTCCTCATGGCCTTCTCCAATTCCTAGCAAGATCTAGTTCTAGGAAGTGATCTTCAGCTCATTGACTACCCAACAGAAAGAATAATAACAACTCCAATGACTCTGGTTTCTGGTAATACAACATTCCTTGCTAAATCTATCTAAGCTTATTTAAAAGTTTACATTTCTGAATACCTACATTTTTTGTGTGTGCGGAGGAAATGGTGATCCTTTGAACAAACAATCCGAGTACTCTCCTGTCCTCTAAATGCTTGTAAATCACAAATATATCCATGTGAGCTTTAGAGAAATCACTGTTAGTCTGCATGAATCTATAATAAAATATTTTAAATGTGTTGAAGAGGAACCATAAGAAAAACATATGTGTTTCTTCTGCCTTTTAATAATAAGGCAGGGAAAAAATAAGTGTCTGAACAAAACCAGTAGAAATATGAATGGAAAAGTGTCATAGGTCAGAGAAAAATTGCTGAGTTAAAAAAGGCAAGACTGTATTTCCTTGGATGGGGAAATGAAGTGAGAATGAGTAGGATGCCTTGGGCAATTAACTGAGTCAAAGAGCACTGTTCAGCACATAAAATGCAGTGTGAAGAACAGGTTTGGTGGAGGAGGAGGAGGTGGTAGTAGTCTGCTTTGGACATACTTGGCTTGGAGCATTTTACCGGTGTGGTTCCTTGGGAAGCTGACTCTGAAACAGACTAGTGTGAAAGAAGATTATCAGGGAGTGCTTTTAGGGTCAACATCTGGGGGGAAGTGAAAATAAATAGCAGGATTAATCAGAGAAGAAAATTGGGCTGCAATGAAGCAATAACAAGGTCTCGGCCAACCCCACAGGGAGCTCTGAAGCTGGGATGGGTCTTCAGATTTACCCCAATTTGAAGCACCAGTCATTAGCCAGGCGTCCTCAAACTACGGCCCGCGGGCCACATGCGGGTGTTTTTGCCCGTTTGTTTTTTTACTTCAAAATAAGATATGTGCAGTGTGCATAGGAATTTGTTCATAGTTTTTTTTAAACTATAGTCCGGCCCTCCAATGGTCTGAGGGACAGTGAACTGGCCCGGTTTAAAAAGTTTGAGGACCCCTGAATTATAGACTATCCCTCGGGGAAGTATGTGATCCTTCAGCTGAGGGAAATTTCTGGAAAGAACTGACAGATCTTGGATATTAGGTAGCAGAATTCTAGCAACTAGGGGAGTAGGACCTTCAATCCTGGGTGGCTCAGCCCAACATCTCAGCCCAACATGTGTTCCCAACAGGATATGTGTGGGATCTTCTAGTAAGTGTGTCATTAGGCCAGTCAAGATAAAGAATTGTGTAGGAGGTAGAATCATCACTGATTATCTAGGTGAGTGCTATACGAACAATTCTTTTTGGCACAGGACAAAGAAGATTATCATTTTTGAACAACTGCCATGTGCTAGATACTTTGCTAATATTCTCTTGTCTGTTAGTGCGCTCACTTGTGACAACAGATGATTTTAATGTTTTTACTTTTAGATAAGAAGACAAGCTCAGCAAGTTGAACTTCACTTTCCATTTCTCATAGTGCTTACTAAGAGAGCCTTGGTAACATCATCTTCAGGGGGTAAAATATGTCAGAATTATGGTGTTCTTTTGAGTGGGAGGGTTTGAGTGAAGTGTGCTATTTGGAAAATGAGACGGCTTGGGAGGCCTCTGAGGTTTTACAGAAGAATGTACCAAGAGAGAGGAGAAGAGACTAAACTCTCAAAAGGGAGGTAGGGTGGTGCAAATAATGATTTCACTCATTTCACGTTAGGGTGATCCTCTCTGAAAAGGGGTTGGTTCCAGGTACTAATAAAATAAAATTAAGTCAATGATTATATAGTAATATTGTCTGTCCATTCTAAGCAAATACTATGGAGGATAATAAAGACTTCTTCTACATTCTGCCAATGGTGTATCACTTCCCATAATGAGAAAAGGTTGGGTTTGCAATGTATTGAAGCTAAGACAGAGGAAAGTCAATCTGATTCTTACTCATTTTGTATCTGACCCAAATTGAGGCAACACATAACATGATATAAATCTAATAGCTTTGCTGTCAGGTCTGTGCTTACCTAAAAGAAATGCTCTGTTTTACATAGCACAGATTTTCAATTTTAAAATGAATACACCCTAAAATCCTGGAGATGTGTGACGTTTATGATGATGGCTTATTTTGACAAACATTAAAAAGTCCCAGGAGATCTTACCTGGAACAGCAAAAAATGTACAGAAATGTGGTGGGATATGGGACTAAAAGGGTGTATTGGATCCATACAGCAGAGAGATGAGAGTATCAAACCTGCAAAAATCAGTGGAGTTTCTGAATGGGGCTTAGGAAAATATATTTTGCCATGTTATGAAGAATGAATGGGAGAGTGACAGCAGCTAGCTAAGAAACCTATTAAACCGTGATCTAAATAAAGTTCTTCATGGTCTGAACTCAGAGATGAAGGGTTTGCATATTTATAAACCTCACAGTTTGGTGTCATCCTAGCCCTTAATTTTCTCTTCATAATTCTAAAATATCTTCCATTTTAAAAATAAAATAATAGCTTTTGCCTTGAATACTAGTCATAAGTTTTCAAATGTCTGTTTTGTGTTTCCTCATGGAGATACTACTGTTATATCAAATCAAACAAATAAAATGTTAGTCTTATTATTTTCTATTTCAAATGTGTTTTCCTTTACCCATGATCTTCTTCATTTATACTAACATCATCCCAATTCTGAAATAAAAAATAAAACCTTACCATTTTATCATATTACAATCCCATAGCAAATTTACTGATATCATTTTATTTTACAGATGAGCTAACTGAGGCTTAGAGAGATTGAGTATATGATTGAAGTCACAAATCTAGGGAAGATAGAATTTGAGCCCAAGACTTGCTGACTCCAAAAAAGATGTTCCTTTCACTACAACAATTTTTCATTCCATGTTCTTCTTCCTATCAAACATCTATTATTTTTTCTGGTATTTGTCTGTTATTTTAAAATTACTTTCCCACATTCAGTGCTCTAATTGTCAACCTTATTTTGTAACGTTTTAATTATTGTGCCAGGATTCTGGGGCTTGCATCTCTATTTCTAGTCCCCTTTCTGTCAATCCATCTGGCATGGCACTAGATTTCTGTTCTTAAAATGCTGTTCCACTTGGCCATTCCCTCACTCAAAAATATTGGCTGCTTCCAACCTATATCATAACTCCTTACCTTTGAATTCAGTGCCCTCCACAATCTTATTTGAATCTATTTTTTATACTTATTTGATTCCTATTGCTCCCTTAAACACACAATTCTCAAACCGAGTTAATCTGTTCATGGTAACTCACTGCACTATCTCTCAATCTCATCTGTGTCTGTGGAAATTCCTGCCTCCAGATCGCAAGACATCTTCATCTGGAAAAGCCATAAATGCTGTTCTATATTGATTTTCCAGGCACCATGCTAGGAGTTTTATAGACATTATTTCTAACCTTCAAAAGCTTAGTGAGTCTGTCATCTTACAAGTGAGTAAAATAAGTTTATTTATATTATGAAAAATACACAAGGTTACATAACTATTAAGACTGTCAAGAGAATGGTATGCCTGCCTGGTGTGTAGCCTACAAATCCCATGTGCTTCTAGTATTCTTAACTATCTGAATGCCTGTTCTTTTATCCATTCAAAATTTTACCTATAATTCAAAGCCAAGTTAAGGTCATAACTTCTTCATATAACATTTCTTGGTTTTTTTTTTTTTTGTTTTTTTTTTTTTTTTTGAGAGAGTCTCACTCTGTTACCCAGGCTAGAGTGCTGTGGCGTCAGCCTAGCTCACAGTAACCTCAAACTCCTGGGCTCAAGCAATCCTTCTGCCTCAGCCTCCCGAGTAGCTGGGACTACAGGCATGCACCTAATTTTTTCTACATATTTTTAGTTGTCCAATTAATGTCTTTTTATTTTTAGTAGAGACGGGGTCTCACTCTTGCTCAGGCTGGTTTCGAACTCCTGACCTTGAGTAATCCACCCACCTCGGCCTGCCAGAGTGCTAGGATTACAGGCATGAGCCACCACGCCCAGCCAACATTTCTTGATATCCGTGTAAAAGTAATAGCTCTCTCCTCTAAACTCTTTGAGTCTTGTGTGTGTGTGTGCATACAGGCATGTTTATGTATGTGTATGTATGTGTGTGTGTGTGTACAATTCACGTGATATTTACCAAAACTTCTTATAACACAGTTCTCTTTCCATGTGTACTTGTATCAATGCCCTAACCATACATTCCTCAAGAGCATCATTCTCTAGTATGACTGTTGTTCAAAATTTCAGTAGATATATAAGTAGGGCTGACTAGGAAGAAAAGGCATTTGAGGATTTACAAGAGAAAAGATCGTTCAATGGAGATATGAAATGATTCTTTAGTCAGTACAAAAAAGGGAGAGAAAATGCAGTTATTGAAACAGATTAATTTCTCTTCCTGTTACTTTCAAGAAGCTAGTAAGGACTCTCTGACCATAAATAGATAGAAAATGGAATTAACAAGGTGAACGAAAATAGTGGTATGTGAATTGGTATCAGGAGAGTAATAGCTTTGTGACTTATTATAAGCTTTCATATGTTTGGGGTCATGTGAGAAAAAAAGAAAAGCTAGGTTAGGACTCACGTAGTATGAGTCATATTAAGTGGGCCACAGTTGTTACATACAGTGAAATTTTGCAATGGTTAGGTTAAGGAGGAAGTCGAATCTTGTAGCAGTAGTCACAGCAAGGGCTTGCATGTGGCAAAATGAATGGATTTTGCAGATGAAGATTATTCAGGAAATCTCAGTGTCTGTAGGCGGGCTCAACACATAATGTTGAAAAGCCACTAGCTTCCTGTGGCTATTTAATATAAATCCAAAATAATTAAAATTTTAAATAAAATTTAAAATCTATTTCCTCAGTTACAATAGCCACCTTTTAAGTGCTCAATATCCACATGTAGCTAGTGGATACCATATAGGACTGCGTAGACAGAGAACATTTCCATCACTGCAGAAGGTTCTATTGCATAGTTCTGACTAAAGTGCAAGTTACATATAATATGTTCTAGTGATTAAAATATTTAAGTTTTATTGCTTTATTACTTTTTATTAAAGTTTTCAAAGGCAATAATAAATCTTTCTGTATCAAGTAAAACTATTCAAAGCTACCTTAATAAAAAGCTACTAATATTACCCCACACTCATATTCCTCTACTCTCCCTCTCCCTTCACCATCTTCATTCCTGGTAAAGAATATTAATCTGATGTATATTTTCCCCAACAGTTTCCATTACCATACAAACATACACAAACAAATATGCATATGTAAAAGAGCCATGTTTTGTTAGTTGTTTACAACAATATGATCACACTATTTATATTTCCCTACAACTTGTTCTTCTCATTTAACAATATAGGACAAGACAGCCTTCCAGGTTGATCACTGTAGGCAAGCTTGGAGCCAATATACACAGGCTATGAGTAAGACTGCAGGTGTTTGCCTTGTGCTGGGGTTAGTCTGGAGTCTGGGGTCACTGGAGGCTGAGTCCACAAGTACCAGCCTGAAGTCTAGGGATGTGGAGGATGGCCCAGGCCTGGACTTTACTGGGACGGGACAGTTTTTGGGTCAGAGGTCACTTTCCTCTCCTTCACCCTATGGAGAGGGTATCTCTCCATGCTGTGCTGCCTGGGATTAGGGGAGGGGTGGCAGTAGGTTATGTAGAACTATCTTTCCTACTCCCTTCAATGTGTCCTTTATTATTTCTGTGCTATATACACGTGCTGTGATCCCTCACCTGATTTTCTTAGCTCTTAGCTCTTTCCTCTTTCATCCATGGATAATTGTTCACATTGATTCTGCGGAGAGATGAGCACTGGCAAGTCCGATTCTACCATCTTGCTGATGCCCAGCCTTCTCCCATCTCAATATATGGCTTCATTCTTACCATTACTCAGGCTCCTCTCTTTCTTTCAAACCCAACATCAGATTCTTCAGCAAATCCTGTCAATTCTACTTGTAAAATGTATCCAAAATCTGACCATTTGTTACCATTGTGATAATCTGTCCTAAATCATGTTACTTTCACCTGGATTGCAGTAACATTTTTCTAATTAATTTCCCTACTTCTTCCCTAGATATCTTCAATATATTTTCAACATGTCATCTAGAATGTTCCTGTTAACATGTTGGTTGTAACAGTTTACTACACTGCTTGAAACGCTGCAATGTTTTTCAGTCTCTCACAGAGTATAAGCTAAAGCCCTGACTTAATGTAAGAGGCTCTCAACAATCCGGACAGCCTGATTCCTTCCCCACTGACTCTCCACTTTCCTCTTCTACTACTTTTCCCATACCCACTCTGCCCCAGCCACCCTGGTTCCCTTGCATTTCTTCAAATATGCAAAGCAAGTGTCTGCCTTGCAGCCTTTGTACTTTCTATTTCCTTTGCTCAGATTTGTCTTTTCCAGATGTCTGTGTTTTCCATTTACTTATCTCTTTATTGTCCTTTCCCAAATGTTACTAGAGTGAACATTCTGCTGTATCACTGAGAACTCCTTTAATGATTGAGACAATCATTCTTCCGGGAAGTTTTGACATCTGAGGCCATCTCTAGGAATTGGTCTTCACCCTCCAGCCAGCTGGGCTACTAGGACCCCTGTTGCCAGTGATAGGTGTATTATTGATAGTCCTGGATTGTAGTAGCAGAACAATTTTTACAACTTACACTGACAGTGACCTGAGATGGGATACCAGTGAGACACAATGCATAGGGGCAGCAAATCTCGATGTTTGAGAGTTGCAGGAAAAGCGGAAATAATGTCTACAGCAGTGCTGGCTGTTGCTGAGCACTATCAAGTCACAAAAGAAAGACAATGGAAAGACAACAGTGATTAATAACCAATTAATGTAAAGTATAAAAGCCAAAGAGCCCTCTTGGCTGCATCAAAATAGATTTTTATCTCCTGCAGTGACAATGAGGGTTGAGAAAGTGATGATCAAGTGCAGGAATTAACTATAGGGAAAGCAGAGTTCCAGAGAAGTTTGAATTTTCAATCTTGGCAAATCTACTACAACATAGTCAAGGTCCTTACTGAAAGGAGTGGGGCCCTGAGACTAAGAGGAGGGATGGCTGGATCGACACATCAAAAAAAAATCTGACCCCTTACAATCCCCTGGACTCTCTGGGCTAGCAGAGTGTCATTCTTCCCTTTTAAAGGCTAGCAATCCCCCTTACAAGAAGACGGTGCTGAGGCCCCTGCCTTATAAGATAACATGCACTTTAATAGGATTTATATTTACTTCTCTTCCTGGAATAACTATAAACTACCTACCATACCTAGCCAGGGAAGTTCTGGACCTGCTAATGGAAGAAAGAGAAGGAGCCATATACCAAAAGATGTGCAGAACCTACCCAATATGTCATTGAAGGCACCAGAAGAATGTAAATGTACATATATATGTCCACACACACACACACACATACATGAATGAATGGATTCTAGGAGTGCTGGATCCAAGGAAGGTGGAACATAAGGCTGTATAAAGGAGAAGTATCAGATGGAAGCCTTTTCCTATGATATAAAATTCAATACCCTGAAAAATGGTATTAATGTTTTCTAGGATGACCCTTGGAAGCCTGGATATAGTGTTTTCCCATGAAAAATGGCAGAGAAAGGCAACAAAAGACTCAGAGAAAATGACATGTTAGAATGAATAATACAGAAGGCTGGAAAATCAATCAGACTTTGGAAGTGTCCAGAAAGCTTTCCATGTACTAAAATTAAAAGGAATCCTCTAGGGAAAGGGATTTAATCATTGTGACGGTTCCTTATAGTCAGGAGTTGATAATAGAAAATGCAGTTACGGACCTAGTTTTCCTCAAAGCATAAGCATCCCCTCAAAGCATAGGAATGATAAAATCCCAAATAATAGAGGCCAGTTGCCAACATTTAATTATGAGAATTAAGATAGGTATAATATCATAATGAAAGTCAAGGTCAGAGTGGTTGCCGGGAGATCCTGACACGCAGAGACCCGTGGAAATAGTTAATAGAACACAGTGTTCTTAGAGCCAAAATAAATGAGCAGCCAATGTGAGTATCGCTCAACTTAAACAATCGGAAGAGTCAAGAGTAATCGTTTGGAGGCTGAGGGTAGCCAAACCAAAATGGCAGCCATCTGCAAGCCAGGAAGAGAGGTTTTACCAAAACCCAACACTACTAATACATTTATCTCTGACTTTGAGCCTCTGGAACTCTGAGAAATGAAATTTCTGTTGTTTAAGCTACCCAGTCTGTGGCATTTTATTATAGCAGCTTTAGCAGACTAATACACCAACCGTTAAAATAAATGAAACCAATATTGTACCCTAGAGGAAATGGTACGCATTGTTGTCAGTTTAAATACATAAAGGATTCAGGGATGGTAGACCCTATCATATCTTATTTAAGAGACACTGTGCAAAACAAATGGATCCTGGCAGACAACAGTGTACTGATACAAACTGAGCTAAGTAGTAACTCTAGTTGCAGCTGCTTTGCCCATTATGGTAACTTTGCTGGAACAAATTAACATAGCTTCAAGTACATAGCATGTGGCAACTGATTTAGTGAAAGTATTTTTTCCATTCCTATTTGGAAAGAAAAATAGAAACAGTTTGCATTCATGTAGGATACATGACTGTAAGCATTTACTGACTTTGTACCAGGCCCATGTTAACCTTTTCATACTCTGTCATAAATATTCCAAAGGGAAATGAACTCTCTTAACATTACTCAGAGCATTGCATGGATCCACTACACTAATAACATCATGTTATTTAGACAAGATGAGCAAGAAGTGGCAAGGATATTTGGAAGCCTTCCTAAGACATATGTACTCTAGAAGATGGGCAAAAAAAAAAACCCTACAAAGATTCAAGGCCCCGCCATATCAGTGAAGTTTCTAGGATTCTAGTAGTCTGGAACATGCCGGGCCTTCTCTCTAAAATAAAGGACAAATTATTTTCTCTTGCACCTAGTCACTAAGAAGGAAGGTAGGTTTCCTTGAGTGACAGAGACAACACATTCCAGCTCCAAGTTATTTATGAAGTGACACAAAAGGCTACCAGAACAACAGAGGGATTTGCAGCCTGTTTAGGAAGTTATACAAGAAGCCCTGCTACGTGAGCAAATATGTCTCAATAGACTCACAGTACTAGAGTAGGGTTTCTCAACCTCAGAACTATTGATATTTTGGGTTGAATAATCCTTTGCTGTATGGGAGGACTGTCCTGTACCTTGTAGAGTATTTAACAGATGTCACAAGATACCAGTAGCAAATCCACTTCCTGCTTGTGACAACCAAAAATCTCTCCATACATTGACAAATGTGCTCTGGAGAGCAGAATCACCTGTAGTTGAAACCCACTGCGTTATAGTTTTATACACTAAGAAACGATGCCTTGTAGAGTTAATGGAAAGCCTTAATAACTGAATCATAACACAAATCCATAAGGAGCAAAGCAATGCCATCTATAGAAGAAAAATATACCATTTGAAAATAGCTATTTTCAGGCTACTGAGCCCTAGTAGAATTAGGGTACCAGACTATAGGACAACAACTGACCATGTGGCCAGATCAACCTATCATGAGATGGGCTCTGTAAGACCCACCAAGTCATAAATTTGGGTGGGCTAAACAGAAATCCATTGTTATTGGGAGTATTATTAATACATCTGGAATTTGGCCAAGTATGGAAAGAGGGTGCAAGTAAGCTACGTAATCAAATTGCCTAGTCACCAAAGCTTCTCCCTTAGCTGACATTAATAGTCAGGTGGTGAAGGAGGAAAAAGGCCAAGCTAAGCTCACAGGTGACTCACGTTGACAGACAAGTGCAACCCAAAACTAAACAACTGCTGTCTCATCTCCCTACTTAGAGGGGAACTGAAAGTCAGCTCTGAAGGGGAAAATCCTTCCAGGGAGTGGAGCTGTGGTAATTGCACCTGGTTATCCACTTTGTGTGAAAAAAGAAATGACCCTAAGTAAAAATAAAATGTATCTATGAGTAGCTGCAAATAAATTGGCTGGATGCTCTGGGTCCTGGAACCAGATGATTAGAAGAGCAGGGACAAAGAGGTCTGGGGAAGAAAATGAATCAACCTGTTGAAGATTTGTATCACACATTAACATCCAGTAACATACATCCATCATGGAAGAGGCTCTAAGCAACCAATAAGCATAAACACTTGACCAGTTGATACCAAGCCAGCTTCTGTCAGGAGACCCTCAATGCTAGACCTAGGAATGAAGTAGCCATGGTAGCCAGGTTGAAGGCTATCCATGGGCCTGACACCATGACCTTCCACTCACTGATGCTGATGTAATCACTGCCTCTGCCAGATGTTCTACCTGCCAACAACAAAAATCAACTGACTTCTCTATGCAGTACAACCCTTTCATAAGACCAACCAGCTATTTGTTGGCAAGTTGACTTCACTGGACTACCCTGGAGGGGACAGCCATTCGCTTTGCCTGGAATCAACATATATCTTAAGTATGAATTTACCTTTTCTGGCTGAGGGCCTTGGCCAGTGCCACTATCCTAGGATTTATAGAATATTTGATCTATTGGCCCAGAATGCCATATAACATTACATTGGACCAATGGACTCAATTTATAGAAAGGGAGGCATAGCAGTGGACCTATGACCATGGAATCTACCTAGAATTTGTCAGCTTGTAGACAAAAGCCATCCTCGGGATATAGTATACATCCTGAATATTTTTTTAAATGATATAGTTCTTGTGTCCCTAAGGTAGAGTTCATGGATCTGAGAATTATGGGATGAGAGTAGACGTAACCTCACGTACCATCTTTCTCAGTGCCCCACTTGGGGAATTTTTGCTTTCCTATTCCTACAACATTAGACGCTGTGTGGTCTAGATGTCCTGATTTCCAAAGGGAAATACTTCTGCTGCCTTTTTATCACTTCCGTTTCTTTATGCCAAAAGACCAGCAGGCAAGGGAAAAAAATCACCAACCAGGTAGGATCAAGTGACTCTAATCGCCCAGGTGTTAATCTAGATGAGGGAAACCTAAAGGGGGCTGCAGAATAGGGAGATGATGAATAACAGTTATAATTTTGAAACTAGCAACACTGACAGGGGCTGTAGTTTGTTTCACTAAACTTCTTCTTGTAAGTTTTCCAAAGAAAAAAAAGTAATTAGAACCCTGGTGCATGCCCAGATGGAGTGAATGCACTAAACTTATTTACCATTCATGTGGTACAGGAGGTGGGAGGAGTATAATGAAAGCTCAAGTACATTGCCCAGATTTCTCCTTCAAGATAGAGAAATCATTCCATTGGCTGACAGGTCACAGCTTAGTCCATGCTCAGAAATGACCCTCAGCCAAAAAGATCAGTCTCAGCCAAAACAATACCCTCTCTCTAGGGCAAACACACATTTAATATTTGGTTCTTGAAAGGGAAACAATGGGCCAGCCTTCTTGCTTCATTTTAGTATAAATCTGAAGGGCCATCTCAGCTTCAGAGCTCCCCATAGGATTGGCTGAGTTCTCTGTTGCAACTGTGCTGCAATCCAACTTCTCCCTCTGCCAGTATTGTTTCCCTCACTCGCTCACATGAAGTGTTCCAAAGGACATTTGTTAATAAAATTCCTGCATGCATTTCTTTCATATCAAAGTCATTTTCCAGAGAACTTGATCTAATACAATTACCTTTTCAGTGAAGTCTTCCCTGGACATACTACTTAAAATTTTAATCCTTCACCACTATTCCCCATACTCCTTATCTCTATTCTCTGTTTGGCTTTTGTTTTCTTTTTTTGCATTTATGACCATCTACAATTCTATATACTTTACATATTTATCTTGTTTATAGTCTGTGTGAACTCCCACCACCACACAAACACTAGACCTTAAGCTCTATGAGTGCATATATATTTTGTTTATTGCTCAAACTCCCTTGCCTGGTACATAACAGGAGATTAATTATATATAAATAAATTCCTGTAATTATAGAGTTAATATATCATACTTGAAATCATGTAGGAAGTAGAATCATGCAATTCCAAGAAAGAGTAAAGAGTTCTTGAATATCATATATCTATTGGTCACCCACCATTCACCAATTATGTCAATAAACAAAATTTGCTTCTATGTGCTACTGGCTTAGAACTTTAAAACAGAAGAGAAGAACTAAGAGGGCACAGTCACTGGAAAGTGTACTGTCTAGTTAATGAAGAAGATCAAACCAACCAGCAGATTTCTTTTAGAAATTTGAGAGGAAAAGCATCACCCAATGTATGATGGAGGATATGAAGCGCTATGGAGAACATATGTATCAGGTTCCTTCTTAAAGAATGAGAACTATGGGGAAAAAATCATCTGTGAAGGAACAAGACATTCCTAATGAGGAAAAAAAGTATGAGTGAAAACTAAGATGGTACTCCTAGTCTAGGAAAGAGATAAAACCCAGCTAAAACAGAGAATGTTATAATAAGTACAGGCATACTTCATTTTATTGCACTTTTTATAAATTGATGGTTTGTGGCAACCCTACCTCAAGCAGGTCTATCGATGCCACTTTTCCAACAGCATGTACTCACTTTATATCTTTGTATCACGTTTTGATCATTCTTGCAATATTTTAAATTTTTGTATTATTATTTTACGTTATGGTGATATGATCAGTGATCTTTGATGTTATTATTGTAATTATTTTGGAGTGCTATGAATCACGCCCACATAAGACAGCAAATTTAATCAACAAATGTTGTGCATATTCTTGTTCTACCAACCAGCTGTTCCCCCATCTCGCTCTCCTTCTCTTTGGGCCTGCCTATTCCCTGAGACACAACAATATTGAAATTAGGTCAATTAATAACCCTAAAATGACCTCTAAGAGTTCAAGTGAAAGGAAGAGTCACACTTGTCTCACTTCAAATCAAAAGCTAGAAACTATTAGGCTTAGTGAAGAAGGTATGTTTAAAACCAAGACTGGCCAAAATATAAGTCTCTTGTGCCAAACACTTAGCCAAGTTGTGAATGTTAAGGAAAAGTTCTTGAAAGAAATTAAAAGGGCTACTCCAGAACATACAAATGGTAAGTGAAATAGCCTTATTGCTGATATGGAGAAAGTTTGAGACAGAAGATCAAACTAGCCACTGTTCCCTCAAGAAAAAGCCTGATCCAGAACAAGGTCGTAACTCTCTTCAATTCTATGAAACTGAGAAATATGAAGAAGCTGAAGAAGAAAAGTTTGAAGCTAGTAGAAGTTGGTTCATCAGGTGTAAGGAAAGCAGTCATCTCATAATTTAAAAGTACAATATGAAGAAGTGCTAATCTACAAACTACAGCAAGTTATCGAGAAGATTTAGCTAAGATAATTGATGAAGGTGGCTATACTAAACAAAAGATTTTCAATATAAATGAAATAGTGTCATATTGAAAGAAGTTGCCATCTGGGACTTCCACAACTAGAGAGAAGTTAATGCCTAGCTTCACAGCTTCAAAAGACAGGCTGATTCTCTTGTTAAAGGCTAATGCAACTGGTGACTTTACATGGAAGCCAATGCTCATTTATCATTCTGAAAATCCTAGGGCTCTTAAGAATTATGATAAAACTACTCTATCTATGCTCTATAAATGGAAAACCAAAACCTGGATAATAGCATATGTGTTAACAGCATGGTTTACTGAATGTTTTAAGCCCACTGTAGAGATCTGCTGCTCAGAAAAAAAAAAAAAAAAAACAACATGTCAAAATATTACTGCTCATTGACAATTCACATGGTCATACAAGAGCTCTGATAGAAAGGTACAAGGAAATTAATGTTGTTTTCATCCCTGCTAAACATCCATTCTGCAGTCCATGGGTCAAGGACTAATTTCTACTTTCAAGGCTTAGTATTTGAGAAATACATTTCATAAAGCAATAGCTGCCATAATAGTGATTCCTGTGATGAATCTGGGAAAAGTAAATTGAAAACCTTCTGAAAAGGATTCACCATTGTAGATGCCCGTAAGAACATTTGTGATTCATGGGAGGAAGCAAAAATATCAACATTAACAGTAGTTTTGAAGATGGTTATTTCAACACTCATGGATGACTTTGAGGAGTTCAAGATTTAAGCAGAGGAGGTTAACTGCAGATGTGATAGAAACAGCAATGAAACTAGAATTAGAAGTGGAGCCTGAAGATGTGACTGTATTACTCTAACATAATGATAAACTTTAAGGGAGGAGGATTTGCTTGTTATGGATGAGCAAAGAAAGTAGTTTCTTGGGCTGGAATCTACTTCTGGTGAAGATGTTGTGACACTGCACTGTTTGTTGACATGACAACAAAGGATTAGAAAATTCCATAAATGTAGCTGACAAAACAGTGGCAGTATTTGAGAGGATTGACTCCAATCTTGAAAGAAGTTCTACTGTAAGTAAAAGCTATCAAACAGCACCACATGCTACTTTCGTGAAAGGAAGAGTGAATGTGGCAAACTTCATTTGTTGTTTTATTTTAAGAAATTTGTGCATATACTCCAACATTCAGCAATCACCAGCCTCATCAGTCATTAGCCACCAATATCAAGGCAAGACCCACCACCAGCAAAATTGTCACAACTCACTGACAATTCAGATAATTGTTAGCATTTTCAGCAATAAATTATTTTTAATGAAGGTATGTACATTGTGTTTTTTTAGACAAAATGCTGTTGCACACTTAGTAGACTACAATATAGTGTAAACATAACTTTTGTATGCTCTGGGAAACCACAAAATTTGTGTGACTCAACTTTATTGTGACATCTACTTTATTGATGTGGTCTGGAGCCAAACCCACAATATCAGTGAGATATGCCTGTATTGGAAATGCATTTAGATGGTTGGGTAGTGCTAACTTGGTTATTGAGCATATGGCAGTGGCAGTAAGACAGAAGGCAGTAATAAATATGAAGCCATTTGTTTCTTCAGCAAGGAAAGAGTGATAATAAAACTTGGGT
Organism: Cheirogaleus medius; assembly: GCA_008086735.1. Lineage (NCBI taxonomy): Eukaryota > Metazoa > Chordata > Mammalia > Primates > Cheirogaleidae > Cheirogaleus > Cheirogaleus medius. The sequence goes on along the minus strand of VBSM01003176.1, from coordinate 39,532,169 downwards.
TTGAGGGAATTTATCTTGGCACAATCAGACCAAGTGGACCGGAATAGGGAGGAGACTAGAATCAGGAAACCTAAGTAAGAGACTGTTACAAAAATCAGGACTGAAGTTACTAAAATAAGATTGCAGCAGTTAGGAATGAAAATGTGTTCAAGGGAGACATATGAAAAAATCTTAAAAGAGACAGAATTTGGGACTAGAAGAGGTACCCTTGGAAACAACTGTGACTCCCATATAATAATCATTATATGTAATTATATCCTAATCCATCAAGAAGGTTATAAAGACCAAACAAATGTATAAATCAACTGTAATGAGTAAAAATATATATTTGTATTACCTATTAAGACATAAGAGCTGCTTAACATTGGCAATGTAAACTTATTGCACCATCTGAATGTGCTAACTTCAAACAGCAAGTTTTGCTTCATTCCCTCAAGATCTAAAGATTGCTCTTAGGAAGCCCCAAAAGGCATGAACTCTGGAGGAAATATCATGCTCAGTGCTCCCAGAAGTGCACATTTGAGTACCATTAGCAAAGAAGGGATGGTTTGTCTCAAATTTCATGGGAATATACAGGGATAAAGGCCATTGCTAAGGCAGCTAGGACTCAAATCTCCCGGGGACTCAATGCCTGAAATCAACACCTCCTATAAGATAAGGAAACAAAATTAAAAATTCTACAGAAAACAGCCTGTTTTGACAATTGAATTATAAAAGAATATTTGACATTTTCTACACTGTATGAAATGAACTTCCACTTTTCTGTTTTAACCAGCAATGTTTAGTCATCAAATTTATGAGATTAGCATGTTATTGAATAACCTAATTATTATTCAATGAGCCATTGAGTCCACGATTAAAGTCAGCCATATGTTAACAGCAAGGGAAATCCAGCTTGGTGACTGTAGAAATGCAAGAGCAAAAGAGACATTTTCTAAAACATAGGTTGAAATCTGGTTATTAAAAACAGGTGGCAAATAATTGCATGTCATCTCAAGCTATATGTTTAATTATAAATGTATAATAATGATTACTCAAATTTTTTAAAGCTAATGTCCGCTTCTGAAGATTCCATAGAGACCCTAACCAAAAATAGCAAAAGAATTGTTTACATTGTCCAGGATTATGGTATTTCAGTGACTTTTAGAGCTTAAGGGTTCACTCTCTGTATTCAATCTCAAGTCAATTTGGCTGTAACACCAAAAAAAAAAAAGCCTCAAAGTTCTGAAAAGTCATTCTCAATGATAATTCTAAAAAACCACATCACTCCAACACAAACTCTCTTGCTTTTTGTACATGTGCTTGGGTTTATGTGTCTGTGTGTACATGTGTGCATATACAGGACAATCTCTCTCTCTTAGCTGGCAAATATGTATGTAACTAACATGATGTTAGCACTTTGGATAGCTTTATGTTTCTTGTTTTCAAGAACAAAAAAATTCATGCCCATAGCATTTAATTTAGTTTGCTTTTTCTGTTATAATCTTCCATCAATTTTCTTTCACTGTGAAGCAGAGTTTAACAACTGAAAGGAGCACACAGCCTTCATTTTTAAGGCTGAGAACAACATAATGTGTGAATGTTGGACTAATAGTTGCAACTGTATATATTGACACTATTTGGAACTAAAATTGGGCTTTTTCATTGATTTTTGTTGCTGTTGTTGTCACTGTAAAATTTTTAGGAGAAAAAATCTAACCATGCTGTCACTCAACACAAGAAAGGAAAGGGCCCCAGGTCTCTATCAATTCGTCAGCAAGAAATAATTTTTGAATATTTCCTATGGCTTGTACTGTGTGGAAATACTGTGGAGGACGTTATCACTACTCTAGTGGAATTTAGTATTTCGATTTTCATCATTTCTTTAGGTATGGAAAGCTATAACCTTAAGTGAAGCAGCGTGAAATAACAGCTGTATTAACAACTCCAACTCATTAGTGTTACCGTGTTCCAAGCACTCAAGGGAGAAGGCTGAGAAAAAAGCCTTTCTTTTCTCTCTGCCTCTGCCCAGCCTCCCTCTCCATAACACAGACATATTGGAATTTTATTTCAAGGATATTTTAATCACTGATAAAAAATAACATAATAATCTCACAAAGTTGATATGATTGGTTACAACAGAAAAGTGGAATTTAATTTTATACAGTGCAGAAAATGTATACTTGTACTCCTAAAAGAGTTGGTCAGCTTTAGTTAGGAATCTAGTTGGAAAGCTTTTATAAAACACACTTCCTGTCAACACCAGGGTATGTCCCTGTTAAAAAGCTATGGGGCATATTTATACTTGAACACAAATTATATGATGTGCCCAGTTAATGCTGCCATGGAACATGCAAAAAATCCTGTCTATTTGGGGTACTATGCATATTTAATTTTTATATAAAAGCAATAGGCAAAAGGAGATTAAATATTGCCCTAAGTGTTGCTTTCAGAGTGGACTTTGTGTTCATGAGTGAGCATTAGGCAGTGCAAATCTCCTTCCTTTGGGACAGGCCCTTTGCATTGTAAAAGCAATACCACATGATTTGCACAAATCCTTGCATACCTACCATTCCACTTCTTTATACTATCATATTATGGCTTTGGAGGAATGAAATTCAGGAAGTTTTGACTATGTTTATATTATCTTCAGCCTAATATTTTTAATGTGAAAAGGTAAACAAAGTAGGAATATGTATTTAATCTGGCAGCCTATTTTCTTGTCATATGAATATGCAAAAACCCACCTGTTCAAACTTTGCACATGATCCCAAAAGAAGAAAAGCACTGATAGGTTGATGGACTGAATGAATTCTAGCATTTTCTGGTTAAGTACATTCACAAATCTCAGAATGCACATTGAAAGATTTACCTGCTGCCACAGGCAACCAACTCTGTGTATAAGGAAAGTATTGATTGACTACCTACCCAGTGGTTTATGTTTCATGTAAGTCAAAAATTATGCAACATAATCTCTGCCCTCAAAACTGCAGATTTCCAAGAAGTGCATGATATCCGTTGGGGTAGTTGAAAGGTATGGAACATATTTAGGTGTAATTACTATTTTTACTTTTCAGGAAAAGCCAAATTACATATTGTTTCAAAGAACAGTGGTTTTTATTCCCCTAGCACCAAATCAACAAGAGTCCCTCCAGCACAGCAGCAGTTGCTTAATGGCCCTAAAGAGTTAATGTACTGCCTAAATTGAATACAAGTCAGTGTCTACACTAAGTGTGCCCTCAATTAGTGTTGACTAATTGACTTCCTCACAATCAATAAAACCTCAATTTATAGAGATGGAGCCTATGAGACTGAAATCAATAATTTAAGAAAATTGTGTGTTGAATACTATATTTGTAGCAATACAATATGTATAAATACAAAAACTATATGTATTTATTTCCATTGTTTAAAATAAGATGTTTTCTAGTTCACTAACACTAATAGATGCCCAATAATTTTCAGTAATAACTAAGCATTGGGAGACCATAACATCTGAATAGCTTAATATAAATATTCTGATTGTGATGCAAGAGTGATTATGAAGCATTTGAAGAGCCAAATATCTGAAGATAAGATGTAAGCATTGTTGATTAGTAATAATAACTTCCAATGACAATAATAGAGATTGCCTATTAGTGAGAAACATTCCATTTGAATTGCTCATTGTAGATCATCTTTGGTATACAGATTTTGACAACTTTCTACAGTATTTTATGCTACTCTTTAAGGCAGATAAGCCTGTTTTTGAAGATGTGCCAGAAGTGGCCATTTAATTTGAAAGCATAATGAATTTCCTCTTTAGCTTCCATCAGGGTTGTATGGCTCTACCCCTTGATCAGGTGACAGATGAGAAAGCATCCCCTTAGTCAAAGCAGACTCTCAGAGCGTGAGGGAATGGGCTGTTGGGTACCTCAGCAGAGCACAGTTCCTGCGTCCTATGTCCAAACCAGAGCTGTGCTCTATATTTGAAAACTTTGAGTGAATAAACTGACAAGTATCTAAAACCACAAGATGGGAAGTAAAATTAGTTCAGAGAGCAAGGAGTCAGCCAAAAGGTCAAAAGAACTGGAGAAAAAGCTTCAGGAGGATGCTGAGCGAGATGCAAGAACTGTAAAGTTGCTACTATTAGGTAATATTTTTCCCCTATTGCTTTCAAAATTCTGATTTTTCTTTAGTTGTGATGTGTTTAGTTTCTCAAACTTTAATTTCTGAAATATATTAAAATATGGGAGATTTATTATGGAAATGTATTTGGAAACTTAAGTAGACTTTATTTGAACTCTATAAATATATAATACTTTTTGGTTTGGTATTTTATTACATGTTTTTTGTTGGGGAAAGAGATACATATTAGATAACTCAATTTCCCTGTCAACAATATGATTTACTTTTATATAAAAAACCATATACATTGATTATTTTATTGCACCCTAATCATTTTCTGAATGTTAGCTTTTTAATACTAAAAACAATCTTTTAATTACACATCATAAAGATCTACATTACTTTGTTTGAACGGAAGTATGTTGGGTTGTTTAATATCAAATGTAATATGTTATTTATTTACCTGTGCTTTTAAAATCAATTAGTCTCAAGTCATTTAGAGAGTAATGATAAGTACTTTAAATTATATTAATACTATTTAGGCTCCTGAATATCACCTGTGATATTGTCTGTACACTTGAGAAATAATCCATCTAAATCCTTTTAGAGCATTTCTATATTCATTCAGGTCAGGAATTACATCTCTTCTACTTCTTTCATTCCCTCAAATCTCAGCAAAATATTTTACCGTGACCATAAGTTCAATACATGTTTAATTAATTGAAAGAATGAAAATAATTTTTACCATACATTTTCCATAAAACATAAAGCATTTAACATGCAGTGGTCACTGAAACAGAAATATGTTTTTGAAGTAAAAACTAAAGACCTATATAAAGCAGAATACAAAACAAGAGCTTTAATTTAATCGGGGTTGTATGTTCTCTCTGACCTTGGCGATACACAAAGGACTTGATTGTGTTTCAGAATTGTGAATCTCTCACACAACAAATTTCCTCATTTTCTTAGTGTTCTCTTACTGTGTCTAATTTGTTCCCGGTGGCAAGAGTGTTTCAAAAGCCAACTGTGGGATTGCCACACTTGCTCCTCAAAGGAAAGGAAATGTCCTCTCCTTTTACAAACAAGTTCTGTGGCTGCACACTTGCCTATGGCACTTGCCAGTAACCATCTAGAGGTTGGTGACTTAGAAAGATGTTGGAATAAGTGCTTATGACACCACTCAACATACCATGTTTCCCTGAAAATAAGACAGGGTCTTATATTTATTTTTCCTCAAGAAGACACCCTAGGGCTTATTTTTAGGGGATGTGTTATTTTATTTTTAAGTATGGTACAATAATCTACATTTATTCAAATATAGTTAAGTCGTCTTCTTCTGGAACATCATCATAACTCTCCAAACCCCAAATTCCATCCTGAATTTCTTGCGACTCTATTTCCTTTAGAACCATTGGCCCCAATCTCTCATGTCGAGCAATAGAGCTCTCATGGGGCAGATGAGAAGGACTGCTCATCTTCTTTACCGCTCCGGGACGAAACGCACGGGTTGTGCAGATACACTGCACAGCCACGCCCATCGCTAGGTCTTATTTTCGGAGTAGGGCTTATATTGCACAAATGCTTAGAAATCCTGCTAGGGCTTATTTTATGGGTAGGTCTTATTTTCGGGGAAACACGGTACTTGCCCTAAAACTTCAGAGAATGCTCTGGGGTTCTGATCAAGAGTGAAAGTAATATGGACATAGAAAAAACAAACAAAAGGTGAGAGAGAAAGCCAAGCATTCATACAAATGCATTTTATACTCCTCTTGTCCTAAGAATAATGTTATAAGAGTGGTGATAAAATACAACAAAAACCCTTATGTTCGAATAAAATTTCAGAAGAATAGATATGTTTTCTACATACCAATTTTTAAAATATTTCTCTTATTATTTTATAAAAATATAAATGGAAAGCCAAAAAAATGAAAAGATTGATACTAAAATTTAGACAAAGAAAATTGCTATCAAACATGCCAAAAAGCAATGACTCTTGAGAGAAGCACATCAGAACAGGTGGTCAACTGAGGATTCGCTTGTGAAAGAAAAGAGTAAGGCAGAATGGTGGTTCCCAAGGGCTGGAGTGGTTAGAAGGTAGAAGGAGAGGGGGAAATATTGGTCAAAAGATACATAATTACAGTCAGGAGGAATAAATTTCAGGAGATCTATTGTACAGCAAGGTGACTATAGTTAAGGATGATATATTTGATTCTTAAAAAATGTAAAGAGAGTGGATATTAATGGTCTTACCATGAAAATGATAACTGCATGATAATGCTTTGTTAATTAGCTATATTTAACCATTCCACAATGTATATATAATTCAAAACATAATGTAATACACAATAAAAACATTCAATGCTGTATATTTAAAAATATATTTTAAAAAATTTAAAAAAGAATATGTGCAGATGACTGAAAACATATCAATGAAAATTCAGTCAAAAGGTACAGTGTAATAATAGAGAAATGGATACATTTTTAAAATTTTGGACAGAGAATCAGTAGATTACTGATATATGGAATCAGAAAAGTTCACAGCTTCACACAGAGCTATTGATTTGGCTCAACTTATTATGTACAATGATACCAAATGAAAAAGAAACCATATCAAGTATTTTTAGATTTCAGTGGTAAGTTAGAGCAAGAAAAAAGAGTAACATTTGTTCCAGAGGTATAAAAGAATCATTAGTGGTACTAGTATACCTTTAACTTTTCTAAGACTATCATAATTTTATACATTCATTTTCATCATTACCATAGCATATGCTTGGATTTGTGTGCACCAAACTTCTCAATCATATTTTATTTATACAAAATAAATCAAATTCTCTAAAGTTTTTCTTATTTTAATTATATTCCAAACATTTGACTAAGTTTTCCCTCCTGGACTCCTTTTGAGTTCTATGTATAATGTTTCAATTATCAAAGTCAAAATAACAAAGTGTTGAAACAACTCTGCTTCATTCTCATTTTAATTGAATTCAAACAATTGTTATATTCAATTTGGCCTTATTAAGACATCATAAAAGTGTTCAGAACTAAACTAACACTTCCCATTCTCTCATCCTTAAATCTCCTCAACAATGATATCTACTTAATTTGTCCCATCATCAAAACAGTATTTTTATTCATCAATGTAATGTGAACAAGTTTCTAAGTTTACCAATGAATGGATGGCATGTGGGACTAATCAGCTTAACCTAAGTAATGATCAGATCCTGAGTCTAACACTACATTTACAAAAATGAGAAATCTACAAAACACTTTTGACAGAATTTACTGTTTATGCTGATCCTAATTATCTGGTGAATTTCTAGGTGCCTAAACACATTACCTTTCCAAATTTAACAGAGTACTATAAAGTAGATGTAACCATTTGGCATTACTGAACACAAGATTTCAATGAATCTGAAGACCTATCAAAGTGCTACTTTACAATAAAAGGTCTCCTTGCAGACAGATTCCTTTCTTATTACATCTTTCTTTACCTTCAGTAAAATTACAGAATAGATGTCAAATCTGTGTTTTTCAGCAAAAGGCAGGCTTTTAGGAAACACTGGAGATGACTCATATATTGCCGACACATTTGATAACTGCAATCAAGACAATAATGTCATGTACTCTGAAAAACTATTAGCCTATAAATATATTCCAAAGAATACATTTTAATAAGAAAAACAAATTCTAATGAATAAGATGTTCTTTTGTAGACTGTTAGTTTTTAAAGTTTTATTTATAAATGTTTGATTAAACTGCATTGCTATTCAAAAGAAATACTTATTACTTAGTTATAAACTAAATATGAATCATGTTTCCATTTTTTTCTTTCTCCTTTGTGTTTATTACTTCAAATTTCAGTTTAAATTTATTTCACCACATTACTATCCTTTAGTAAATTTGTTTTTACAAATTTCCATCACAGGATCTGGTTAGATTTAGAGCCCCATGGAAAGTATAGGGGAAAAAATTCCCTTTTTTTTTCTTCATATCCAAAACACTCTGCCACATTTTTTACATAACTAACATTCATTCTGAAATTCTCAGTTCTGATATTATAATTAGCTTTTAGCTAGGGATTTCTAGCACTATTACAGGAAGTTCATCATGGGTGTTCTTTTCCTTCGGTTCTCAAACCTTTTTGTTTTTAATTTTTCTTTGTGCTATATTGTAAGCATCACACTATTCTTGTAATGTTGCCATATGAGTTTTATTGTTTTAAAATACTATTCTAATCATCTGGCTCTCAGAAATATGAATATGGATGGAATCTAGACATCAAAGAATATCTACTTTAAATGTGCTTATATTTATCGTAGCTAATCAATTATTTTCAATTTTTTCAAATAGTCTTACCTATTCAACAAATATATATTTTGAAAAGTATGCCTTTTTAGTATTATAGGAGGAGAGTTATGATAATTATGATTTTGACACTTCTAATGGCTTGTTACAAAATAATTAGTAAAATAAAACCTATACAGTGGAATAAGCTAAACAGTTTAAACACATAGCATAGTGAGAACACAATTTAATACTAGCTAAGAAGAATGTGTGTTTTAAGCCACTGAGGTAAAACTGATTTATTAATATTTCATCAAGTGTTTTGCTGTTTTACCTCTCAGGGTGACCTTGGACTAGCCACATTTTCCTCAGAAAAATGATAGGTGTCAAAGTATTTGGTAAATTGTAAAAAGTCAGACAAATGTGGTTTATTCTTTTGCATTACAGATTCCCAAATCTTAAAAAATCAAATGTTAGTATATGTGTATAATTTATCTTCCTGTTGTCTTCCTTTTATGTATAACAAAGAAAAGTGAGGACATAAGCTAGGGAAGGGGGGAAAAGAGGTAGTAATTTGGGACATTCAAATTTGTGATTTTTTTTTAGCATGACCAAATGGAGATATATATTAGGTCAGTATATGGGTCTGGAAATTAGGAAAGATAACTGTAGTGAGAGCTTTGTTTTTGATACATTCAATTCCCCATTTTCATTACTTATATTTTCCCTTTTCCAGATATCCAGTATGTATAGGCCAACCAAGTGATCAACCAAGGCCTTTTTCTTGGTTGTTAAAACATTAATTTATACCAAAAGATTGTATACACAACTACTCCCTCAATTAAGGAACTCTCAAATATCTATCTATTAATAAAACAGGCCTGTGTGGGAAAAGTCAATTTTGTATTTTAATGTCTTCATGTTTTAGCCTAAAAGGTATATTAATAAGCTAAGAAAGATGATATATATGCTCAAATGCTTCTCAAAATTCAAGAAAACTCATATTTTTAAAAATATCCAATGCATACAACTTGATGAGTTTGGAGATAAGCATATATCCATAAAACCATTACCACAATCCATGTGGTCAACATTTTCATTGCCTCTAAAACTTTCTTCCTGTCCTCTTATTTATTATTATTATTATTATTTTATGATAACACCTAGCATAAAATATATCCTAGCAAAATTTTAAGTATATAGTACAGTATTTTAAACTATAGGTACAAATATTATCAGATATTTTTAAATGAAGTATAAAATTGGAAGTTAGAATATTAAAATAAAAGATCACTAAAAAGATAGTACATAGCTATAATATTCTTTCTCAGAAATGAAACATGCTTAGATAGTTTGATGAGAAATTTTACAGATTCATGATGCTTATTATTTCTATATCACAGAAATAGGTATCTGGATGTACTAATAGCCATAGAGATATATCTGGTACTGCATGCTTAATGATATCATGCACTGAAAAACCACAATATTATTATATGATTTTTATGCTAAAATATTTATATTGAATCTAACCATCAGACAATATATAATATTGGACATTATATAGAAAATTGTCCTAGACTTTAGAAAAATGTCGATGTTAGAAAAACAAAATAACCATACTAAAGGAAATTTTCTAAATTTAAAAAGTTTTAACATAACAAAAATATGTGTGAAACTTGATTGGATATTGAATCCATGAAACATAACATATGAAAAACATTTTCTAAAACAATCACAAATTTAAATGCAGAGTATATAGTATTAGGTAACATGTGGGTTAATATAAATTTTCTTAAGCTTGAAAATAGTATTGTGGTCTTCTAGAAAAATGGCCTTATTCTTAAAAGATGCATTCTGAAGTATTTATGGGTAAAATGTCTGATAAAGATTCAGCAAAACAAAGAACATGAAAATATCTACATAGATCTAGATGTAAATGTATATATATGTATATATAAAAGAAAGAAAGCAAACATGACAAAGCATCAATAATTGGTAAAGGCAAAGGTTATAAAATACAGGCTTCTAAAGTACTATTTCCTCTGTTTAAGTTATCAAGATAATAAGTTTAGAACCAGGAATACTGGCTCATGCCTGTAATCCCAGCACTCTGGGAGGCTAAGGCAGGAAGATCACTTGAGGTCAGGAGTTTGAGACCAGCCTGGGCAACAAGCGAGACCCTGTCTTTACAAAAAAATTTTTTTTTAAATAGCTGGCTTGGTGGCACCCACCTGTAGTCCCAGCTACTCGGGAGGCTAGAGCAGAAAATGGCCTGTGCCCAGGAGTTTGAGACCACAGTGAACTATGTTTGTGCCACTGCACTCCAGCCTGGGCGGCAGAGCAAGACCCTGTCTCTGAAAAAAAGTTTGGGGAAAATAAAAACAAACAAATATTATGCTATTATTCATTTTCTGGCAAAAGAAAATGTACAAATTTATCTGCAAATTTATTCATATTGCTTTGTTAGTGAATTCTACCAAACAGCCCATGGACAGATTATTTCAAAATTACATAAACATTTTTAGGAAATTCTTCTCAATTCATCATTTGACAAGCTTGACTAAATTTGACAATGACAATAACATGCCAATCATCCTCACAAACATAAATACAAAAACCAAAGTGCAATATTAGAAAATTAATACCAACAATGTATAACATATTTTTTAAAGGGGCAGGGTCACTACAATATCAAATTAAAAGGGAAAAATCATAATGTTGGTAGATGCAAAAAAAATAAATTAATTAAATAAAATTCTTCATCAATTCCTGACAAAAAGCACTTACTGAACTAGGAATAGAAGGGGATTTCCTGAGCCAAATATGCAGTGTACAAAATCCATGAGTAACTATTATATTTAATGGCAAACATTTAGCATTGTTGACTACAGATAGCGAAGAAGGACTTATGATGATTAATGGGTTTCCTGTTGACAGAATAGACTGTAGAGTATGACACAGTTTCCTGCCTTTGACCTTCTTCTCTTCCACATATCTATCAGGGATTTGGGTAAAGGTGAACAGGCAGGCATTTCAAACTTGAGTAAAATTCAGTTTGGAAGGCTATAGTGACAAAACAAAGTTAGAATTCCAAATGATCTCAACTAGCAGAAATGCTTGCCTCAAATAAGCAATATGATATTTAATGGATATTTTTATTAAGGTTCAAAATCAATTAAATACATACTTTCCAGTTATGGAAAAAACTACTTGGTAAGAGTTGATATATAAAAAGTACAAAAACTTTATTTACTACAAGCTCAATATAGGTAAAGAATACTACAAAGGAAAAAAAGAAAGGAGGCAAACTAGTCATAGTCCCTATTAAGAAAAAATATTCTATTTAAAAGCAATCAGCAGGAGTGAGGCAGATCTAGGTTGCATCCCTATCCTACAGCATCAGAATATCAGTGCTGTTCATAAACCTGATGTCTACAGCGAAATTTTCAGTGCCGGCATTTCAGAAGGAGATTGGCTCTTGCATAGAGTGTAGTTCAGAGGGTAAGGGGTTCAAAAGTCATGTTCCACAAGAAAAGATTAAAAGAATGGAAGATATTATACTTGAAACATCTTTAAAAAGATATGAACACATTCTTCAAATAAGAGAAAATGTCGAGAGTTCATGATATGTTAGAGTGTATTCTAGGTAACTTACATGTATAATTTAATCCTCCCAAGACTTAAAAGGTAAATATTAATAACACAATTTTATAAAAGAGGAAACTGACTCTCAAGAGAGATTAAATTTGATCAAGACACCTAGCCAAAGTCAGAAATGAGTGCGAAGCCTGTATCTATTTAATTTCAAAACATGACTATGCCTATTCCACTTCCCTACCCTGTCTGGACTATTTGAAGTACTGTCATGTGGAAAAAAGACAATTTTGTGGTTGCTCCACGAAAAGAAAGAGTAAGTGAAATATATTAAGTTGGTTCAAAAAAGACTACCCTAAAAATCTTAATATGAGAGTCAGAAGACATAGTTTGTTTTAAGATAGATCTGGGACTTAGCATGATTATCATAATCTCTACTGGATTCATTTTTTTCATGTAAAGAATGAAGAGAAGTACATAGCGAGTTGATTTCTAAGGTTTCTTTCTACTGTAGAATTATGTGATTTTTAAGACTTCCTACAATAAATATTATATATGATTATAAGTCAGAATGTTCAATCTCATTTTGCCTATTTTATCAAGTTGTACCGAATGAAAAATCAAACTTTGTTTATATTCAGTTGAAGTTTAGTTACAGTTATAGATATTAGGTAGCTTTAAAATTGTTTTGACATTTTCAAATAAAAAATGTGGAACAGAATCTCTGATTTATTTTTATTAAAAATAATTTGTGAGTATCAAAGTAAAAATTAAGTATAAAAATAAATATTTAATTACTGGAAACATTATCTATTTTAAAGAAACAGTGCATATCTTGAAAAATTCCCTTGGTACCCCTCGACCCAGAAAATCATTTCAGTGATGACTGCAATTTGGAAGGAACAGATTATCTCAGGACATCCTCACATATGGGAACTTGCTATTAGAATGTCTATATTTGGCTTTATAAAATAATCTAATCTTACAAGAATGTAATGGCTATTGTGAACTAAGACCTAGAATTGTTGTTGAGAATGGGATTCAATAATTTATTTCTGAAATAACTTTGCACTAGAGCTGCAAATAATAAATGAGATTTTAGATAGATTGGCCTTTTTTTTTTTTTAGGAATTTTCCTGTTAATGCTGTAGTTGACTACACTGGACCTTCACATAGAAGAATGAAGTCACTACATACAGCAAGGATGGTCTAGACACCTTTTAAAAGATTTCTAAGAAAAAGTACTAATTCTAAATATACGGTTTTATTTAAAAGCAAATGCTATTTTTTAAGGTTATTTATTATTCTGTTTACCTTAGATACATAGATAACTTAGCAGCTAAGTTACAAAGAACTGTTATATAATAACACACCCTCTAGCCTCAGAAATAATTTTGGAAATGCCAGGTCTTAGTGTCAACAGTATGAAGTACAGGAGACCATTCTAAATGTACATTGACTCTCTTGCATGGTCTAAAAGTCACTTTTTCCCCAAATTTATGATATATTTTGACTAGTCAATAGTAACAGAGTAAATAGAATGAAATTTGGTTGTGATTATTTTTTAACTGTATAACAGTGGTTCTTAACTGATACATATTTGTCCATAATACACATTCTGGTACAATTCTGGAAAATTCTTGACAGACTTTTTCTGTTATTATCAAGGTAGATAATTCATTAAAATAAAAAGTCTAAATTACTTTCACTTCATTATAGAAATCATAGATATTATAGCATTATTTAAGGGAATTCAATTGATATTCAAAAATAAGACATTCTTTTTTCAGTCTCAGATTTCCCCCTGTATTTTCACTCTGGTTGAATAAAATACAACACTAAATACACCTGTATGAGCAAGGACTAGAGTTCCTACTGGGCTCACTGACTTTTCTCCCACATCCCCATAAATGTAATTTTCAAGACAGTAAAATAAATGTATTTGGAGAAGTGAGATATTCTCCAAATCTGTCACTTATGTAGAATGATGTTACAATCTCTAATATCCACTTCTATTGTTAGGGATTTTAAAACAAAATCTGTTAAGGGAAGTTTTATAGTCTTATTGAATGACTTTCCATTCAAAGTGATGTACATCCTAGAGCAAAATAGCAAATTATCTACTGCCAGCAAACCAGAATATTGTGCAGCGCTCACTGATTTGCTTCTGCCACTCTCACAAACAAATAACTTTCAGCCATGCAAAATAATATAGTCAGCTGTCTTCTGAAAATTGGAGAGGTGGTATTCTAACGTGATTTTATTTCATTTTTAATAGTTTTAATCTTGGGCATTGCAGCCTCTATCAAATGAGATGGTTGTACCCAATCTGTCAGTTTGTGTTTAGTTCTGTTAAGTAAAATCTATGGAGAAATATTAACAAATTACTTGGGTTGATTTTTGCATTTTTCAACTTTGTTGTCATATTTCACTACCTGTGTTGTAGGGCACAATAGCATAAAATCCTAAAGAGATGTATTCTGGAGGTTTACCCAAGAGAAAGAATCTATATATGATCACCAAAAAATGTAACATTATTTCCTAAAGCTTTACCATTCTAATTTCCTCAATATCATATAAGATGGGTAGCTATTTCAGAAAACTGCAGAAACTAGATTGCATTTAGATGTGCCTAGGACAAAAAAAATTGTTGTGAAATAGAATCAAATTTAGGTGTAGCTATATCTATTCATCAACACTTAAGAAAACATTATAATACATACAGAAATATCTCAATTAAAAAAATACAGTACAAAGGACAAAATATTTTTTTCTGAAACATGAGTTTAAAGAATTCATTTGTTTCATTGAGATTCTACTGAGTTAGGCAGCATTCTAGGTACTTTGGATAAATCAGTGAACAAAAGAGACAGACTCTTGCCAATCTGAAATTTAACTTGCTGTGATATAAGACAGACAGAAAACCTTAAAAATGATATATGAATAATTTTTAAGCATGTAGAAAAAGATAACTGTTAAGAATGAAGTGAAGGTAAAGTAGAGAAAGGAAGATTAAGTAAGTGAGGGTTGGGTTAGAATTTTAAATAGGGTAGTCAGTGTCCTCTGATTCAATACATATTTTAATATAATTTGAATAAAACTTTGAGATTTGGGGTTACCAAAAGTCATATTACTTTTGCTTACATAAATTTGTACAAGTTGTAGTAAAATAAGGCAGTTGACTGCCATGCTGGTAAAGGCATGGTAATGTCTATGAGTTTTCCTGAATTTGGATTCTTCCTGGGAAATCTGAAAATTGCCTTATTCATGCTTCTTTGAAATCTGTCCAAAATTAATAGGAACACTGACACTTTGAAGATATCCTATGATCCAATTTTTGGAACTGCCAGTAAAATGTCAAGTGCCTTGCTTCCCTCAGAGACACAGATCTTAGTATTTGAAAACTAAAAATCTACTCATTGGCATTTTAGATCAGGCCCTTGGTCCATGTAGTTCAAGATCATGTTTCTAATAATAAATGTTGGCTGTAGCCTGAAGACAGATTCTAAAAGACATGATGTCATAATAAGTATAAAATGCTGAGTTTTTGTCAACAATGCTTTAGAGATTTCTTAGTGATTTTATCTAAAAATTTTATGAACTAATTTGCATTACCAGACGTTACCAACTTTTGGTGACTTCTTGCTTTCCTCCTGTCTGTAAAACTAGAACTTTCAAATGTCAAGAAGTTTCCTGAATTTACTCCAACCCCTCCCCCAACCCTCACAAGTCTAAGATTCATAGATGCATCAAAAGTTTAAAGTTTGTTTTTGTGCTCTATCCATACCCTACATATTAGAGTAATTTTAATCAAATTCTCTCATTTTTACTTTGGAGTCATAATCACTTTTAGTGTCTTTTCATATAGCAGCCCCATACTCTTTAATTATTTGAAGATCCTTATATTAATCCTCCTGAGCCACATTGCATTTATGCTGCTGGCCATCTATCCTATGCCTGATATGCATGTTGTGGGGGCTTTCTCCTAGTCAGTAGCTTGCCCCTTTTATTTTCTTAACCCTGGTCAATTCCAATTTGTTAAATTTTTACTTTTTGTTCGTTCGTTCTTTTATATCTTATCTAAGTAAATTTTGGCTAATTGAAGTTTGCAAATATTTTGAAAATATGTATTTCTTTAGAAATTTTATCTTGTTAGTTTTTATGTATAAGTTTATGAGCCATTTTAAATTAATTTTTGGTATGTTGTGATGTGAGTCAAGGTTTTTTTTCCATACATCTATACTATTGCTCCAGTATTATTTGCTGAATCCATATAGGGTATTTGCAATAGGATGTTGTCTTTATAAAACACTACAAAGTTTCTTAGATTCTCAGACAACATTGCTTTGTGTTTAATTTTATGCTGTAGTCTGCAAACAATTTCATGCTTATTATGTTATTAGAGCCTTCTAATAATCCTGTGAGTTAAGTATTCTCAGTTTATAGGTGAGAAAATTGAGGGGGTTAGAGAGCTTACTGAAGCTATTACACACACACACACACACACACACACACAAGGAAAAGAAAAACTTCAAATCTAGGTCATCACACTTTATTTCAGTACTTCTTGCTTTTCATTTTCAAAAGAAATACGCTTTAATGGCAAAGGAGACTCAAGATATGTCCTCAAAAGACCTTGAGACATAGTCTGAAATAACCACTGATTTTTCATAAAATCCTCAACAAAATACTAGTAAATTCAACAACACATCAAAAAGATAATACACCATGATCAAAGGGTTTTTATACCAGGGATGCAAGTATGGTTTTACATCTACACGTCAATAAATGTGATTCATCATATAAACAGAATTAAAGACAAAAACCATATGATTATCTCAATAGATGCAGAAAAAGCATTTGATAAAATGCAGCACCACTTCATGATAAAAACTCTAAACAAGTTATTCATAAAAGGAACATACATCAAAATAATAAAAACCATATATGACAAATCCACAGCCAACATCATACTGAATGGGAAAAAACTAAAAGTGTTCCCTCTAAGAACTGGAATGAGAAAAGGAGGCCCACTTTCACCACTCCTATTCAACATAGTACTGAAAATCCTAGCAAGAAGAATCAGGCAAGACAAAAAAAAGGCATCCAAATTGGAAAAGAGGAAGCAAATTCTGTTTGTTGATGATATGATCTTATATTTAGAAAACCCTAAAGTCTTCACAAAAAAAAACTCCTAGATTTAATAAATGTATTCAGTAATGTTTCAGGATGCAAAATCAATATACAAAAATCAGTAGCATTTATATACACCAATAATAAACAAGCTGAAAATCAAATCAAGAAGGCAATTACATTTACTATAACTATGAAACAAATAAAATACCTAGGAATATATTTAACCAAGGAGGCAAAAGACCTCTACAAGGAAAACTAGTAAACACTGATAAAAGAAACTGTACATGATGCAAACAAAGGGAAAAACATTTATGCTCATGGATTGGAAGAATTGATATTGTTCAAATGACCATACTGCCCAAAGCAATATACATATTCAATGCAATTCCAATCAAAATGCCAATATCAATTTTCCAGAAGTAGAAAAAAATAAATCCCAAGATTTATATGAAACCAAAAAGGAGTCCAAATAGTCAAAGCAATCCTGAACAACAACAATGAAAAAGCTGAAGGCATCATATTACCTGACCTCTAATTACACTACAAGATTATAACACCAAAACAGCATGGCACTGGTATAAAAGTAGACACATAGATCAATGAAATGGAATAGAGACCCAGAAATAAAGCCACACATCTATAGATAACTCATCTTTGACTAATTTAACAAGAACATAGACTGGGGAAAGGATACCATTTTTAATAAACAGTCCCAGAAAAATTGGATCACCATATGTAGAAGGACCCCTTTCTCTCACCATACACAAAAAATCAACTCAAAATGGATTAAAGACTTAAATTAAGACCTGTAACTATAAAAATATTAGAAGAAAACTTAGGAAAAACTCTTCTGGTCATTGGTCTAGGCAAAGAATTCACAACTAACACCTCAAAATCACAAGTGACAAGAATAAAAATAGATAAATGGGACTTAATTAAACTAAAAAGTTTCTGCTCATAACAAAATAATCAACACAGTGAACAGACAATCTGTAGAATGGAGAAAATATTTGCAAACTATGCATATGACAGGGGACTGATATCCAGAATTTATAAGGAACTCAAACAACTCAATAATAACAAAGAAAAACAAATAACCTTATTAAAAGTGGGCAAAGGACATGAATAGATATTTTTCAAAAGAAGACATACAAGTGACCAACAAGCATATGAAAAAATACTCAACATCACTAATAATCAGAGAAAAGCAAATTAAAACCACAATGAGATATCATCTTACACAAGTCAAAATGACTATTACTAAAAAGACAAAAAATAACAAATGTTGGCAAGAATGCAGAAAAAAAGTACTTATGCACTATTGGTAGGAATGTAAATTAGTGCAACCTCTATGTAAAACAGAATGGAGATTTCTCAAAAAATTAAAAATAGAACTACCATTCAATTCAGCAATTCCACTATGGGCATCTACCCAAAAGAAAATAAATTGTTATACCAAAAAAATACCTACATTCTTATGTTTATCATAGCACTATTCACAATAGCAAAGATACGAAATCAACCTAAGTGTCTATCAGTGAATGACTGGATAAAGAAAATGAGATATAGCCATAGAAGAGAATGAAATCATGTCCTTTACAGCAACTTGGATGGAACTGGAGGCCATTATCTCAAGTGAAATAACTCAGAAACAGAAAGTTAAAACCTCATGTTTTCTCTTATAAGAGGGAGTTAAATAATATGTGCACTTGGACATAGAGTGTGGAATGATAGATATTGGAGACTTGAAAGGGTGGAAGGGAGGGTGGGATGGATGATGAGAAATTACTTAATGAGTATAATGTACATTATTCAGGTGATGGATACACTATACACCCAGACTTCACCACTAAGCAATATATCCATAAAACAAAATTGCACTCGTACCCCTTAAATTTACACAAATAATAAAAAAGAGATTCATGCTTTATCTTTAGAAAATCATATGTATTTTGTCTTCCTCTCCATGATATTTGCAGAGTTGACTTTATACCAAAATAAAGTTTTATATTGTATATCATCAGCTAAAATAGCTATTCCAGATACATGCAACAGGTTTCTCTATGGTATTACTGCCAGCTCCCCCTTTACCCACACCAAGCTCCTCCCCCAGGAATGTCACTGTAACCCACTTTGAGACACTCCCATATCTATTCTTATCTGCAGGCTCCTCAGTATTGCTTAGTGGTATTAGCAACCTTCTTTTGTTAAACGAGAAGAAATTTTACCACGTACCAAGGTAAATATGATTCTGGAGACAAGAGCCCATCATTCAATCAAAATTCTGGAAATAAAAAGTTATTACCTTTTTTTTTCTTTTATCTTGCTATTTAATTAAATCTGATATATAAAGTGACATTCTGGGGGAATGAGAGTGATCTACAGATTATGAAGTTGGGGACCATTTTCTTGGGTTGCAAAGCCAGGATATATAGCTTCCCAAATTATGTTCAAATGCAAAAATATAATTTTCCCCTGATAATATATAATGCTTGCTTTAGAAGATATAATATGAGAGGTGTCTGTTAAATATTTCTCTTGAGAAAATGATAGTCAGGTTTTGGTTTTGTTTGTTTTTTTTAATGTCTATACAAAATTTGCTTTGTCAGTTGATAAATTTTTTATTTTTTTGTTTCAGGAGCAGGAGAATCTGGAAAAAGTACTATCGTTAAACAAATGAAGTAGGTACACAACTATTTCAAATGTTTAATATTGGATACCTGTCCGTGTATTTGACTATTCATAAAATAAATGCTTTTGGAAATGTTGATTGATAGTGTTTTCTAAATCATAGGTCCTGGCAGAGTACTCACAGTTCCTATACAAATATCCTTCCATTCTTTAGCAGAAAGCATAATATATGAGTAATTTTGTAATTGCCATTTTTAAAAAATTTTACCTGTCAAGACAAATTCATAAACATTTCAAAATATGTCAATCAATGATCCATTGGAATTTTGGGGGAAATAATATTTTTAACCTCATTGACATTTTGCCTACCTGGGAATGAAATGCCTACCTAAAATCATTACTATCATGAAATTTTATATATTTTTGCATTTATTTCTCTACTTTTTCTCTTTATAATGAACTACACCTGAATTCCTTAATAAAGAAATAATGAACACAAAAATGCTGTAATTCAAGAATGTAATGTCTAAATGATAAAATTATGATTGATAAGTGGAGGAGAACAGGTGAAACCTTTATGGCTCTGTCTCTGCTAGAGAATTTTAAAGGATAATTGTGGCTATAGAAGAAGAAGAATCATATTTGAGCCTATTTGTTAATTATGTGTTAAAGGACCTTGTTTTTTGGGCCATACTAATTGAGGAAGTGATTCTAGTCAATCGTGAAATTGGTTTTACTCTAAACGGCTGCTTTTGTCCTTCTATGTGATAATGTAAGTTCCATCTGCAACCAAATATTTTAACCTCACTTATCTGCAACCAAATATTTGACCTATTCTCTTGTCTCTGAAGAACAGAGACTCTTTATCCTATTCCATGATTGTACTACTTTTGAGTTCTCAAGTCCATCCTTGCACTCAAGTCATCTGTCATTTATTTATAATGTTACCACAGTGTCCACCTGATCTTTTCTTTGGTTATAATCATGCTTCAACCTCTCTTACTTTTTTTTTAATCTCTTCCCATTCTCTATCAGCTTAAATAAAGTAAAAAAAAGACAAGTTATTTGGCTATATAAAAATGAAAATTTTAAATATAGTAAACCCTAAATAAAATTAAACCAAAAATAGAAAACTAGAAAAAATCATAAGTATAATAAATAAATAATTGACTATTTTAATATATAAAGACTTATAGTTTGTTAAGTAAAACAATAAGCTGCCCAATATATAAAAATGGGGAGATACTAAGGACAGTTCACAAATGACAAAATTTTAATAGATAGATAAATGATATATTTTATTTTAACCTCATTAATTATAAAGTTAAAAAATTAAATCAATAATGAGGTATTTTTCCTCTTGGTAAATTAACAAATAATAATTTAAAAATATTATCCAATAAGAATGAGGTTTTAAGAAATGAATATTTCTCATCAATACCTAAAGTAAAATTATCATATCACTTACTAATTACTATATTAATTACTCTATTACATACTAATTACTAGTATATAAAATTACATATTACAGAAAATGTATAGAAATAATTTTTCAATATATATAATAAGTTAGGAAAATTATAATTATTGATCTTCTAAATATATTTTTGAGAATTTTCAATAAAATAATGTAAAATATGTAAGTATGAAAAATAAATTCAAATGTAGAAAATATAAAAATTTATGTACAGATTTATATATTTAAAGTGAAATATGGGATAGAAAAAGTACCATAAATTAAAACAAAACAGAAGCAAATAGGTTGCAAAATTATAGGACTGCTTAATTCAGTTGCAACATTATGCAGTCATTATAAATCATATGTATATGAGAAAGTTTTATTGAGAAAATGCTATATTTGCTGAAAAATCAGGATATCAAATAGCATGAACATCTTTATCTCAACTGTTACAAAATAGATCATTTGAAAAAATGGAAGAACATATACCAGTAGTCAAAGAAATTTGCTCTGAATATCAGGTTTAAAGTTCAAAGCACCTTTGCTATGAATATTGCTAGGCTTTTCACATTTTCTACAATGGGTGCATATTATAATACTTTTATTATTTAAAAAGAATAAGTCTTCTCCTTGTTCTGCCTTATCCCTCCTTCCTTTTATCAGTAGAATTTCTATAAAGAATAATTAACTCTAGCTCGCTTTACTCTCTACTTTCCCTTTACTCTTCTTCAGCCATTTCCATCACACTTTTGCCTCTGGCAGGTCACAGAAATTGCCTTCATGAAGATCACTTATGATCTTCTAATAGCCATTTTTTATGAAGTCTTCTTAAGTCCTTTTCTTAATTCCACATGATACCACTTTCTCTCTTAAAACTTTTCCTTGGCTTCTAGAACTCTCTTTCCAGTTCTTTCCCTACTCTCTCTCTTCTATTTTTCAGTTCATGACTACATCATGTTGTGTCCCTATGCACTAGATCCTCTTCTTTACTCTGCAACTTCATCAAATGAAAATTGCTAAAGGACAATGATTTCCACTAGCATCTTCAAGCTGACTGTCCCAGAATATTCCTGTCAAATTCAATTCGTCTAAACAAAGAAGGCAAATACATCTACCCCTTAATTCTACGGCTAGGTCCAAATCAGAATAAACAACATAAAATCTATCTTCCACCTGGTCTTTATTTACCTAAAATTAAATACAGCAACACTAGCCACCAAAGCAATAAATCTCAGTGTAGTTATGCTGAGCCATCATGCTCTCACCAAGTCATACCATATCTACCCAATTTGTCTCCAAACACGTCATTTATGTCCATTGTCATTGCCTTAGCCTAAAACTTCATCATTTCTGGCCTAGATTAATTCAGTATCTTCCTCAGTAGTTTCTATGTCTTTATTCTTCCTTCCATTGCATTATCCACTCTATCACCAACTGATCCCTCCAATGGCATATAACACACTTCAGAATCAAGCCTTTGCCTGTCTCTTCATCCTCCTGTCTCATCATTTCTCCCCTCCTACTTTCTGCTTCAGCAATGCTGAACTTTTATAAGTCTGTGAACTAGCATACTATGGAAGGTTGTAAAGCTTAGTGGATAAGATTGTAAGCTGTCAAATCAGATTGTTTGTTGCCCAATTCTACCACACACTAAGTTTGGTGTAGTTGGTGTAATTAATCTATGCCTACATTTCTTATATATAAAACATAGACCATAAATTTACCTACTTTAGAAGACTTTGTAAGAAATAAGAAGACATATAAGCACTTACAATGCTTGGTACATATTGAACACTTGATATTTGTAAGCATCTATTTGTTCATACTGATCCTTCTGCCTAGAATGTTCTCTTTCCTTTTGACCATGTAGGAATAAGTAACCTTGAAAAATCAGCTGATCTTCACTGCTCCTTGGAAGTCTTCCTTGATAACCTAACCATACTCCCTAGAGTCTATCACTTTTTCTTTTCTAGCACATCTTACCACATGCAGATGTTGCTATACATTATCACTGTTCAAAAATTTGTTCATAAGCTCTTCCTTCCTGTAACCCAGTATTTTTTGGCAGAACTTTGTGTGATGCTAGGAAACATCTCTATCTGGGCTTTCAATATGGTAGCTACTGTCCACATGTGGCTTTAATAGCCACTTGAAATGTCACTAGTATGATTGAGACACTAAATTTTTAATTTTACTTAATTTTAATCAATTGGCTAGTAGCTACTGCATTGTAGAGTGAGGCTCTAGTCTATATGTTTTTGAGAAGAAGGGACTTGTATAATTTATTTATTCTCTTTAGCGCATAACACCGTATGTTATAGAAAATGCCCAGTGAAAGCTTATTAATCTAAACAGACCTAGAAACCAACTTGTAGCTAGAGAGCACGATCTCACAGAAATATATTCATGCAGCTCCTAGAAAAACCGTGTTGTTTAATGTCCCACTTCAACTGGACTTTTTAAAGTTTGCTTTTATCATTTTGCTTTGTCATAAATGTTTCCTCATCTTCTGATAAAAGGATGAGTCAGAACTTGTTCCCTGAAGAAAACCTAAGTATCCCAAGTTTACTCATAATAACCATTTTAATTTAATAATTAAAATGTTTTTTCAATTTCAATTTTTGACAGAGGACTAGTATTTCTTTGATCAACTTATTCCTGATGTATCCATGAAGACATTTTACTGTGTTTTTTCTATAGCTTTTAATTGTCTATTTTTTACTCATTTAAGTTATTTAATTGTTTAATGCAACAAAACAAACATGGCCATGTTTAAAGTAGAAATTCTTCAAATTATGGCAATAAATATTTAAAAAATAATAAATATAGGCCCTGCCTTTACCCTTTTCAGTTTAGAATACTTGTATTTGAATGTTCTAATACTGTCAAAAATATTAAAGAGGGCTTTGTGCTCTTTCCCCCCGCCATGCTAACATTTCTATGTGTATGGATACAACATAAATCTTTAGTAATATGACATACAAAAAGATGTCTAATGAGCACAGGTGCTTCAAAAATAATAATAAAAAAATATGCTGGGTACAGTGGCTCATGCCTGTAATCCCAACACTTTGGGAGGCTGAGGCAGGAGGATTACTTGAGCCCAGGAGTTCCAGACTAGTCTGGGCAACATAGTGAGACCCCAACTCTATAAGAAATTTAAAAACTTAGCTGAGCCCGGTGGCATGTGCATGTAGTCCTAGCTACTCAAGAGGCTGAAACAAGAGGATCACTTGAACCCATGAGTTTTAGGCTGTAGTGACTATGATTGTGCCACTGCAATCCAGCCTGGGCGACAGAGTGAGATCCTATATCAAAAAAAAAAAAAAAGGAAGGAACAAGAACATAGCATGCAATAAAGATGCAAAAATGTGTAATTATTACATGCAAATATTTAGTGCACCCAAATATTTTAGCTTTTAATAGGTAAATCTATTTTAAGCTATTATTCCTAAAGTACTAGTAAAACCTTGACTTCTGACTGAATGAGTGGAAGGAAGAGTTGAGGTCAGCCAAACAAATGTCTCGGCATTTCAACTTTGATATCTCAGTGGCACGAACACAGATGGAAAAGTGACAAGGGATTTAACAGTGTGCAATTACCTGCATTAAAAAAAGATGCCTTTGTTAATGCTGTAAATAGAAAGCAGGCACTCCTATTTTCCAGTGTGTCTTAAATGATAGGAAAGAATGAATGTTCTACTAAATGACTTCACTTCCTCCAGACATCAGGTTGTAAACACAACACCAAGTTTCAGAACTGTATCTTCATCCTGGATATCTGGCAATTTTTCTCTTGAAAGAAGCAGCTTTCTAAGTAGATGCTTGTGACTTATTCTTTGTAAAAAGTGTTTTGTTTAGAACAAACCCTAAGTTCTCTTCATATTTATCATGGGTAGCCCAGAAAGAAAATACTGTATTAATTTACAATGATAATAAAAATCCAAAGACATAAAATTATTCAGATTTAGCATGTACATATTGTCAAAATTCTTTGACCTTTTTTAATGAATGACCATATACTCCCATTTTATTCATGCAACTTATTGTTGATATACTTTAGTGTTACAATCAATTATTCAGCTCACAAAAGCTTTTCATCTTTTCATTATAGGATCATCCATAAAAATGGTTACAGTGAGCAAGAATGCATTGAATTCAAGGCAGTAGTTTACAGCAATACCTTGCAATCCATCCTAGCTATTGTGAAAGCCATGTCTACCCTTGGAATTGATTATGTAAATCCAAGAAGTGCAGTAAGTATGCAAATAATGACAGTTGTAGATGCTACAATAGAGGTTGAGACATAAAATAGTAGGGCTTAATAAATTTGTAGTATTAATCTATACCAAAAGTTTAAAAATCTGAAATATGACTTTTATATTTCATATGAAGTATTAACTCGGTTTAGTATAAGATTTCTTATTTTCCTTGAAGCAAATTTTTCTTTTTCACTGTGTGCTATAATCTTATTCAACATTTAACTGTTTTACTAAAGATCAAACTTAATATCAAATAATATACTATAATAAAGAAAAACATTGCTTATGATTGCTAAATACAAAAGGGTTTATTGCATAAACCCAATCTGCAATATCTCTACATTATTTTTCACTTTAAATATGAGTCATTTCATGGAGACTTTAAAAACACTTTTAATAATAACACTACAATTTATGTTTGATGAAGATTATAAAGACTATGTGGCAACAGGTAAATGCTTATTTTATAATGTTAACATTTTAAAAGAGAATTCAAATTGTGTGGGTAAGCAAAATGCTTGTATACTAAATACATTCAAGTAGTCAGGGTTTTGTTTATAAGGTAGCATCTAAATAATTTCATTTTTCTCTATTTTATATTTTATAATATAATTATTTTACATTAAAATGCACTAGAAGTATACTTGAAAAGTTTATGTACAAACATATGACACTCTTTTAGTTGACAAATTAAACATATAGTGTTATTCAAAGAACAATAATTGACCCCAGCCATAAAAAAGAGTAACTGAAGACAATCCACAGGAAGAACTCACCTGTTTTCACATGTCCTGTCCAATAGCAACTGGGCAGCTGGTTAGTACCAGAGGATGTCACCTGAACTCTTCCCAATGTAATTCTTAGATACCTTGCCATAGGAACAATAAAAATAGAGAGAAACAATATAATAACGATAGAGAAAAAAGGGACATTTGCACTCCCCATCCACCCAGCTTAGAGTTAGACCATGTAAATGACCAGTGGAAATCATTAGGATGATAAAAATGCCTTTTCCATGCTGTTAATTTTAAAGGAAAGGGTAAACCCCCTCTCCACTCATCACTTTTCTTCAAAGAACAACAAAATGCTAAATATGCCCGTAGGTAGATAGTTTATAAAGCAGAGTCAGGGGTTCTACTGATTCTCCCTCTGTTTCTAACTCTCCCCACAACTTGGCTCCAGTCTACTTCTCTGGCTTCAGTTTCCTTCTCATGTATAAAAGGGGAACTTGGAGGAGCTGAACTCCAAAATCGTTTTTTTCTTTATTGTTCTATGACTTGGTCATCAAAAAGGTACTTCAGTTATCTCTCTGTCCCTGGCTTTTCCTGAGAACCTAGGATTTTAAAAAGGCCCTTAAGAGACCACCTCTTATAACCCCCTTAATTTAGAGATGAGAAACATAAGACTCAATGAGGATTAGTTTGTTTATGTTAAGTAGCTAGAGTTTAAGGCAAAACCTACTTCTTTTGGCTCCCATTATAGTGCTTTTCCCTATGCAAGGATTGAATGATTAGAAATACTTATTTGATTGTTTATCTTCGAGGCAATAATAGTTACTGAAATAGGTGTACCTTCTGAATTCCTTTGAAAATAATTTAATGATGTTCAAATTTGTATGATCAATATAATATTCTATGTATTTGTGTCAGAGAAGTTGGAAATCACAACCTTGCCTATTGCTACTTATTTAAATATATCATAGGCTTCATACAGCCCAGTGTTTGTGAAACAGTGATGCCAGTCATCACTAAAGTCCTGAAATCTAGTGGTAAGAGGGTAAGAGTCTTAATGATCTGACAAACAAATGGAGTGAAAATAATAAACTCTACCCATTATTGCCATTGTGTTGACTAAAAATAAAAATAAGTACAATATATTTAAACAATGTATATTGAATGGTGCAACAGAGCAGCTTAAGCTGCATTAAGCAATTGTCATAACTTCTCAGGGGTACCTATGTTCTCAAATATCAGAACATCATGGTTACCAGGAACTTCATGGTTCATATTTTGATTTCAACTGATGTAAACTCTAGAAGTTTCAACCACATGCTTTAGTATTTGATTTTAAGATTAATACACTCTCTATCTGGTTTAAACTGTTTATTCAACAGATTAATTGCTAAACACTACCTATATGTTGCTTTCAGAGCTCTGACTAGCTTCTAATATGTTTATTTATACAAGTGTAATTATTTTTACACAACCATTTGCGCATCATCACACAGATTGCCATTCAAAGGGCGAGAGTTCTTATAGAAAATTTATGTGAGCTTTACGAGTCACTGGTTCCGTAAGTTTGGATAAGTTACTTAACCTCTCTAAGTTGCAGTTTTTTCATCCAAAAACTGTTAGTGCTATCCTCATCGAATTATAACTATTAAAAGAGGAAGCAAAAACATAAGTAATCCATTATAATACATACTATTGTAGATTGTAAATTTGCAGTAAATATTATTATTTTTCAATAGTATTTTGAATATAGGATCATCAAAGTTTATGTTTTGAAATCTACATATCCTACATCATTTGAAAAAATTGTTTTTTATTAAACCATTTTTTATATGGAAGATATTTGGTTGGATACCAGAATATACTGAGGTCTCAGCAGTAACTCAGATGGGAATATTATCTGCCATTAGGAGAGGAAAGCCTGACCTTGAATAAGTAATTGCAAAGTATCTGCTATTTCAAAAGGGCAGCACAACTAAATGTGAAGCTAGATCCTTATTTGTGGAACTAAGAATAGTTCTACATTAAATAGGAATGGGAAAGGACTAATTAGTTTGGCTTGGGATATGAGTTTCTAAGTTCTATGGGATATCTACAGATGTAAGGAATTGCAAATGTGCATTTAAAGCTCAAAAGAGATACTCTGGCTAGAGATCTAAATTTAGGTGTTATTGGCATAACATTACATTCTGGCATATAATTTACACTAAGGAAGTGGATTGGATGAGAGAAGTCAAGTGCTTAGATTGATGTAGACCTACCATTTGATCCAGCAATCTCACTGCTGAGTATCTACCCAAAGGAAATGAGTCATTTACTAAAAAGTATAACTTCATTTGAATGTTTATCTCAGCACAATTCACAATTGCAAAAATGTACACTTCAATTCATGAGTGGATTAAGAAAAAATATATACACACCACGGAGTACTACTCAGCCATAAAAAGGAATACAATAATGTCATTTGCAGCAACGTGGAGTGAACTGGAGACCACTATCCTAAGTGAAATATCTCAAGAATAAACACCATATGTTCTCACTAATAAGTGGCAGCTAAGAGATGGGTATACATGGGAACAAAGCTATATAAAGGACATGTGAAACCAGGAAGAAGGGAGGATGGGAGGGTGGAGGGGGATAAAAATCTACCTATAGGTACAACGAACACTATTCTGGTGATGGGTACACCAAAAGCCTTGACTTAACTTATTACAAAAGATATCTATGTAACAAAAACACTTGTACCCCCTTAATTATTAATATTTTGAAATTTAAAAAAGAGAGAGAGAAGGATCTTAAGGAGAATAGAGCCTAAGGAAGAGTGTTTAGAAATGCCAACATTTGCCAGTCATTTAAGAGGAAAAAAAAGAAAAAACTTCAGAGGAGAGTATGGAATAATAAAAGGAAAATAGGAAGTATGTGGAATCACAGAATTAAAGAAAAGTGTTCCAAAGGGAGAGTATTCAAGTTGAAAGGTCTTGAGAGGTCCATTAAAAAGAATGTTGAAAAGAATCTACTGGGCTTAGCAATGTGGAGTCACTTGGGATATAATCAAAGAAGTTTCAAAAGAGTAGTGGACTCAGAATTCAATGGGGTGTGTGCAGAAATGAGTAGAGAATATAGGAATAACTTAAAGACAGTGTTTTAGGGAACTAGGAGTACTTAAGGGATCAGAGAGAGATAGGATCTAGATAGCAGCTAGATGGGTCTTGTTCTTATTTGTTTTGGTTTAGTATTTGATAAACTGTAATTTCATGAGTATATAACTTATAAGGAAAGTAGAACTGAAAAAACAGGAAAGGGGAAATAATAGAGATATTTGATAGATTTTCACCTATTATATCTGAATATTATTATATTCTATTTTAGAGCATGTAAAATCCACTATACTGACATTTTTAAAATGCTAAAAATTATAACACTTTTACTACATTATTTGAGTGTCATGACTATCTTTGACATAGAACCCTATAAAGTAAATTCTACGATATAAACCAAAGAACACTGATTCTTCAAGATGTCCTACAATTAAATTTCCGTGCTCAAACAGGTTTGAGATACATACATCCTATAACAACTTGGAAAGTTGCAACTAATATTAGTACTCAAAGATTCTGAAAATCTAGTAGCAACAAAACCTGGCATTTTTAACCTAGCATTTATCAAAATTACTAGGTGGGTTATATATTTTTCTCTTCCATTTATGTTTTTTCCATGATCTTTGGAGAAATGACTCTAAGTTTCAGAATGAGTTTGACAAGGTTCTATGACCAGCTGAAATCCCTAATATTAATGAGGCAAGTCTGAGTAACCTGTAGAGAAAATACATAGTTTGTTTTATATGCAATATACTTCTAAAGGAACACTACCTTGAGAGATGAACCATTCCAGAACCACTGTAATTGCCAAGCTTTACCTAATATATCATAGGGAAATAAAAGTTCTATGGGATGCCACTCAAACCCACAGGGTGCTATTAGAAAAATGTGGGAGATTATTGGATATCCATTACAGTTTCTCTAGAACATGATGTCTGAGCTAATTAGCATATTTCGCCTTTTGATTCATCCATTTAACAATATTTCATGGACATGTACTATGTGTAAGATTCTGTCCTTGATCTTAAGAATGTAGAAATGAGCAAAACAATTAAATCTTTGATTTCATGGGCTCATAGTTGAATATAAAAGATACAAAATAAATGAAGAAATATTCACCATATAAATAGCAATAACTCCTATGAAGAAAAATAAAGGCAGGTAAGAGGTTAGAGAGTTATGGAAGAAAGGGTGGTCAGAAAAGGCTTCCTCCAGGAGGCAGTATTGGTAAAAGACATGAATGAAATAGGAAGAGAACCACAGTAAAGACATGGAAGGAACAACTATTCAAATGCTCTGAAATGGGAGCTTGGTGAATTCAAAGAACAGCAAGTTGTCCAGTGCAGCTTGAGGAGGGCAGAGTGGGAGCTGGAATCTTACAATCAATTGAAGGGGCTGAAGCCTCTTGAGCCATAATAAGGGATAAGGGATTTGGGTTTTATTATGAGTTTAGTGGGAAATTACCAGAGTTCTTAAAAGATAAGAGTAAAATAATCAGTAGGAGTCAACTTTTCCAATAATTTGGCTGCTATGGGGAAGATAACTTTTCATAATACCTATTTTTATTTAAGCTATTTTTTTTATTTCTGAATATTATGGGAGTACAAACTTTTTGATTACATGAATTACTTTTGTATAGTTTGAGTCAAAGTTTTAAGTATGTCCCTCGCCCAGATAGTGTACATTGTACACATCCGCATAATATGTGTAAATTAAGTGTGAATTTACCCATTCCCTCCACCCTTCTCCCACCTGCTTGATTTCTGTTGAATTTTACTACCGTATGTACATATGAGTGTTGATCATTTAGTTCCAGTTTAATAGTGAGTACTTATGGTGTTCGTTTTTCCATGATTGGGATACATCACTTAGAAGTATGGTCTCCAGTTCCAACCAGGTTGTTACAAAAGGTATTAGTTCACCATTTTTATGGCTTAGTAATACTCCATGGTATACAGATATCACATGTTATTAATCAACTCATGTAATAATGGGCACTTGGGTTATTTCCACATCTTTGTGATTGTGAATTGTGCTGCTATAAATATTCAAGTGCAAGTGTCTTATTTTCATAAAATGCCTTTTTTTTTCCTTTGGGTAAATACCTACTAGTGCGATTGCTGAATCAAATGGTAGGGGTACTTTTAGTTCTTTGAGGTATCTCCATACTACTTTCCACAGAGGTAGAAATGTTTGCAGTCCCACCAACTGTGTATAAGTATTCCTTTCTTTCTGCATCTATGCCAACATTTGTTGTTTTGGGACTTTTTGATAAAAGCTATTCTCACTGGAGTTAGATGATATCTTTGGCTTTGATTTGCATTTCTCTGATGATTAGTGACGTTGAACATTTTTTGTTCAATGAAGATGATTGGGCAATCTTCTTTTGAAAAGCTTCTGTTCATGTCTTTTGCTCACTTTTTAATGGGGTTGTTTGATGTTTTCTTGCTTATTTGCTTGAGTTCTTCATAGATTCTGGTTATTAGCCCTTTATCAGATGTATAGCATGCAAATATTTTCTCCCATACTGTATGTTGTCTAATCATTCTATTGATTGTCTCCTTGGCTGTGCAGAAGCTTTTTAATTTGATCAGGTCCCATTTACCTATTTTTGTTATTGCTGTGACTGCCTTTGGGGTCTGCTTCTTAAATTATTTGCCTAGGCTGATATCTATAAGAGTTTTTCCAACAACTTCTTCTAGAATTATTATTGTTTCAGGCCTTAGAAATAAGTGTGTTATTCATTGTAAATTAATTTTTGTTAATGATGAGAGGTGTGGGATCCTGTTTCAGTCTTCTACATGTGGCATTCCAACTTTCCCAGCACCATTTATTGAATAGGGATTATTTTTCCCAGTGTATATTTTTATCTGCTTTGTGAAAGATCAGATGGTAATATGGAAATGGTTTTATATATGGGTTCTCTCTTCTTTTTTTTCCCCAGCATATCGTGGGGGTACAAATGTTAAGGTTATGTATATTGCCCTTGCCCCCCCTACCCTCTCTAGCCAGAGCTTCAAGCGTGTCCATCCCCCAGTTGGTGCGCATCACATTCATTATGTATGTATATACCCATCCCCACCCCCCACCTGCCCGACACCCTATAAATGTTATTCCTATATGTCCAGTTAGGTGTTGATCAGTTAATACCAATTTGCTGGTGAGTACATGTGGTGCTTATTTTTCCATTCTTGGGATACTTCACTTAATAGAATGGGTTCTAGCTCCAGCCAGGAAAATACAAGAGGTGCTATATCACTGTTGTTTCTTATAGCTGAATAGTACTGCATGGTATACATATACCACATTTTATTAATCCACTCATGTATTGGTGGGCACTTCGGTTGTTTCCACATCTTTGCAATTGTGAATTGTGCTGCTATAAACATTCGAGTGCAGGTGTCCCTTTTGTAGAGTGTCATTTGATCTTCTGGGTATATGCCCTGTAGTGGAATTGCTGGATCAAATGGTAGATCTACTTGTATCGCTTTAAGGTATCTCCATATTACTTTCCAAAGAGGCTGAACCAGTTTGCAGTCCCACCAGCAATGTAGGAGTGTTCTTTTCTCTCAACATCCACGTCAACATTTATTGTTTTGGGGACTTGTTAATAAGGGCCATTCTCACTGGAGATAAGTGATATCTGATTGTGGTTTTGATTTGCATTTCCCTGATGATTAGAGATGTTGAGCATTTTTTCATATGTTTGTTGGCCATTGTTCTGTCTTCTTTTGGAAAGTTTCTGTTCATGTCCTTTGCCTACTTTTTGATAGGTTGTTTGTTTTTTCCTTGCTGATTTTCCTGAGTTCTAAATAGACTCTAGTTATCAACCCTTTATTGGGTGTGTAGGATGTGAAAATTTTATCCCATTCTGTAGGTTGTCTGTTTGCTCTCTTGACAGTTTCTTTGGCTGTGCAGAAGCTTTTTAATTTGATCAGGTCTCATTTATTTATTTTTGTTGATGCTGTGATTGCCTTTGGGGTCTTCTTCATAAATTCTTTGCCTAGGCCAATGTCTAGAAGAGTATTTCCAACGTTTTCCTCTAAAATTCTAATAGTTTCACACCTAAGGTTCAAGTCTGTTACCCAGCGTGAGTTGATTTGTGTGAGAGGTGAAAGGTGTGGGTTCTGTTTCAGTCTTCTACATGTGGTTATCCAGTTTTCCCAGCACCATTTATTGAATAAGGATTCTTTTCCCCAGTGTATGTTTTTGTCTTTGATTTGTCTTTGCTTTGTCAAAGACTAGATGGCTATACGAGGATGGTTTCATATCTGGGTTCTCTGTTCCATTCCACTGGTCAATGTTCTTGTTCTTGTGCCAGTCCTAAGATGCTTTAATTACTATAGCCTTGTAGTATAGTTTGAAGTCTGGTAAATTGATACCTCCCCTTTTGTTTTTATTGCCTAGGATTGATTTTGCTATACGAGGTCTTCTCTGGTTCCATATGAAGCGTAAAATTATTTTTTCTATATCTGTGAAAAATGATGATGGTATTTTAACAGGGATTGCATTGACTCTGTAGATCACTTTGGGTAGTACCGACATTAACAATGTTGATTCTGCCAACCCATGAGCATGGTATGGTCTTCCACCTGTTTACATCCTCTGCTATTTCCTTCTGCAGTGTTTCATAGTTCTCCCTGCAGAGGTCTTTTACCTCCTTAGTTAAATATATTCCTAGGTACTTTATTTTCTTTGTTGCTGTTTGAAGGGAATTGAGTCTTTCATTTGGTTCTCACTTTGACTGTTGTTGGCATATATGAATGCCTCTGATCTGTGTGTATTGATTTTGTATCCTGAGACTTTACTGAATTCATGTATCAATGTAAGGAGTCTCTTGGTTGAATCTTTGGGGTTTTCTAGGTATAATATATCATCAGCAAAGAGTGAGAGTTTGATCTCTTCTGCTCCCATTTGTATGCCCTTAATTCCACTCTCTTGTCTGATTGCTATAGCAAGGATTTCTAGCACTATATTGAATAGAAGTGGAGAGAGTGGGCAACCTTGCCTAGTTCCAGTTCTAAGTGGGAATGCTTTCAATTTTTCCCCATTCAGTATGATGTTGGCTGTGGTTTTGTCATATATGGCTTGTATCATTTTTAGGTAAACCCCGTCTATGCCTATTTTGTTGAGCGTTCTTATCATAAAAGGGTGTTGAATTTTGTCAAATGCTTTTTCTGCGTCTATTGAGAGGATCTTGGGTTCTCTCTTCTACTCCATTAGTCTATCTCTTTCTTCTTGTGCCAGTACTATGTTGTTTTGGTCACTATAGCCATGTAGTATAGCTTGAAGTCTAGTAAAGTGATGCCTCACAATTTGTTCCTTTTGCTTAAGGTTGCTTTGGCTATTTGGGGTCTTTTCTGGTTCCATTTGAAATGTAGAACTATTTTTTCTAGGTTTGTAAAAAATGATGTTGGTATTTTAAGGGGCATTGCATTGAATCTATAAGTCCCTTTGGGTAGTATAGACATTTTAACAATGTTGATTCTGCCAATCCATGAGCATGGTGTATTTTTCCATTTGTTTACATCCTCTGACATTTCCTTCCTCAGTTTTTTGTAGTTCTCCCTATAGAGGTCTTTGCCCCCTTGGTTAAATAATACCTCTTAAATTTTGTGTCATATTCTTTAAAAATTAAAATTTTATTGGTAGGCCCAATCCTTTAAAAAGATGAATTTTAATTCTTTCAATTACATCAGCCCTTCAATAAGTACTGAAGAACTTTAGGAATTGCAATGCACTATAGTCAATGAAGTATATTTATGGTTTACAAAAACAATAAAATATTATTTGTGGTTAAACAAAATAACAACTGAATATTGTCAGAAATTCTTAACTCAAGCTAAGCAGTTGAGTAACTGGAAGCTTTAAAAAAAGTACCATTGCAGATTCGGGACCATTTTGCTTGGTTTGGGGTTCTGCTCTCGATATTTTTTAAGGGTATCTCCTACGCTTATTATGTGCAGCCTGAATTGAAAATCATCACCATGGACTCTATCTATGCATGCAATAATGTAAACATAACACATGAACAGAAACTTTTCAAAAGAAGATAGACTAATGGCCAACAAACATATGAAAAATTGCTCAACATCTCTAATCATCAGGGAAATGCAAATCAAAACCATAATGAGATATCACTTAACTCCAGTGAGAATGGTTTTTATCAAAAAATCTCAAAACAACAAATGTTGGAGTGGATGAAAAGAGATAGGAAAACTCATACACTGCTGGTAGAACTGCAAACTAGTACAACCTCTATGGAAAGTAGTATGGAGGTACCTCAAAAAAACTAAAAGTAGACCTACCATTTGATCCAGCAATCCCACTACTGGGTATTTACTAAAAGGAAAAAAAAGACACTCTATAAAAAAGACATCTGCACTCAAATGTTTATAGCAGCACAATTCACAACTGCAAAGATGTGGAAACAACCCAAGTACCCATCAATACATAAGTAGATTAATAAAATGTGGTATATGTATACCATGGAGTATTCCTCATCCATTGAAAAAATGGTGAACTAATACCTCTTGTATTATCCTGGATGGAACTACAGACCATTCTTCTAAGTGAAGTATCACAAGAATGGAAAAATAAATACCACATGTACTCACCATTAAATTGGAACTAATCCATCAACACTTATGTGCACATATAGGAAATAACATGGGTGTCAGGCAGGTGGGAAAGTGGAAAAGGGGATGGGTAAATTCACACCTATTGGGTACAGTGCACGCTATCTGGAGGATGGACACAGATAACTTTGACTCAAATGGTACAAAAGCAATTTACGCAACCAAAATGTTTGCACCCCTGTAATATTCTGAAATTTAAAAACATTAAAAATTAAGAAGAAATAAAAATAAAAATAAATGGTCTGCAGAGGAAAAAACCAAGCAGATAGGATGACTTGCTTGTGGGCGAGGTCCTAGGATTCAAGAGGTAGTCAAGGAAGACTTTGTAACATTTAAAGTTTAAAGTAAAACTACATTCATGATACCTATACAAATAAAGTATATTTAAATTAAAAATGGAATGTTTTAAAAGAAATAAAAGAGCATTACTTTGGTTTATAAAGATGGTGACAAGGCAAATAATATATTTTCCCTTCAGGGATAAAACTGTGTAGCAGCTGCTCTACTGTACCATTTGTTCTAAATGGCACTTTAATTGTGGAAAGAGCCAAATAGGATGTTGCTAGCAAAGTGACCAGTCATATTTTGCTGGATTTGCAGTTTTCTCTCACATCTTTCTAATATGGAAGAAGGATTTAAAAAATTTATTCCTGTATTGATGCAAGAAAATGAGGTCAAGCCTTGATTTTGGCCATTTAACAATTGGCCCAGTGATCATTGGATCAGTTTGTTTTTAACACTAAAATCTGACTGTAAAGAAATATGGAATAAGATTTTTTAGCCTTAACAGAATCTCTCTTTAACAATTAGAGATGTACCTTTATTTTTTCTTACAAACAGCATATTTTTGATAAAATGGTGAAATAACCCTGTAGTCAATTTAAAATGATAATGATATTAAATTCAATTGTATCAGAGAAGCAGGTTCTTATTAGACATAATTCACCGGTAGCAGCTTGACATTGCACAAAATGTGCTTGGGTTTGATTCCTTTTCTGATGCTTATTGTATTTACTGGTCCCACAAATTAACCTTTGTGAGTTTTAGATCCCTCACATATAAAATGGAGAAAATATAGTGTCTATGTCACTGTGTCTGTGAGGATTATGTGAGATATCATATGTGCTACCTTGAAAACTGTTGTAATATTAGTAACATGCACTAGAAGAAGTATGAGCTAGAAAGAATATCAGCTTTAGAGGCTGCCAACCACGTTGAGCCTAAACTTCGATTAATTTGCCTGGACTATTATCATGGTCAATTTAATTACTCTGAAAGTCAAATTCTTAATCTTAAAAAAAAAAGTTTTGTTATAAAAACAGTTTTGATTATTAAATAAATTGTGGACAACAGTATTTACTCATTAAACTTCTCTCCTTACAACTTTCAAATATCATCCCAACAGCAGGGATAATGCAATACTTCCTTGCTTTGCTTTGCTTTACCTTTCTTAATGAATTCTTATCTCCAGAGATAAGAATTGACTTGCTCCAGAGGCATGCCATCAACACCTACAGGGTATTCAAAAATTTTGTGTAGATCTAAATGTTTACCATTGCTTATTTATATGATTACAAAGAGGTACCTGATGCCAAAGAATATATAGATATATTAATTTTTTTTAAAAAAATACAATTTTATAATAATGAATTTATTTCTTATTTTTATTCCAATTTTTACTTGGCATTTTCTTTTTCTTGAAAAATATAGAGCTATGATCAAAAGATGACAAAATGTAAGATTAGATTATAT
This sequence comes from Cheirogaleus medius, assembly GCA_008086735.1. Classification (NCBI taxonomy): domain Eukaryota; kingdom Metazoa; phylum Chordata; class Mammalia; order Primates; family Cheirogaleidae; genus Cheirogaleus; species Cheirogaleus medius. The sequence goes on along the minus strand of VBSM01003176.1, from coordinate 39,494,495 downwards.
TCACTACTTTTACCCTAGCATTTTGACCCTCTACGAACTCAATAAACATACTCCAAGGTATTGTTATCCTTTGATATGATATTAAGAAGTCAGTGATATGCCAAAATATAATGATTTCTCCATTTAATATTTTATAGTTTTTGTAAAGGAGAATTCTTTTGGACATCAGCCAGCCATTCATTGTAAGGAACATTAGTTCTACTGACTTTAATATATTTTGAAAAGATGTTCAGTGGAATTATTAGCTAAAGGAATAAGATAAAAATCATCAAATTAAAATGCTCTATTAAAAAACAGTATATATGATTCCAAATAACAGGTTTTTATCTTTTTCATCAAAACATTGCTCTAGGAAGACCAAGAACAACTTTATGCAATGGCAAATACCCTGGAAGATGGTGGCATGACGCCTCAACTGGCTGAGGTAATAAAACGACTGTGGAAAGAACCAGGAATTCAAGCCTGTTTTGAAAGGGCATCTGAATATCAGCTCAACGATTCAGCTGCTTAGTAAGTGAATTCGTTTTGACAAGAATTATAGTTGAAACATTTAAAATTGAGAAATATGATTCTGCATACTGTGCATTTGTGAACACAAATGAGGAAAGTAAACAGCTTTACATTTTATTATAGTAAAATAAAAAGCAATGGAAGAACAATGAAAAAGAATAAGATGACATAAATGAGATGTAAAAAATATAAAATCAGGGGAGCATTTTATATAACTAATTTTGAAACTCTTTGAAAAAATATATATGTTGCAAATATCTTCCCTTGATGAAAAAGAATTAACCATATGCATAGCAGTCAACATTAACATAGACTGGTGACATGTACACTGAGGTTTTGGACTACTCATTTCACCTATATTTATGTTACTGAAATCATCTCCTAGAATAATTTTATTAATGACACATGCCTTGGCTCATTGGACTGATTAACATGATACAAATTCTAAAAGAAAGTAATGTATTAGTTTCCAAAACATTTTTATACTATGCGACTCTTTTGGAATCTCAAGAAAGATTATATAATTTTCACTGCTAATATCATCCAGTTGGCATTAATTAACTATAAAGAAATTAGGAGATTGTGACACCATAATTTCATGACCAAAGTCATTTAAAATTTCCTTTTAGCAAGTGGTTCTTAACCTATCCCACCATTATATGGCTGCAAAAATGTGTGCATGTGTATGTAAACACAATCTACTTATTTTGTATTTCTGTTCATGTATATGAATGTGCATAAATCCTAGGGGGAACAAAATCAGTCTTCTGTGATCACTCATTCATCTTTACGTTAGACCCCAAATCCCAGTGGGCACATTTCCTTTGGAAGAAAGAGCTACTCATCTCTCTGATGAAGGAGCGAATGGGTGTCATTTTGTGATTACATAAACTTGAATAACTGCTAGAAGTTTCTCAGTATCTACCACATTTTAATAGTAAAAGGGATCTCTGTAGTGTAGTAAAAGATTACTTTTCTACAATAATCATTGATAAAGGCAATCACAATGAGTAAGAAACTAAATTATGGAATATTCCCACAAAACATGCTTAGTAAAGTTCTAGAGAGACAGATAAGAGTGAGGTGTCACTAAAATATTTACTCTTGGATACATGATATTGATTAAATATTATTTTTCCATTAGAACATTGAAAGTAATTTATTTGAAATTATATTACCATTGTGTTTACTAAGTTATTTGCTCTTTGATAGCAGAAAGCTATTCTCAAATCATGTAATTAAAATGGGCAAATAAAATAATATTTTATTGTACTCTCAAATCTTTAAATTTAACTTTTTCCTTTGTTTAAATAATTAAAATACATTTTACACTGGGACTATTTCCCTACTATAGATTCATATTAAAATTTTTTATCTGTTCTTTAAGTTAAATATGATTAAGCCATATCGATAGGCATTCATTTTATGAAGTTGCCCATATTGGAATAGTTGACTACCCAGATTAATTTACAGGAGCAGTAGAATAACAATAGGAAAGCTGATTTATGCCCCCTGTGTCTCAGAAATATTTCATACATACATAAACCAAAAAGTAAAATGTTAATTTTTTTCTACCTTTAGGTTTCATTAATAGGACAGTTAAGTAAAAGCTTGCTACAAAAGATCATTGAATGGACATTACTTTCTTCCAGAAATTAAGAGCAGATTTTTTCAAATACTTAATTACACCGTAAAACTAAATATAAAATCAGATTAATCAGATTGATATTACATTTCAGGTCTATTTCATGTATATTATATAGAGCGAGGTCTCAAACATTCCTTTCTTTTCTTTTCTTTGTTTTTTGGTGAAAATAAGAATTTTTTCTCAAATCTTGAGCTCCCTCAAGTTGAAGCTAACAAAAAGGTGAATCTGATCAGAGCCAGGGGAAGGAATGCTGTAGTTGGCAATATAACAACCCCATCTGTTCTAGCAAACTGAAAGAAAAGGGGCATGGCAGTGGCAAGCAGGGGAGAGATTTTGGTTACGACTGCATGGTTTATGACTGTAGCCAGTTAGTGTGCCATTTAAATTCCATGTGCTTTAAGAATTAACATAGAGTTTACCAGGAATAATACGATTTTTACATGATTGGAAAAAAATTCAGTATTTGCAAGTGGTTTAAACCATATGTAGTAAGGGCCTCTGTTTGGTCTAAGCTTTAGACTGCAGGCTTGAACATCCAAATTCTACATTTGTTTATTAAAACAAGCATTTTAAATGCAAATGTGTCAGTCTGCTAACGCCTCTGCTTTGCTTGAAATGATTTATACATGCAAATAAAAATGCATTAAAATATGTCTTTACCAAGGTTTTCATTTAGCTACCATTTAAATGAATTTAATCTCTATTTTGGGATATATGTTTATTTATTTACTTTTTTACTCCTGTGTGAACCCACTGACCAATAGTGTACCTAACACTTAGTCAATACAAAATTCACAAAGGGATTTGCTTCCCAAAATAGAAAATAAACTAGAAAAATCTGCCAATACTCTCTTTAATACCTTTATATTTTGACTTATCACTCTTCTTTAAAGAAAACTGAATCTTTACTAGGATAAAACAATGTTGATAAATTTTCACATTGTACATACGTGTGTGTGTTTCTGACATGTGATTTTCTTTTTCTCCTTAACTAAGATCCTTTTAGGATACTTGTCCATTCTTATTTTGTTTCAGCTTAAAAGTAAAAAAGATCTTTCATGAATTAATTACCTACATTGCTACTGAATTTATTTTCTAATCATAAAATAACTTGCTTTCTAAGGCATTGTGCTAGTCTTACATATAATAGCTCCTCAACTTAATCCCTGAATGAATTCAATTTTTGAATACTAATATTCAGCTGGATTCAACCTCTCAAATTCTCAAAGTATTTCGACCTTTATCTTTCTATTTAAGCTATATATGTGTATATGTGTGTGTATGTGTGTATGTATAAATTTAGTTCAATGTAATGCTGAAATTTGTCATGAAAACATTATCAGACTACTAATATTTATGTTCAAAATTTTCATAGAAATAGCCACATTGCTAACCTACTAAAGATTTAGAATCAAAAGTCCAGAATAGTGGTTTACAAAATGTTTTTCAACCAATAAAGCACTTTGCTTTAGCCTAAAGACAGTATCTGGTTTCAAGGATGAAGAAGTGAAGAGCAGCTTTTTCCTCTAATCTACCAGATTCTTAGAAGGTACACAGCTTAATTAGATTTATCCCTGCTCACCCCCACCCCTAGATCCTATGAGGAGACAGAAGACAGTATTCAGCCTGACAACAGTAGTATTTTTAATAAGGTTTCCTGGAAGGGTTAAGGGCACAATTATGCACTGATGGACAAGGAGGTGGGAGAGGGTACAGTGGGTAAGTTCAGCCTCCTGTCCTGGGAGTGTGGACTCAGGGCTGAGTCTTCAATTTCCTGAGTTAGTTCCAGCATAGACCAGCAAGGCAGACAAAAGGTGCTTCTTTCATTGAGATAACCGGATAATACCGAGGCATGTAATGGAAATGGCTGAGTCCTAACTAGGCAATCCATGCAAAAATAACAAACAATCTTCAAATTATGACATTAAAACCACTTTATTAAACTCCAAAGTGCCTAAGTTCAAACTACAGTTTTGAGCATAGTCTAGTGACTGCTATTACAAGACAGCTTTATTCTTTTTATAATGATCTAGGCCCTATAAAGAGAATTTTTCTTCCATACTCCTACCCATGTACCAGCAAATTTATCACATAAACCTCATCAAATACAGGCTAAGACAGCACTTATTACCCGCCTTTAGAAGAGGCCCCCAGGGATCGTGCAGCTCTGCAACCTTCCAGGTACCAAACCCTCACTGCAGATAAGCAGAGTTTGTAAAGCATCTGTCTGGAGTTTATTATTTTTGATGGTCCCTAAACTAAAAACTCACTTGTACTGAACCCTGAGATCTTCAAATGCAAAGTTAAAAAATTTGCTATTTCATTTTGTTTTTATTAGCTACCTTAATGATTTAGATAGAATAACAGCACCGGGGTATGTGCCAAATGAGCAAGACGTTCTACATTCTCGAGTGAAAACGACTGGAATCATTGAAACTCAATTCTCCTTTAAAGACTTGCACTTCAGGTACGATCAAAGGTCTCTTCTAACTATGAACAGAAGTATGCACTGGGTTGGATTATTTTTTCATGAAGACAATCGCTAACCATAGGCAGGTGCAGTGATACTGGGGCATGCTCACCAGGCCTGGTCCTCTCAGTCCCACTGTCCTTCATTCCCCTCCTGAAGCCTTTCCCCACTCCCTCCTCCTGAGCCTCATCCCTCCTTCCAGGCTGAAGTGCCTCTGTCTTGAGCAGGTGGTGGCTTTTTTCCACTTTCCTCATACTTAAAAGTGACATTGTACTTTGAGGGGAAAAAAAGAAAATATATTTAAATAACATTTGAGCCACAGGTGCCAGGAATCCTATTTCCTTTGCCTTTCTACTCTCCTATTTGCTTGAAATATTCATGTTACATCTGTTCCCTTAATTTAAAAAAATGCAAATAATTAAGAAGGGTATTATTTGAATGTGATGCTATTTACTGGAACAACAAGGCATATGTTATAAGCATGTTTTGAGTATGAAAATGAATCATTATTTTCATTGCTGTTCCTTTATCAAGACCTTCCCAGAAATTGTACTGCAAAATCACTCGTTTGCTATACCAAGAAATGGAAACCCATGCTAAAATGTTAGAAAATATTTTTTGATACTTAAGCACCTAATGAAATATTAAACATTAATACCAGCTTCTAGCTATCTTATGTAATAATGAAAAAATCTATTAAAATATAATAAGCTCATTCACACATCCAATAATGAGAACATTTTTAAAGAGGAGAAAAACTGGAGAAAGGTGACATGAATTATACGTATCCATTTGGGAAAAAAAGGGAATAGTCAATATCATAAAATTTGTTTTAGTGGGAGAAAAGCTTTAAATTTTTTTAAGTATAGGTTATATACAATATGTAATTAGAATAGCTATTATATATAAGGTAAGATATTTTCAATTAATAGGAAAGAAATCTCTTCAAAATTTATGCCTAAATTTCAGGCTCACAAATAGTTAATTTTCTGAAAAGTGAGCCAAAGATTAAATTAGGGTAAAGGGACTGCACACATTGGAATCAACATCCTCTCTTGGCAAATGTAAGAACAGTTTGTCGTCAGTGCTGGCTTCACTGTTGTATAGTTCCTCTTTGGCAACAACTTTCTTCAGACTGCCGCTATTTGACGCAGTTTCTGGGGTACTCCTTTAGGAGCCTGAGTCCAGTTGCTTCTCCCTTCTGTCCCTGCTACCCCAGTGAAAACATTTTTGACACAGTCCCTTTTCTGTCTTACTCTCCGTTCTTTTCCCTGATGTCTCACTGAAACACAGACTAGAACGGAGTGTGGCCTTGAGGCTGCTCAGACTGAAGTTTCAATTCCAGATTCTTCCATAATCAGCAGCAGGAGTTAAGAGACATAGATACCTTTTCTTTACTTGTCCAATATGTTTGTAGTAAAGATTACATGAAATGAAGTCCTAGCAGAGAGCCATAGTTTGATATAGCTTACCCTTCCATAAGCCAAACGAATTTTCTGGGTTTTAGATTGTCTCAATCCTAAGCTAGTTTTGTCAATTAATGTCATCTATTGACCACCTGAAAGCTTATAGCCCTGGTCACTTGCTACAATACCGATCAATATTGTCTCAGAAATGGTCACTCTCATAAATTATCATGTTTATCTGTTCTCTAACATTCCAAGCCTCAGGGCCTTTGCACTTGCTAGTCCCTTGGCCTAAAGTACTGTGCCCCTGGATCTCTGCAAGGAACATCTCCTTCTTATCATTAAGTTCCCAAATCAAATTCTGCCTTCTCATGGAGCCTTGACCATCTTATCTGCTTACCATCCCTGCATATCTGGCTGCAACTATTATTCCCAGCATCCTGCTGGTAAACGTTTAACAACAGGCTCTCCAGGGCAGGGAGAAGAGTCAGGGTGGAGGGCTGATTTGCAGCTCTTGATGATTTTCCTGGTGTAAATACTCCCGCCATGGCTGATTTCACCCTACCAAGGTGATGTCACTTAATGCAGAGTTGGGGAGAAATGCAAATAAACAGCTTTCACTAGCCCTGCTAGTGTAGCCATCTCTATTACCATATTAACACATCATATTACTGTCCTCTTTTAAAATTACCATTGTACGAGATTGCCTTGTTTCTTTATTAGTTTGCTCTTTTTGTTTCTGTTTCTGCTTCATACCCCCTGAGCTTCAGGAGGCTAGGGAACACATTTGTTTATAGCTCTGATATGCTTATCACAGTGGCTAGCACAGATAAGAATACAGTCAATTTTTGCTGAATGAGTAAACACCGCATGTCAAGCATCCTATATATGCAGTCCTTACACCTTAGCAGGAACACAATGAGCTATGTATTGCTATCAGTACGTAGGATAAAGAATCAAGAAATGGAGCCTAGAATGAGATCAAATATTTCCCCAAGATCTTACACAAAAGTGCTATAAATGGGATTAAAATGCACATCTTTCTGTCTTCAAAGACCATACTCCTTACACTGTATGTCATTGATGGGTAATTAGATAAATTGGAGTGGAAACCATTCTTCTGTAAAGTGCTTTTCCCAAAGTCATTGGTCATTTATAATTTCAGAGAGAAGTGGGGAGGGAGGATAAAATGACAATCTGCTGGGGAAGTATCTTTGAGTTGGCAGGGCCTTGTGGTATTTCACAAGTCAGTGCTTCTAAAACCAGGGTACAAGGCAATTGTCATTGAACACACAAAACCTCAAAAAGTCATAGAATACCTATTTCATTCAGTACCAAGTAATATAAGTAATCATAAATTTTTAAAACAAATATTTTTTGAGAATACTGTATTTAAGTTAATTTAAAAATATATGTATTACTTTAAAGATATGCTTTCTTTAGCCCTCTTCAGAGTAGGCCTCCAGATGTCTATTGATACATGATCATTTTCCTCAGTTCTTTTGTAGTTCTGTGGTTAATTTTGTGAAGCACTGTCTTAAGTCATATAGCAAGGTGATCTATTCTACTTTCACCTATTGCTGGCCCTTTTGAAGGAATGAGGGGAGTCTTGCTAATTCTCTACTACAGTGTCAATGCTAAAATATAAAGCGTTGATTGGATTATAAAGGCCAGTTAGGAATTATTTTGATATAACATTCTCTGGACTATGCAACTACCACCTCTTTGCTATCCACTAAGACGGGTTTCGAGCTGTTTTGTTTTCTTAAGAGCTTTTGTTTTCCCTCTGACTCAAGAGGATATGTTATTATATTAAAAGTGTTTTCTATAAGGAAGAAGATGGAAGTTACAGTAACTTCTTACTCAGATGCAAGGAATTTCTCTAAAAAAAGTCTTTATTTAAACAATAAAATTTTAACAGTATTTAAATTTTGCTACACAAAATATTTTTAAATGATACTTTTTTTCTTAAGCAGCTATTTAAAATCATTTAAATGCATTAAATGCATTTTTAGTCACAGCAACTGAGATGTATTAATCCTTTAATAAATTCTCACAGTTAAATCATTTTATTTCAGGTACTAAACAGAATTGTCCAAAAGTTCACAGGCTCTTGTAGTGTAAAATTCTACAGTATTTCAAAATATGAAGTATAAAAATAATGTACCTTCCAACTTCAGTTCAGCAAGTGCCCAGGTATTAAAATATATTACATTAGCATTGATTTGTATTCACATAGCATAAATCATCCTATGACTATTTAAAACTAAAGACTTAATTTACATATAAAATTAGAGAACTCTAGAATTTTAAATAGGAACACTAAAATGAAAAATTCTTTCTACCAATGCACTGTATCATCTTTGTGTATCATCTAATTTAATGGAAATTACCTGAGAGTTCTTATCAAACCAGAGCTCCAACTGTCAAACTGGTAAGATAAATTATCTTTACAGACATTAAAGTACTATGTAAGTGGAAAATGCAATGCAAATGTGAGCTCTTCTATTTTTACAGAATAATTCCTCAGAACAAGTAACTTAGATATAGATTTGCAAGGATTTATCAAACAATTATAGAGAAGAAATTTTCTCCCTAGTGATTAAAAAACAGAATTGAGAGGACTTAAAACTATATGGGAGCTAGAGAAAAAAAAAATGGTTAGCAACTATTACAACACAGAGCTTCAGATTTTGTAAGTTCAACATAACTGTTCTCACAAATGTTTGAGCAGATCTATGATATAAAATAAATTACAGTTTTCCTGAAACATGAAGTTGAATCATGTACACTGTGTTCATTTGTGTGGAATATGAGTCATCTAAGCTTAGGAGTTTGGTTGTCCACCCAGCAGCTATATTTCAATTCAGCTTTGTTATTCTCTATTATATTTCATAGAGCAACAACTCATATATATTTGTTTCAGGCATGTTCATGATTAATATTACCAAAATAATAAGTTACATAATATGATGTCTAATTGATTATAGTCATAGAATTTATTTTATTGACTTTATGAATTATATTATTCACTAATCAGCAAATTATCTAGTGAGCATTTAAAGTTTCCAAATGTGCATGCACACACACACACACACAAAGTAGAAAGTATATAATGGTAATAACACTTCTGAGAATTTGGAGGCCCTGACCCCCTTATGGTTATAAGTCCTTTTCATTCTAATTTTAAACCATAAGCAATTAAGGGATTTAAAAAGACCGCTGTGCATATCCTTTGTGTCCACAAGTATCTACCCTTCTCCATTTTCTGAACTGTACATAAGGGAAAGATTTGGTTAGACCATGTTGCTATGGCTATTTAGTAATGACATAGATTGTCTTGGTGACCCTCTCGCGGGTAGCCATCTTCAGGAGTTACACCACCTCTGATAGAGCCAAACATCCTGAATAAATCCCATTCAACAGAATAGTTTAAACTTCTACTCAGATTAGACCTTATTTTTATGTCATCAAATACATAGTAGAAGATGTCAGAAATTGTGATTTTTCAAACATAGGCAGGTGCTTATAGGATGAACAAAGACATCTAACAAATCCATTAGCTGCAGTAGCATTATTGATTTTTAGCTATCCTAGATGATGTAATCATTTCATAAGAATTATAAAGGGTAGATTATGTCATAACAATTTATTCTGATATGAAGTTTGGATAACCCAATGTTTAATATAAATCCATAAAAGTTAAAGCTTTGCCAACTGCTTAAAATACAACTATAAAACTCAACTGTTTAATATAAAGCCATAAAACTTTGGTGGCTTGCCCTATATTAATGCCATGGGCAATTTAACAAATAATCAAGGTTTAGCTATCACTTAAAAGCCTGGCCTGTCAATTTTTAGCTACATCATAAGTATCAGTCATTTAAAAACGTTTTTTTTAACTTTAAGAAACCTATCTTAAATATCAGACTTAATAAATATGCATTACCATTCCTAAAATATTAAATAAATAAGACAGAAACCCAGAATAAAGACTGTAAGTTCCAGTCAATATCATTAAGGTTTCCATTACTTTATTCAGAGAATTAAAGGTATTCAAGCACACTCATTCCCCTCATTAATTGTCCTTTATATTTTACTAGTCCAAATTGCCTTACAGCACATGTACATGCTTTTCTCTAATTTTAATTTTGTTTTTCAGAGAATGATCACAATGGAGTTCTTTGTTTTTGTCTTTATATGTAAGAAAAATACTTCCTCAATCAAAAATATAAATAAATACTTCACTTTGGGAATCTTCAAATTCTTTTAACAAGTTGTAATACTTTATACCTCTATAGAATAAGACCTAAATTAAAATTTAGAGGAAAAGCTAAAATTGAAAAGAGATGTATGAAAAATAAATTACTACAATAATAGCAAAACAAAATGTAACTGTTCTTAGAGTTATCATCATGTCCAGGAGGAGAATAAATATAAAAGCAAAACTCTGGCCTTTGGTCTGATTTGCTAATGAGCATTTCATTTCCACAATAGCAGATGGCATTAGAGAAATGTTCAATGCTCCTCAGACCTATCTATGTCTCCTACATCAATCTGCACAGAAAAAAAAGGTATTCTTTATCAAGTGAGTCATAACATGAGAAGATTATAAGCATTCAATCCAAGATAGACTTTCAGAAGCCATTTTATCAATATGAATAAAATGCTAATGCCAAGACTGAGTAATCTTTGTCCTCTCTTCCTTGGGAGAAAACAAAGCTGATTATAACATGTTTATTGGAAGCTGTGTGATATGCTGAAAGAACACTGGGCTAAGAGTCATATTACATCATTGCTGGTCCTTACTAATTGTGAGTTTGGGAACAAATCACTTAGCCTCTCTAAGCCTCCGTTTCTCCACTTGTAAAATGAGTATAATACAATTTTCCCTTGTGACACAAGGAATTGTTATGAGGAGCAAATAAAACCATAGGTTTGAATTTAATTTTGAAGGAGAACACACAATTCTAAGATGACTTTTATACAACTGTAAGGTATTGTTCCAACTATTGTTATTTATCATAGTTGTATATATTTACCTGTAGAAGAGAATGCCTACCTCTTACACCTGGTGGTAAAATACACTAGCAAGCCCCAAAGAAGCTGAATTATCAGAGAAAGTCAAGGCATAGCCAGTGAGTTTTCTGGGCTTGCTGTCACTCTGATTTTTATCTCAGAGGTTCTTTAGATGTTTTAATTTGGGGGAAAGTCATTTGAAACCATTATGCTGTTAAATATGTAGGAAGTATATAAAGTTTCTTTTTTTTCCCTTCTCCTCAGGAGTTTATGTCTCCCATAGAGTCCATAAAATAGAATTCCTATATATTGATAATTCTTGTTATTGTTTTTATTACTAGGGACTCCCTGCCAAAAACAAAATCAAACAGAAAACCCTAATAACATGAGAGAAATAAGATTATTTTCTCTGTGGTAAAATATCTGGTCCCATTCAGGGAATCTAAGCAATACACAAAATCACCTTAAGGGGAGAAGGATTTTTCTCAAACTTTTAAGATTTGAATATAATCTAATTGAAAATATAGACATCATTAAAAGAAAGTATTAAAAAGCATTAATCAAAATGAAGAAAAATGGCATGTTTGGGCACAAAAACAGAGAAATTGAGACTAAAAATAAGTGCTAACAAGAATAATTCAAGGCCTGCTTAGTGGAGAAAACTTAACCAAGTTGTTCTAGAATTTGTTTCCTACAGCACTGCTATTCCTACTGTGGAAATTGAACATTGGGCTGTCTTAGCACTAACATTCCATTCATCCAATTACCTTTCTCCTGGTTCCATGATTAGCTTTCCAGTAAGCAATGAAAAGGGTATTTCCCCTTGAGTAGGGGATTAGAGCAGAAGAGGAGGCTAGAACTATGGAGGTTCTTACATGTTAACATGTAGTAGGTGGGGCTAAGAGGGGTGGTTTAAGTTTGAAAAGCCCACCAGGAGTTAAACCCACTAATGTATACTCTACCCTTAAATCACCAAAATCCACAAGTTAATGCATCTTTGTTTAATCACAGTTACATAACATTTATTTGCCAACAAATGATCAATAACAAATTTATATATGATCAAATGGAGAATATGTATAACATTTGGAATATAGAAGGTTGTTATCTTCATTAAAAAAAAACAGAACAAAACTCTCCCCCTTCTGGGAGGAGTTTAAAGTTTTTGCCCAGTGACCTGTCTCACAACAAGCAGAACTACTGCCTGGCCTGGGGAGAGGGATAGACTCCACAGTGGAAATGGTTCCGATCCACTAGTGAAGATTTGAGAGCTAACTGTAGGCACTAGTACTAGCTGTGTACCTCTGGTCTAAGTAAATAGATTTATACTTAACAAGTTAACAACTTTCACAGCATAACTATCATACCCACAGAATCCATTGAAACCTATCATGGTGCCTGGTACACAACAGCCTCAACAAATATTAGTTGAAGTAATAATTAGGCATTGATTAAGGACTTATATAAAAAATAAGAATAATAATCGTAATTATCTTCAAGTTCATGGTGAGGTTTAAATAAGTCAACTTGTGTAAGATGCTTATATTCCTGGCAGATAGTAAACTCTTATTAGGTGTGTTAAATTAAAATCAATCCACTACGATTGGCGAGATGGAAATTTAAGGAGGAAATAAAAGTCATGACATGAACTATTTCCATTTCTCTCACATTTTATAGTTTGGGTGACTTCCATAGAGGAATAGATAAAACTCTATTTTGCAAAGTCTGGCAAAAAAACTAAGATTTCTTTTATGAATTACTAAAATATTTGACTAAAAGTTTAAGTGTTTGAGTGTATATTTATCATTCTTGCTTTCATAAGAATATTGACTAATTTTTTAATTAAATTTATTTGTTAATTTTCACATAATATAACTTTAAAGTCAAAATTGTTTCCCTTTCATCCATTTATTTTGCAAGTCTAAAACCACAGAGGGTTTGGTTTTTAGCAGCATATATACTATTCTTTATTGACACTGAATTTAGATTTCCAGACTACTAATGACTGAACTCTCAACTACTATCTTCGATATTGTGAGCATCTTCTCTTTTAATCTACTATTGAATGGAGTGATTTTGCATTGGTACATATATATATACACACACACATACTCGTGCACATACAGAGAGATAGAGAAACATATACATATTTGAGAAATTTTAGTTCTATATATATTTTCTATACTTGGTTCATATGGGAAATATCTTCAATAAGTAAATTTACTGAAGATAATCTGACATTTATTACTTCAAATATAGTTATTACCCTTGAAGTCTGTACAGCTTGGATGCTTTTTCATACTTAATATCTTAAGCTTAAACTATTATGATAGCCTCATAATTTCTTTCATTGCCTCTAATTTCTTTCTCATTAAACCTATCCTTTGGACTCAGATCAAAGGGATCTAACACACCAAAAAAAAAAAAAAAAAGAAAGAAAAGGCCCAAAAATGTCAATTTCCTACAAAATTTTTCATAATCACCTATTATCTGAAATATAAATCTAAATTTCTCATGTAACTTGAAAGACCCAGTAAACCCATAGCTGACCAATAACCTGAGACTTACTCCTGCCTTCTCAAATCCTTTGCTATTGCTGTTTCCTTGGTTGCCTTAAATCTTCCTGTGTGCTCACATTTTACCTTGTATATTTGAATATCTATTCCATAATATTATAATAACTTGTTTTTCTCTCTACCAGACAGCGAGTTCTTTGAAGATAATGACTGTATCTTTTCATCTTCGTGTCAGTAGATGTAGCACAGTGTCTAGCACATAGAATTCAAATGATAGCTACTTGAATAAACAAATAAAGGTAGGAAAATCTAGTAACAGATAAGAATCATAGTATCTGAATTATAGTAGCTTCCAGTCTTTGCAGTTTCTGTTCATTCAAGAGAATGTATAAGCTTTGATCAAAATCTTTTTAAAGCTAATGATTTTTCACTAAATTTCTAAATTGCTTTAAACTTCCCAGTTTGTCAAAGTCAGTTTGTAAATTATTTTAATCTAGTATGCACAAAGACAATAAAAAATTAATGTTCCCCTTCCTCCTCTGCCTCCTCTCTTTCTCTCTTTATTAATCTCTCTTTACCTCCGTTAAAAAAAAGAAAAAAAATTCTAAAAAGTTAATGTTCCTTTTTTCTTTAGTCCTTGAGCTGCAAGTTAGCCAAAAAGATTTATTTTATAATCAAAAATCAAAGGAATACCTTTTAATGATATTGGAGCATCCATTTATAACTCTAAATGTTAACCTCACAGCAGATTTTGAGGGATATTTGTAAGATTTGTTATTGATTTGATGTCTTTTTTAAAGAATGTTTGATGTAGGTGGACAGAGATCAGAGAGAAAGAAATGGATTCATTGCTTTGAAGGAGTCACTTGCATTATATTTTGTGCCGCGCTCAGTGCCTATGACATGGTCCTAGTGGAAGATGAAGAAGTGGTAAGTCTAAAAGGCAAACAAGGCCAGGATAAATTACAAACCTTGTGCTTTCCAATAGTACTACCACACTGCCCAATTCAATGATGTCCTTCCAAAAATGGATGTTATTTCTAGATCCTCATTTATGATGTCCAGCCTTCTCATTTTGCAAATAATCCTACACATTCTCATTTCTTATCCCTAACAGAACAGAATGCATGAAAGCCTTCACCTATTCAACAGTATCTGTAATCACAAGTATTTTGCAACCACCTCCATTGTCCTGTTCCTCAATAAAAAAGATCTCTTTCAAGAAAAAGTAACCAAGGTGCATCTTAGCATCTGCTTTCCAGAATACACTGGTAAGATTCTTTTCCATTAGTTCTGTAGTAATAAATTCTTGTATAGATGTATATTTTCCTATCTGGATTTTGACATTTAATATTTATGAATATGAGGCTTATGAATTTTCTTGAGTCATGTGCATGATCCAAACTGGAAAGAATCTGACAAATAAAGAGGAACTTTCTGTACACTGTTTACATTAAAGCAAAGGTCTAATAAATAAAGCAGAAGAGATGGACCAGGGTTGTTACTCTCTATAACATATCAAACAACATTGCAAATTGTATTGTGTTTAATATCATAATAGGAATGTAAATTTTATTCCAAAAGGGGATTTTAATGTATTTCCTAATGAAATATAGTAATGCTATAAATTAGATCTCAGTGGCTCTTCAATGTCTGAATTGTTTCCAGAGGGATAGCATGAATGAATTTGAGAATAGTGACATATTCTCTTTTTATAGTTTTCCTAGGTCCTGTAATTTTTTTGCAGATCCTGTTAGTCAGTGACTATAAATGTCAAGTTCCGCAGCAGTTTTTTTTTTTTTGTAAATAGTTGGATACTTTGTTGTTAATGAAATTATGTAAAATGGAAATATTTATTATTTAAACAAAAACACAAATCCAACATTACCAGTTAGGTATGTGGGGTAGCCCAAATGTTAGGAACATGGCATTCTGTCAAAAATGTTTATGCTAATTAATTTATAATTAGTGTTCATATTTTTCTTCTATAATCATAAATATTTATATGTTCACACTTTTATCATGTGGTTAAACATAAGCATGATTCAATATTGAATATTACAAATTGAATATAGACTCATAATTAAGGGCTATATATATATTTTTAAGTAATAGGGTTTATTTCTTAGAGCAGTTTTAGTTCACAGAGAAATGAACTGTTTGAACAGAAAGTACAAAGAGTTCCCAAGGTATTTCCCTTAGTTAAATACCTAGGAGTATGATTGCTTCCTCTCCCGACCCCTCCCACAGTTTCCCTATTGTTAACGTCTTGCATTGGTGTGGTACATTTGTTACAATTGATGAACCAATACTGCTACACTATTAACTATTAATAAAGTCCATAGTGTACTTAGGGTTCACTCTCTGTGTTGTACAGGTCTATGTGTTTTGCCAAATGCAAGTCATGTATCCACCATTGCAGCATGATACATAATAGTTTCACTGGCCCCCGAAATCCCCTGTCTTCTACCTATGCATGCCTCCTCTGGCACCTCCAACTGTATTTTGAGCAGTAGCCACTAATCATTTTACTTTGTATATAATTTTGCCTTTTCCAGAATGTCATATGGCTGGAATCATACAATATATAGCATTTTCTGACTGGCTTCTTTCACTTAGCAATAGGCATTTAGGTTTCCTCCATGTCTTTTTGTGGATTTATAGTTCATTTCTTTTTATTCTTATGTAATATTCCATTCTATAAACGAACCACACTTTGTTTATCCTTTCACTTGTTGAAGGATGTCTTGGTTATCCCCAAATTTTGGCAGTTATGAAACAAGCTGTTATAAACATCCAGGTCTTTGTGTGGACATAAATTTTTAGGTAAATACCTAGGAGTGTGACTGGGGAATTTTATGGTAAGACTAGCTTTAGCTTTATAAGAAACCACCAAACTCTGCCTTCCAAAATGACTGCACCACTTTGTATTCCAGAAGCAATGAACTCCTTTGACTCTATATCCTTGCCCCCATTGGCACTGCCAGTGTTTTGGATTTGGGCCATATTAATGATTGTCATGGAATTTTTGTTTCTAGTTACAATAAAGTGGGAAACAAAATCTTACCTCCTTTGAAAGCCTTCATGTTACTGCTCCATCCTAAGTCAAGTCCCCTCAAAGCATACTCTGTCACAAAGCCAATCAATGGGTCATTTTTAGCTGCCCTCCATTTGTTAGCCTACTTATTTTATTTCTGCCTTTTCCCAAGTGATTCATTGTATGTTCTGCTACTAGACTAAACTTTCTCAAGCACAGCCTTCATCATATTACCACTGTACTAAAATATCAGTCAATAGCTCTCTACAGCCTTCCCTATCTCATCTCAGCTCCTTTAGTTAGTAACATAATCCATAATCTAGCTCATAACATATATTATACCTGATTTCCTATGATTCCTTAACAAAAACCTTTCATTTTTATCTGACCACATTCTGTAAAGCTCAACTCATTTCCAACCTGACCCTCAAATCTAGTAGTACAGGCAATTTTCACTTTCACTTTTCCGCTATTACTCACACTTTTTCTATTCTCTCTTCCAGCTATTTCTCAAGGTCCAGCTCAAATACCACCTCCTTCTGCACCTATTCATCTATTCTATTCTTTTTCTCTTAGTTCGTATTAAAACACACACACATGCACATATTCACAAACACAGAGCATGATATATATATATATATATATATGTTGGTATTTCTACTGTATTGTGAGCTTTTTGATGCAAAGATTACATTTTAGCCACCAGAAGCCTGCATTAGGACAAGTGTAATTCCCGGCACCAAGTAGATACTGCATACAGCCCTGATAATTAACCCTTGCCATTTTGATTTTGCAATACTTAGTATATCACAGTAAAATTCTAAAATTTATTGACATTATTTATAGTTTTATTCTTTATAATATGCATTTAATGATTACCTCTTCAAATTTTTTGTTTAACAAGGGCCAAATACATTTGAAGATGCAGGGAATTACATCAAGAACCAGTTTCTAGATCTGAACTTAAAAAAAGAAGACAAGGAAATTTATTCCCACATGACCTGTGCTACTGATACTCAAAATGTCAAGTTCGTGTTTGATGCAGTTACAGATATAATAATCAAAGAGAATCTGAAAGACTGTGGGCTTTTCTAATCAATTGTTTTCTCTTCCACTCTTACTCATGGTTATTTTTCAAGATATAAAAGAAAAGGTGCTGTGTGACATGTTTAGTTTGAATATATATTATATTAACTTATCTAGTAATGTAACTGGTATTATAAAGCAAAAAGTTTTCATGCAAAAAAATTTGAATGTATTTTCATCTGTATCTGGATAAGAATCAGTTTCTTTGGGATATGGAGAACAGGGTGTCTTTGATGTCCTTGTATGTAAAAACTGATATATTTTGGTAACTGTAACAGTATACATCAGTGACACTGAATTTTCTTGGAAATAAACTGTTACATGTGGCCTATTTTTAATCATATAATAAAAAATATGAAATAATAATTCTATATGATTTCCATTGACTCTATTTTGAGAAGCATTCATTTTTGCTGATAATGTAACCATGCCTGTGCTATACAATTTGAAAATAGCACAAGGCATTTTATTAGTCAATTATTTCTGTATTTGTCAACTGCAAATGAAATGTGTACTATACATTTTCTTATTAATGGTAAATTACATATGCAAAATAAATATATACAATATTATCTACTATATTGTTTTCTTAAAAGTCATTAATGCTGAATTTACCCTTAGAGTTGAAAATTTCAATAATTTATCTTTTTGTTCCACCCTGGTTGAAGAGAAGGGAAAGTGTATGGTCAAAGTACACAGTGTAAGGCTTTATAGGCTGAGTGGAGTGACAGCCTTCTGTAGAGCACCCATTCCCCACAGTTTATTCCAGAGTGGCATGAGACATTATCACAACAGGTGATCACATGGGCTTTGGGACAAAAATTATAGACTGCAAAAGAGAAAAATAATTTGATGTTTTAGCACTGGTATATTTTGTGTTTTGTGAATAAGAAGTAGGAACAAGCAGATAGATTCTAGAAGGCAAAAGTAGAGCTTCTCTGTTAGTACTGTATTTATGCATTTTAACTATCCTATTATATTCTAATGGTCAAAGTTTTCTTTCTAAAAGCTAAGTTGGTGCTTTGCAAACTAAATCATGTTATTTATAAAGAAAAAAGATGAGGTTTTTTTCTTTTTTAAATGTGTCTACCATTTCTAAAATATATCCTTAAAACACATCTCCATATCATTTATCCTTCTACACTTGTGGAAAGTGATATATAGTCAGTATATTAGGTCAGTGCATAAGATTTATAATGACTCTTAAAAGAGATTTAATTAGGTTTTTATAAGCTAGATGAGATGCAGTGAACATACATTAATCAATTTGCCAACCTGCCGTTCAGGTGGATTTAGGTAGCTCTGTCTCTGGTGCTACTACTTCATTGTTCTGTAACAAGTCTCCATTCTAAACACATAAAAATGATTATAACTCAGTAAGTAACCATGACTTGAGTGTCTATGATTTTTTTCAAAAACACAAAGAAGTTATCAACAAATACAGTCAAATAAAAAAATTAATTATATAAAAAAATTTGAAATTCTTTCACAGAATGTAAATTATTTAGAAGCCTAAGATACCAAGTACAAGAAAAGTCTGAGCAATCATTTAGTTCAGGCATCCCATAAAGTTTTCTGGCTAAGAACCAATATTTATATGACAACAACCAAACATTTTGTTAGGAGTTATTCGAAGCTATGAGATTTTAAATTAAGATTGCAAATACTATACTAGTTTTATCCATTGTTTTGTCTTTTTTATACCAGCTATTCTACTTTAACTGTTTTTCTCCATAAGTGTGAGAACTTCCCCCAAAGGAAAAAATATTATTTGAAATATTATTCTAACTTAACTTTAGAGTTCCTTTTTTAAATGATGTAGGTGGAAAGGGTGGGGTCAGAAATGGTTCAATTTGTCTTTAAAAAAATACATAACTCATTTTGACCTGTGCAAAAAGTGACAGGCATCAATATTTTTATGAATTATTGTCTTCTGAAAATGTTTTAATGTTAAATGACCAAACTAAAAATGGAAGTTAGTTTGGATTATTAAAAAAGAAAAACTGTTAAAGTCCTTCCAACACTATGATTTAACTTAAAAGAAAACTTTTCTTCACAGTCGGAAATTTTGCTGTGCTAAACAATGAATTTTAATTAAGGAGAGAGAATTTTTAGTACAGAAAAAAATAAAATACATGTTTGTATTAATTCTTTAGTGATTGCGATCTTTTACATTTAAAGGCTTACCATTAAAAGCCTTACCCTGGAGAAAAAAACTAGATGATTGCACTTCGAGTTAGCATAAGAAAGTTTATGCTATTTCTGATTTTACTTTTTAATTTTTAATATAAAAAGTTAGAGTAGAGGCACAGCACTTGGAGCTAATTAAATAAAGTAACAAACTGACAATATGAGAAAATTTGCCTTTAACCTGAAGAAACTCCCATTGAGACCAGCCATGTTGGTTAAAATTGAAACACCTGTTTCAATTGGAAAGTCAGGCTCCTACCTGTACAGTGGATGCCCTTGCTTTTACAGCATCCCAAAGAGGCAGCCTTTGTCTTTGCCGTTCAATCACGTAAGATGTTCACACAAACAACAAGCAAATGAATTCTACTCAAACACATTCGGACATAATTATACTGACATTTTACTCTTCTGTTATTTGAGGTTTCTCTTCCTGACTCAGAATGTTCCCCAATCCTGTTTGCCTTCGAGTTTTAACACTTCCAACCCATTCCCTTCTTAGGTTTGTCCCTAGGCACTAGCTCAGAGGTAAGATGTGGGCCTATATCCAATGGGGTCATTGACAAACATTCCTCATAGAGTTTTTCCAGAAGCATGAACTGGTCAGCAGATTAGATTTTACCTCCTGGGACTAGGGACTACAGAGTTAAATGAAAGAATATTAACAGGACAATACCTTTGTGTCAAAATGTTTTGAAAGTGGTCACCTCTACAAAGATGATCTATGGAAAGGAGGTTTTTAATTCTGTGGCATCTCTAATGTTTATTATAAATATCCAATATCCTATTGATTAACAACAGTTGTGAACAAATAATAGTTATCATGTATATCACATAACTGGGAAAACAATTTTTTTCAGACTATGGGCCTGTGCTAATAACAAATTTTCTTACCAGATCCATCATCCTATTTAATCACAAAATGTATTTTAAAACACTTGTAGAGAATCAGTTAGGCTTAACCAAACACTATGTACATGAGGAAAAATAAGTCTTTTGTGTTGGTTTATGTGCTTTTATTATGTTATACCACTTCAGAATTAGAGGTAGACACATTGGTTAAAATGTATAATGTATGAATACTAAAAATAAAATATTGATAAGCATTATGAAAGAAATTATAAATTTTCTCACTTAGACTAACCTTAAAAATAGGAGAGACAACCCTCTGCTTAGGATGAAGTATTGACTAGATAATATAATCAATCGAAGCCCTCTTTCCATTAATGCCTTTTCTGACTTTCTTACGAACCACTCTATACCCACATGGGGGCACACTTACATCATGTGTTTTTCTACCCAAATGTTAAAAACATAATACATTTGGATTACAAATAACTTTAATGAAACGGATAATAAAATTCTATTAAGAACCCTAGTTCATTGTTTTTTGGCTTCTAGTTCGATAGTACATGATAATCTTCTAATAATCACAATAGACAATATTTTAGTCAAATGTGTGATTAGCAAAACTGTTGAAACAGCTCCAAATTTGTAGAATGTTACACAGATAGATAAATATATAGTCTCTTTTCATGGTCTTGTTATTTATTTTTTGGGGGGGTCATTTTCAAGCTTCTGTTTAAATCTAAGTAACCATTAATTTTGTAAAGTATGTCTTTCCATTATTCTGTATTGTGTTTAAAATCTTGCTTAGCTCACAGTGAAAAGTAGAAGAAATATAATTTGATGCCTGACAACTACTATGTTGTGTGGGTTGTAATCAATTGGTTGCTTATTAATGTGTATCCTTTCAGTAAATCATAGTAAAATTCCATTCTGCTAAAACATTAACCACTCCATTATTCTGTTTATTACAACTTTTTCTCAACTACCACTCCACCAAATCAAGAGGAAAATGAGTGCTCTGTGACACTTTCCTTTACCACTAATGCTGCTGACAGCACATTTTACATTAGTAATAGCACCACTTTTATTTGAAGCCACATTTGGTCACGCTAGCTAAGTAATAAATAGAGTCAAATGAAAGAAAAAGGAAATAAAAAGACCTTAATTTACTTCATAGGGATAGTAATGGTCCTCTAATTATTACACCTTTCAGATAAGAAATAATACATGAGGCACACAAGCAAAGCCATTATTTTATGTGAAAGACATTCATATTTTCTAAAGTGGTCAGAGTGGAACAAAACCAAACTCATATATATGATTGAAAATCATGTTTTTCAATGTATATTGCTGTGAGTTTTCTCTTCTCAAAAATAAAAATGATCAAATATTAAAATGTTATCATAATATTAAAACCAATGGAGAATATTTATATTAAACTCATTACAAGCCTTATACTGGAGAAAAAAACTAAATTGTTGTACTTAGAGTTAGCACAAGAAAGTTTATCATAAAAAGCACCCCATCCTGAATGCCAAAGAAAATGTTGATCTATGCTACAATTATTCATTAAAGTCTGAGTATTTTATTACACTTACAATATTGGTGGAGAAGCATACATTTATACAAAGCACAAGATGTGTGAGATAATTTACCAGCAAAAGAAACAATTTTATTTCCCTAGGAGTTAGAGTCACTGACAGTAAGTTTGTCAGTCCCCAGCGAGTCCACAAATGCCTAGTCTCTACTCAACTCAAGAAGCAATCACTTAACATTTCTATTTGCATATGTGGTGTACACTCCAGTGATTCCTGTAGCAGGGTAGCATAATCATCTCTACCTTTTGAGACAAAAGGTAGAGAATTTTATTATAAAAATGTATATAAATCATTTATATCAAATAAAAATAAACACAAATGCTTATTCTTTTTTCATAATTCCGTTACTTTGTAAACATAAAAATGAACACTGTGACGGGGTTCAGGACATGTACTGAAAAACATGGCACTTTGGCAGTTGAGAAAACAGTAGAAATAGGAAGGTCTCCCTGACCTTCTCTCACCATTCTCCCCTTCAAGCAAGCCATAAAAGAATTCTTTGACCTTCCTATAAAGTAGGCCATTAGACCCTCATTCCAGAAGGGTCTTTCCTATACCACAAGGAAAGAAATGAAGACACAGAGATGCCAAGAAGAATCTGAACAGACAAGCCTTGCTAAAGTTTCCCCAATTTATCACCATTGTTCAATCACACTTCTGCAACACTGGCCAGTCTTCATTAAACCTAAGCATAAAAATACATGTTTTCCCTGCTTTATTGGGTCTTCATTCTGAAGGCTCCTGAATCACATAAAACTTGTTTTAATTTTGCATGCCTTTCTCTTGTTAACCTGCTTTTTGTTAAAGGGGTCTCAGCCATGAACCTAGTGATGGGTAAGAAAAATCTATTGCTTTTCTCCCCTACAACTCCTTCATGATCTTGATAGCCACACCGATAGCCACACTGCTTTGCTATGCTTTTCTGAGGATGTTTTTACCTTAAAACAGTAGTGGAAGTATGTGGGCAGTTGCATTCTGGACTCTGTGCTCTTAGTAGGCTTCATTAAACTCTCACATTCCAACAGCAAATTACAAATCAGGTATTTCATTGTAAATCTGTGGCAAAAAGTCCTCTTGAACTAAATTTCCCCTCCTGGTACAGGTGATAGTGTCACTGTAGGGTCTACCCTCCCTGCATGGTTGGTTGTCTAAAAGTAATAATTTAGTTTCCTTTTCTAAAACTCCTAGAAGCTGAGATCATTCCTATGCTGAGATAAAGTTGCAGGAGTACTAATACTCAGGGCACATGGCCCTGACTTTCACACGCTAAGTCTTTTGCACTTACAGGCTCATCTGCCAGGACTGCCCTCTTCCACCCCAAGCCTTGTTGGCTCCTACTCATTCTTCAAATCTTAAGTCAGAGTTCACTTCTTAAGACAGGGTTCTCAAACCACAGAACAGAAGGTCACCTGTATGTATTTTTATAGGTTTTCATAATTTTACTCTTTACAACTTATTAAAGCATACGAAGAAATATTTTTGTGTGTGATTGTTTGATTTATATTCATTTCTCCATTTTAGTATATGTTTCCTGATGTTTTCCATAATTGCTCTTCACACAAAGTAGAAACCTACTGCATACCTGTGAATTAATAAACCAGTGAACCAATGATTGTTTACCAAGTTCTCGTGGAAAGCTACTTTTCTCTTGATTTCCAGAATGCCATAAATCCCTGGTTTTTCTCCTATTTCTCAGGCTTTTGCACCTCAAACTTCTCTGATCATTCTGTAAACGTTAAGATTACTAAAAATATTTACCAGATTATCTTCTCTTCTTATTCTACACATTCTTAGAAATCTTATGTCTTTCGTGGCTTCATGTTTTCTAGGCAAGATCAGTCTCTTGATCCCTAGCTGTATATCTTAGCTGTCTCGTGGATCATATCCAGACAAATAATATTCAATACTTTCAAAATTAAAATCATGATTTTTTTACCTCTATCAAGTCTATCCCTCCTCTTGTGATCTCTCTCAGTTGTTCAAACTGGATTAGGTTTTATCCTTCTTTTCTTTCACCTGTCACCCCTCTCAAATTATTCAACAAGTTCTGTTGATTCTACAGTGTCATTCTAAATATTTCTTTAACTATCTGCCTTTCTCCATCATCACTGCTCCTCGTCTAGTTGCAAAGATTCCTGGACCAGCTTCTTAAACTGTCCACACTGCCTCCATTCTTGGCACAGCCAATCTGTTTTCACCACTGCCAGGATGAACCTTCTAAAATGCAGAGCAATGAAACAACACGACTTCAAATTCTTCCATGGTTCTCCAGGGTCTATAGAACCATGTCTAACTGCCATAATGTTTAATTGTTCTCCATGATCTGCCACCTTTTTACATGTCTATTCCAATCATTTGCCATTCTGAAATCCAAATTCACTGGCAAACATCCTCTGTCCTAGAACGCTCTTCTGATTTCTCCCCAAAGGTTAAATAACTAACTCAATCTTTCAGTTTTTATGTTTTTTAGAAATGTTCTCCTCACCTGCTGGGTCTTGGCAGCCTGTATGTCCTACGTGGTCCCCGATCACCTTGTATTTCCTTCTTCATAAACCTTATTATGATAACAAGGTCAAGTAAATCCTTTTCAGCCCCTGTGAATAGTACAAAAATCAGAAAATCCACTTTTGGATAAGTGTAGTTATGTTTGCTCTGTTACTCTGTGTATGTGTGTATGTTTTAATGTTCCCAGTTCTATATTAATCACCTTGATTGGGAAGGGAGAAAGAATAAAAATGTCTAAAGAAATGATATATCTGGAGTAAAAAGGCATTAGTTGTTTCTACCTAATTCAGACTTGAAAAAAAAATCCTGAATGCATTTGGTAACATTTCCAACTGGTAAGCTTTATGTACTTATTTTACATTTTAAATGAGGCTACATAAATACACCAGCAATCTCTGTTTTCCCAAAGCCATTTACCACATTCCATTAATGTCAGTAAGTTACATGCTTCTAGAAAGGAAACCAGCCCTTTACTATTCAAGGAAATAACAGTAGAATCCCAAAGCCATGTTAAAGAAAGCAACACAACTCTTGCCTTTGCCACCTGACTGATGCTTCTGTAAACAGAGACCTACCTCCATGTCTCAGAAGGCTTGAGATAAGATAATCTGAACCCAGAGCAGATATGCAAGGGAAATGGATTTTGAGGCTTTGGATAACAAACTGCAGCACATCACAAAGGCCTATAATGATTTGTCAGTCAGTCCATTATGTAAGAAATATGAACCTAGAAATGTGTTTAGGATCATTTCTTTAATCTAACTGCTTGTAAAGGCAGAATTATGTTCTTAGAGCAGCAAAACACAATAACAAAGGAATCAACCTTTAAAATTCTTAAACATTTTGTTTCATAACTTTTTTTCTTTTTTACTTTTTTGAGACAGAGTCTCATTCTGTTGCCCAGGCTAAGTGCCGTGGCATCAGCCTAGCTCACAGCAACATGAAACTCCTGGGCTCAAGCAATTCTTCTGCCTCAGCCTCCCAAGTAGCTGGGACTACAGGCATGTACTACCATGCCCAGCTAATTTTTCCCATTCATAACTTTTTAAAATATTTTACAATAACGAGAAGATAACCTATTTAAATGAACCACTATATTTTTGATACTCTTTTTCCCCTACTGTCTCTGAACTTTTCAAGAACAGCTTGTGTCTCTGTAGTAACAGGGCAGATTCTGAACTGCATACTCAACCACTTGAGAAACCTAAAACAGATTTTCACCCAAATTATCAGTACCTTTTAAAGTTAATAGCAACCTCTACTATAAAT
Source organism: Cheirogaleus medius (assembly GCA_008086735.1). Classification (NCBI taxonomy): domain Eukaryota; kingdom Metazoa; phylum Chordata; class Mammalia; order Primates; family Cheirogaleidae; genus Cheirogaleus; species Cheirogaleus medius. The sequence goes on along the minus strand of VBSM01003176.1, from coordinate 39,468,395 downwards.
AACCACTATCTGTTACATTCCAAGAGATTACAAACCATTTACCTGAGTAAATGTCTGTCACAGAGCTTTGGAAAATGCTTACAGTGCAAAACTTGCAATATAACTTGGACAATTAACCACTTCTGTACCAGTGTCGACTATAGTCTCAGCCACAGATGAACGCGAGCGTCGACTTTGGCCGACAGCCGTGATATGAAGGCGCACAGCCCACCATCGACTTTAGTCGACAGCCAAAAGCTTTTTCTTTTATAGCTTTTATCTCTGCAGTTGCAGTGTATGCGTTCAGCTAATAAGTTACTACGAATCTGTGACCTTTTAACAAGTCCTTAGTAGGAGTTATTATAGTTATTTTCCTAAAGCTGCCTGTAAAGTAAAACAAGCTTTCAGTGTTTTAAAGCTTTTCCTCATCACACAAGAGCAAAACGGATTCGTCGTCAATGCACAGCACAAACTATCATGCAGACTATGAGCGCCGGCTGTGGGCAAGGCTTCGCCGCTGGTGAGCGCGGAAGTGAAGTGGTTAATGAATAGGTGAATGACCCTTTAACATCTATAAATATAAGTAGATAATAGTGGAACTCTTATTTGTAGTTTTTTATACTATGAATGTATTTTGTTTCCCTTTAAATTTTTCACATTTTAAAATATCTTTATATAAAAGAGTTTCCTTCGATGAGATGTAGAAGAATATATTTAGCTACTTATGAGAGATTTCAGTTGAAAATCAATAGACTCTTGATGAACTTTAGCAATTATGTTCTTTAATAATAAAATTCTGAATGAATATTCATGCCTTCATGCTAAGAGAAGTACAAAAAATCCAGTTTAACAGGAATTTGTTGTACTTCTATTTTTTAGATTTATCTGTCTGAGGAGAATGATCATTCTTATTAATCATAAAATTACATATATCTTCATATGTCTGTGTATGTGCAGGAACACACACATGTGTGTAACTTACGGAAATCACCTTAAAATGTTCAAGTTTCTTCTATTATCTTTTCTTAAACTTACAAACTCATCAAGCCTAGCAACTCTCAAAGGTTTTGTCTTTTTGCTGTATAAAGCATCAAGTCAACTTGTTGAATATAATCAACTACATTATCGCATGCTTCATGAAGACCTAAAATATCCTTGCTATATATAGTTATAGATGTGGAGTTTTTTTAATTAACTAGTGAAATCTACCATTTTTTTAGTCCTTAGCTCATAAATTTAAGTCTAACCAGCTGAACATTGTAATTTTTTGTACACAATTCATGAGATTTCTTTAATGAAAAATTAAATTAAAAGCTTCTGGCAGATTCAATGAATTTCTACTGTTCATATACTCAGTTTGTGCTATCTCTCAGTTGTGTTTCTATTCTAAAAATATAAATAGCTTCACTTTCTATTTTTAAAGAAATTTGAAGAGGCAAACTTTTCCCCACGCATCATGACCAGACCAAATTACAACCAGCTTGCAATTTATTAAACTCATGTAGAGCATGAATGGTGAGCGTACACAATTTGACTTTCTGATGATCATGTAATAGTCTAAAAATGCATTGTGACATTTACCTGCTGAAAATAATATTTTCACTTTGAAAGTCTTTTTTATTAGCCTAGATAAAATCTTACTCCATGAGAAGCCAATCTTCAAACTCCCTCAGCAGAGGCCCAGTAGATGTCTGTTTATATTGCTTTTATGATCTATGACAACAAAATGCCCAGCTGAGCCCACAGCATTTTTATGAATGCTTCAAACCCAGGAGGCTAGCATATTAAATATCCACATATTAATTATGACATTAATCTCCAACTGTCAGCTGACTAATGATGTTAGAGTTGCATGGGAAACATGTTTTAAATCACTTCATCAAGTAACTCATATAAGGCCATACTTTACTACGATTTCAACAAGGGATGTCATAAAGCAAAGAATATATAGCTGAGTATAAATTTTTGACAGGTAAAAGCTCTGTTTAGATATGCAAGTTGTATAAGATGAATACGATAAAATTGTGCTAACTACAACTCAAAGGGCATTATTTATTTTTGACCATCTGGCCATATGGGTTTTTTTTTTTTTTTACTAAATAGTGTGTTTTCAGACTAGAAAATGATATGCTCCTTTCAAACCCCCGTATCTTAAACCATAATGAATAGTTCAACTATATTACAGACTATTCTGTATTCTGAGGTAGAATATTTTCAAAATAGTTTATCCTTTTCTTAGTGTCTCATAATCAGTATGATGAACAATAATTACTATATTGTAATACAATGATACTTCAGTTTCAATTCAGGCATGTGGGTTTCATTTTATTCATTGTTATAGGAACTCATATGTGTTAGGAGCTAATGTGAGTTATCAGGATAAAAATCTCTTGCCTTTAAAGGAAAACAAACAATAGAAACATCCTCTCTAGTGTGGAGAGAATATATTAATAGAGGAGAGTAGCGCCAGTAAGTGGTTCTTCAGTTAGACATCTGGCTGATATCAGCTCTCTCACTTACTAGCTGCACAGCCTGGAGTAAGGTTTTTAACTCCTCAGTATCCACATTTATAAAATGATGAAAATAATAACAGCTACAGCTCAGAGTACAGAAATAAATAAATAACTGCTGTGTGTAGTGCTTAGAAGAGTACCTGGTACATGTTAGAGATTAATAGTTATTAATGGAGAAGTCATAAAAGTTTAACATGTAATTGTAATGTTGTATGATAGAATTATAAAGAGGCTTCAGAGTATAGCAGAGAACCTCGTTGGAGAAGAGGAAAGGATTTGAAAAACATAGAGGTAGAAGAGGAAAAGATTTGGAAGATGTATCCTCTAAAAGTTTAATGTATTGATTAAAAGGTTGATATGACAAGATTTTTTTATATCTATTACAAATATTGGTTCATCTTACCAGTAACATCTGACTTCGGCAACACTTATTACATCTTTACGGTAACTATATTTAATAATTATATTGTGTTAGGCCTACAGATTATTTTTATTCATTTATTTGTATATCCATCCTCCATCCATCCATTGAATCTATCTACTAACCCATCCATCTATTAATCTGTCCATTTATTCATTCAATTTTTCTGCAAGTAACTACTATGAATGAGCACTTTAAATTACTGTGGAATGATTAAAGTTCACGATGAGGTGACTGTCAATCTAACATGCTACAGACTAAATGTTTTTGTCCTCCAAAAATTCATATGTTGAAGCCTAATCCCCACTGAGATGATATCTGGAGATGGGGTCTTTGGGAAGTGATTAGGTTATGAGAGTAGAGCCTTTATGAATAGGATTAGTGCCCTTATAAAAGAGGCTTCAGAATGCTCCCTCACCCCTTCTGCCATGTGAGGACACAGGGATGGGGCTGCCCTAAGTGAATCAGGAAGTGACCCTCACCAGACATCAAATCTACCAGTGTCTTGTTCTTGGACTTCCCAGCCTCCAAAACTGTGAGACATGAACTTCTGTTGTTTATAAGCCACCCAGTTTGTAGTAATCTGATATAATTGCCTAAATGAACTAAAACAAGGGATTACTTTCATCAAACAAGTTTTAAATATACAAAGTGAAATATAGGTAAACACGTTTCTTTACTGTTGTGTATTTTTGAAAAGGAAATGACGTATAAGAGCTCCTTCTTTTTGGAACTACTACTTGTGCAGCTGGTATTTTGGAAAATTAAGTTTGGGAAATATTACAAAACAAGTTAAGAGCAATAACATTATTGCATGGACTGTGAGAGAGCTTTCTGTACAAAGACCTTTTCTACTTACTTCCTGGTTATCAATTCTGTTCGGAATAAAGTGAGTATGGGCATTACCTGTATTCCTTTCGATAGACCACAAACATGGGAAACAGCCATTCTCACAGTAAAAGGCAGCTTGGATGATTGACAAAGCCGGGTTCCCAGAAGAGGGAGTATTGTCCTGGGCCTGGCAAAGCCACCTCATGGATAATGGGGTTGTGCCAGCAGCCAGCATTGTTCTTTTCTGAATGGAACTTAGATGCTGTAGGAAGGGATTTTGTGCAACAATTGTCTTCAAGGAAAACAAAAAGCACTAAGAAAAGAGAGGCCCTTGGAGTTCTCCAGGTAATTTTCATCCTGACTCTGCATGGTGAATTGAGCATGAAGTGAAGATGGTTATCTTTAAGTTATGAAACATAGAGATGGCTGTATTTAAGATATGAAATTGTAATGTTTAAGCCCAAATTCCACGCTGGCAGAAATCTTACATGTTCCAAAATTAGAACCATTAGAATGTTATCAATCTGATTTATTATCATTTTTAAGTGCCAAACAAAAGACAAGATTCTCTTTATCTCTAGGAAACCACTTTCCCCTTTGTATAAAATCAATATGAGGTTATTCATCTGAGCAAAATTCTTCCTTGACACTCTAATTTTTCACTAAAACACTGTTGTAATAATCTTAACATGGCTTCCTCAGCCTAGCTATTTTCTAGACAATTTAACCCACATCATTGAACCTAAAAAAATGTTAGCATTTAGGTTGAGATTTCCTAAAAGAATATGCAGTAAATTGAAAGACAATTACACTATAGTGGATTAGGATAAATCACATATTATTAGGTACAACCACACTATCAACATTCACTAGTACATCTCCTACCTCAAGACATAAGTAATGATTTCTTTATTATGCAATGATTTCTTTATTATATTTCTATCCTTAGCAAAAAAACTGGTCAGATAAAATTCAAAGTGTAATTATGAACCAGGAAAAAAGAAGTCAATATTTATAAGTCTATCCTAAATAAACTTGATTTTGATTTTGAACTCTATCAATATAAACTAACGGATAGAAGAAAGGAAAGAAGGTAAGATGAAAGAAAAGATAGTTTCCTCAAGACATGTGTGAATGATACCATTGTTTTTTCCTTATCACTATGTCTATTGTTAATGTAAATATATTAGCTATATTAAACAGGGGTTTGTCAAACGTGCCTTTCTAACACTTGAGATGATTGTTTAAAAGTGCAAATTCATGGCTTTCTACCCTGATTCTGTTGCTCTGAAGAACACCCAAGAATTTGTGAGTCTCATGATTAGATAGTAGGGAAGAGATTCCTTTACACATCTAAAAAAATACTGCTTTGTATTAAGTTTTATTTCTACTTATTTTTTTCAGTGTAAATGTGAGCAAAGCACTTACTATATTCAAACTTAGACATTTAAGGGAAGTATGAGTGGATAAAACTAGTGTCTGTTTTCAAAATAGTGTAAGGGATATACACTATGTATCTCAAGAGGAATTATGTGATAAAGGTCATATTAATATTTCCAGCTTTGACCATATTAAGTCATTCAATTATTCATTCATTTACTCAATACATATTATGTACCTATTATAGAATAGGCACTGTGTCAAATTAGGGGGCCGCAATGATTAGCAAAACAAGCATGAGTTCTGCCTTGATGGAACTTCCAGTCTAGGAGGGAGAAAGTCATTACACGAATTAATAACATACTTTGTATAAAATACAATATATGCTATGAAGGCAAAGGATGTGATTCTACAAGCACATAGCATGTAAACAGTTATCTAGTTAGAGGGGTTAGGAAGTTTTATTTGAGTAAATAAACTTGAACTGAGGATAAAGATACAGCTATGACATTAAGGAAGGGAACTATTGCAGGCCATAGGAAGTGTATGTGCAAAGGCCCTGAGGTAAGAAAAATCACAGGACATATAAAAAACTGAGGTGGCTAGAGCTCAAAGAGGAAGGGAGAAAATAGGGTAAGGAGAGGTTGAAAAAAAAGATAAGATAATGCAGGCTCTTTTGAAATATATGAAGAAGTTTTGTCTTTCATTTAAAATCAAGTTGTCAGTAGTGGGATAGCATGGTAAGATTTGCAAATGGAACATATCGCTTTGGCTGTGGTGTGGAAAAATGACAAAAGAGAGAAAGAGTATATTTGTACATATGAGTGGAAAGCTATTTGAAATGTTCCAAAGGCAGATAATATATTAATAATAATAAATTGAACTAGGACACTCAGAGTGGAGAATAAAAAAGCAGATGGAAGTCTAATGTGTTCTGGAGGCCAAATCAACATATGTTGGTTAATTTATCACCGTAAAATATGATAGGGTGTAGTGGGCTGTCAGGAAGAAGTTCCAAAGTTGGCTGTGACTTGCTGGGGTAGGGACTGGTAAAAGAGATCAGGTTTGAGGAAGGGAGAAGAGAACATGAGAGTGGCTTTGAACAGTGACCAATTTGAGAGGTCTTCGAGATATCCTGGTAAAGCTGAGTAGGCAGTTGGAAACTCTGGACTGCAGCTCACAGAAGTCTGGATTGGAGGTAGATATTGGTGAATCATCAAGGATAGATAGTGTAAGAAACAGTGGGTGCAACTGAGAATGTATAAGAATACAGAGTAGGAAGAAAAAGATCATGGGATACAAACACAAAGACCTATGACAGTCATTTGGCAAAGAGGAGGATATTGCAAAGGAGACTGACAAGGAAAAAAATTTAAAGATGTAGGATTCACAGTAGGGAATGTGAAGTGTTGAGAAAGAGGGGAGAATTTTTCAAATTCAAAGAAGAGCAATTAATTGTATTAAGTATGCAAAAAGGTTGACTAAGATGAGGTCTGGAAGATATCCATTGGAATTAATGACACAGATGTTATTAACAAAAAAGCTTTGGCAAAAAGATGCAGCTGACAGTATGGCAAAGTGATAGCCATGAGTTAATTAAGTTAAAGAATAAGGGGATAATGGTGGCAGTGAATACTGACAACTTTTTTTATTTTTTGGGGAAAAAAGAAATATGGCAGTGTTGATTTCAAATGACAATCACTGTTTTAAATATAATTTATCCCACATTTAAAACAGCAATCATCCTTACTTTCTTACTCATCCTTTTAACTTTCTTTTACATTTCTTTATTTTCTGTTAAATACACCACGAGCCTGTCTGTTGACGAAGCTAGTGATCTTGCTGTAACGCAGCCTCAGTACCAAGACTTCAGAAGCCCTGTCCCTCCTCACAGCATGTTCAAGGTTGTCTCTCCTGCCCGGCACTCCTTTTCCCCTCTACTCAATGAGCATGTGACTTAATTTCACAAAAAGATTCACCCTATTCTACCATTTTGTTAACAACTTTACCTCCAATAAATAATTCAGCTTCTCTTAAACAGAATTTGCTCAATTAAAATGGTAGAGTGTATCCTATTTCATGGATTTCCATGAAGTTGAATGAGATAGTGAATCTGAAGTGCTCATTACAATTCCTGAGATTCATAGTTCTCAATGACTATCAGTCGATTTTGAATACGAGTTCTCTGAGAATTATGTCTTTTGATCCAGTTTTCCATTCAGTATTTACATATAGAAATTAGTAAGAATGATATAAAATGTGGAGGATAAGATTAATGTTTGAATAGAAATTCAGATTAGGTCAAAATCATGAAGCTACAATGCTCTAAACTTTATAATCATGCCTACCACATTACTATAAATAGATACATGGTGTGTTGTTTTAATCCAAGTTAAGTGAAGGTAGGCTAGTTCGAGTAATGTGAAATAACATTGCTATCATTATTGACTGAAAGATTGAGTGTTTGGCTTTAAAATAATCTGTGTGAAATTAATTTTTCTCAATTACAAAGTATTTTTAAATAAATTTCCTGGCAGAGGTGCAAAACAATCAAAGTTTATAACTTGCCTTTATCACTTTTATTTTTCATATTGGAGATGGGCAAAAATATTCTACACAGAGGGGCCAGTCGTGGTGGCTCACGCCTATAATCCTAGCACTCTGGGAGGCCAAGGCGGGTAGATCACTCAAGGTCAGGAGTTCAAAACCAGCCTGAGCAAGAGTGAGACCCCATCTCTACTAAAAAATAGAAAGAAATTAATTGGCCAACTAAAAATATATATATATAAAAATTAGCCAGGCATGGTGGCACATGCCTCTAGTCCCAGCTACTTGGGAGGCTGAGGCAGAAGGATCGCTTTAGCCCAGGAGTTTGAGGTTGCTGAGAGCTAGGTTGATGCCATGCACTCTAGCCCAGGCAACAGAGTAAGACTCTGTCTCAAAAATATATATATATATTCTACACAGAGGAAAGAAGATAAAATTGGCACTCACTCCCTTGAGTTTGCTAATTAAAAGAGAAAAGCAAACATATATATGGAGAACTAGATGAACGGCAGAAGAGAAAATCCAAGAGCCATTATACTAAAGGAAGGTGGAAAATCATGAAACTTCTTTTGGAATTGAGTCTATACAAAATCTAAGCTACTGATGTTTTAAGAGGCCTGATGTGCCTCCCACTCACTGAGGGGCCAAGGTAACAATAACAGGGCTAGGCCCTTGAGGCCCACCTTGTCTAGGACATCTTTGTGGCTCCAAAGCTATCCAGCTAAATTTATTCAGGTTGAGAATTGCAAACAGCAATTTGAGACTAAAGGCCATGTAATTACAAAATGATTTCACAAGATGGGTCTTAGATGTCTAGATCCTTCTTCATTTACAGGTAGTATGATGGCCTTCTTGTCATTTTTATCACTTGAGCATCTCTCTAAATTTCTATTTCCCAGAAGCCAATTATTTCTTAATGGAGTGTGTGGTGGTGGTAGCGGTGGTAAGAGGTAGGGGAGGCCCTAATAGAATTAGTTGAAGTTTTTTTCAAATAATTTTATTCTCTCTCTCTCTCTCCCCTACCCCACCTCATCTTTCTCCCTGTCTTGTTCTGTGTTTCTCTCCTTTTGATGACACATTTTTTATTTACTTTTTCTCTATGCATCATAGGCCCTACCCTTCTCGAAATATCTGAAAACCAGTAATATCCTTAGTACCACCTGATGTGTTCTTTATGTCTCCTAATATTCCAAAGTCCTGCAGATAGCCCTGCTAAATCCTCAGAAATATGACCTTGAGCCTACTATATATCGTGTTTCCCCGAAAATAAGACAGGGTTTTATATTTATTTTTCCTCAAGA
>VBSM01003176.1:39411067-39459323 GCA_008086735.1 Cheirogaleus medius | reverse complement strand
TGCTAGGGCTTATTTTATGGGTAGGTCTTATTTTCGGGGAAACACGGTACTTTCAAGAGTAGGTATAACACAAACTCAATAAACTATCTTAATTTCCAGAACTCAGTCCCTTTATAGATACATCGAGGATCTTCAAACTGTTATTTGCAGGGAGACAATTCTCCATGAATCTCCTGTGTTTCTCCACATCCAGGCATCAACAGCCAGTCTGCTCCAGAACTATCATTTTAGGAATGCTTATATAAGCAGAGAGTCAGGGAAAGAGAGAGGTAGAGTGTCCCTCTGGAGAAAATGTATGTACTTTTATTTAATTCCATGGAATAATAAAGACATTGCAAAATAACAAACATAGAGACATTTCTCTCCCCTTCTGGGAGCAGGTTTACATTCTTATGCATTTGATTGCACCATATAGCCTTATGATGACTTTTTGGCTTTGGCTTAACTTGTTTGTATTTTCCAATTTACTTTATATTCTCTGAGCTTCAGTTACCTATTTGTAGACTTCTAATAACACTGGAACCTATATTTTTGGATTGTGTGGAAGATTAATTGAGTCCTTGTGGCTACTAATAGTAATAAGTTAAAAATAAACTTTCGATATATATTAAAATCACTTAATTTTCAATGCATTTAATTTGATTTGATTACAGATATTTAAAAATGTAATAATTACATTTTCCAATTCTAAATTACAACCTTGCAATAGCAGGATTTTACAGAATACTTCACTCAGATTAAATGCTTTCTATATTAAAAATAATGCAAAATATAATTCTCTTCTTATTTGTTATTAAGGTTTAGGGATCTGTTAATTTCCCTCTACTTTCAGCCAACATTTTACAATTACTAACATGTCTCTCAACTTGTGATAGGTGCATGCTGATCATGCTTTTCCCAATACTCTGCCTCCCCCAAGTTTGGAGGAAGATTCTGGGCCTGTTATTATCTAAGAGGTTTTTGCTTGTCATATCTTAGTCTAGCTGATTCAAGAAAAAGATTGCTTAATTAATATTATAGGGTCTTCTTTTGTAAGAGAGAGAATGGGAGCAATTATAAAACATCTGGAGAAAACAAAAATATAGACACAGGGCATATGGAATGCATGCAAATGTGCAAGGTCGGTCGGTTTTGAGCAGCAGGGCCCTTCCTCTAGGTCGTATACAGAGATGTGGGATTCACTGAATATGTACCATATTATCAGCTTGAAAATAAAGATGTAGATTTGTTTATTGGAACAATGCAAGATGAAATCAAAATGAAAAAAGGGAGATGATAAAGAAAAAAAAGTTTTTTTAATGGCTCTAATTGCAAACCTGAAAGGAGTGGGGGATTGCCATTAATGAGAACAAATAAAGGTTACTGTACTCATGAGCCAATTGAAAGCACCTAGACCATACCAAAATCCATAATCAAGAACTTTTCATAACAACAAGAAGAGCAATCATTTCATTCAGAATAAATAGCAAAAAGAGAGCTTATGACTGTATATATAGAAAGAGGATATCTGAGAAGAGCTTTATGAAAAGATGACAAATTATAAAATAAATTAGGCCATGGATAATTAAAAGTCTTAATAATAGAAATAGAATCATTTTGCTTATTCCTTAAATTGATCATATTTTGCTTTAACTCATGATATGCTTTTTCAAAGTAGAACAGCTCTGAAATAATATTATCCAAAAGAAAATATACCCTGGCTCTCAGGTTTGCTTGGTCTCTGCTTGAGCTCTGGAAATTCAAGTAGATCTCTCTGCTCAGGAGGGTTTCCTTACCTTTTATTCATCATAGGTCTCTTCTTTTGGGGGGAAAGACTTAAGAATAGTGGATATTATCATGTTGTCAATATCTAGGGTGAAGTCTGCCTAAGAAGAGCTGAAGGCTGTGTAGTTTGACTGAAAACATGCCAAGAAAGTTCAATACATCTAGTGATCCCACTGCCACGTTTAAAGTTCTCCTTGAGGAAGGGGAACAGAAGAGACAGGAAAAGAGGTTGCTAATATATTTTTATTCTTCCTCTTTCTCTCTCCCTGTCTTATATACTTCATGAAATTTATCTTGTGTGTTACATTTGAGGAAGAAGTCTTTACATGATTACAATAAGCCCAGATCTCCCTTCATACTTTTTTTCCTCCTCTCTCTCCCTCACTGAGAAACTCTGACTTAACGGCAAGAAACTGGCTTTAAAAATATAAACCCTTTGAGATTTGTTGCATGTATCAACAGCTCATTCTTTTTATTACTGTGTACAATTCCATTATATTGATATACTATAATTAGTTTATCCACACACATATTAATGGACATTTGCATTGTTTCAAGTTTGGGTATAATACAAATAAAGTTGCTATGAGCCTTTATGTACAAGCATTGGTGTGAACATATGCCTTCATTTATTTTGGGTAAATATGTTGGAGTGGAATAGTTGGGTCAGATGACAGGTGTATGTTCAACTTTTTAAGAAATAGTCAAACTGTTTTCCAAAGTGATTGTACCATGTTATGATTCTCACACCAGTGTATGAAAATTTTAGTTGCCTCCCCTTGCCAACACGTGATATAGTCATAAGCCCTTTTTTTTTTTTCTTTTTCTTTTTTTTTTTTTTGAGACAGAATCTCACTCTGTCACCCTGGCTAGAGTGGCGTGGTGTTGGCCTAGCTCACAGCAACCTCAAACTCCTGGGCTCAAGCAATCCTCCTGCCTCAGTCTCCCAAGTAGCTGGGACTACAGGCATGCACCACCACACTCGGGCTAATTTTTAGTAGAGATGGGGGTCTCACTCTTGCTCAGGCTGCTCTCAAACTCCTGAGCTCAAGTGATCCTCCAGCCTCAGCCTCCCAGAATGCTAGGATTACAGGCATGAGCCATCTTACTCAGCCAATCTTTTTAATTTTAATAATTAAAATAAGTGCATACCAGCATCATTGTAGTTTTAATTTTAATTTCCCTGATGACTACGACATTTTTTCATCTGCTTATTAACCATTCATACATCTTCTACATTCTATATGGGTACATTATAAATTCTAGTTCTTGTAACCAAAGTTATAACTGAAAGCAAGTCAGTGATTGGCTGGGAACAAGGGTAGAGAAAGGAATTGCAAGTGACACAAAGAAACTTGTTGAAGTTATGGAGACGTTTGTAAACCTCATTAAGATGATGGTTATACAGGTATTTGACAATCATCAAAACTAATCAAATTATATACTTTAAATATATTCAGTGTATTATACTTCAATTATATCTCAATTAAGTTACAAAAAAAATACAAAAACTTTATTAGGAGGCACAGACATTACTCAATGTATTTCATTGATTGCTTAGCAGTCCCCATGCAGAACTTTGCATTTTGATCGGATGCAGCCTGTTTGAAAGATTAGCAATGGGCTACTAGTCAGAGAAGATAGCCCAGCACAGCACACCAAAGGGAGTGATACAGGAGAAGACAATGGAAGGAAACTGTCTACCTGAGGAGGAGGAGAGCGTTCATAAGGAAGAGAGACACAAGAAGAAAAGGAGATAGTTCCTTCAAACACGGCTCCTTTACATTTTCCTGGATGATAGATACCTTGTGTGCATAGAGCTACTCTACACCATCCCACTGTTTTAGATTTAGGGATTATCTTCTGAAATATACTGATGGAGGAGTAAAAAGGGAAATGTTTGCCAGGTAGTCTACTTTGTTGCTTATCTTCTAAGTCATCTGTTGCTCTCAATCCTTCTTAGGATTCTTAACTCATGAGAAAGCATTCTATATGGTGGACTCAAACACTTACATTAGGGTCATGGGATTGAAGTGGTGTGGTATTTTGGACAGATCATAAGATCTGGAGTTATGTTTGCCTGTGTTTGAATCCTAGTTTCAAACTGGATGCTGTGTGATGCTAGATAAAGTACATAATCTATTAAAGCCTCCTTTTTCAGCTGTAAAATAATATCTACTAATTAAATGATAACAATAAAACTCCTGTTCGGTTGTTCAACAAATATTAGCTAATTTCACGCAGGTAAATTCTGAACTCTCTAAAGCTAGAACTAATGTATTTATTTTTTAAGTTTTGTGTTTATTAAGTAAAGAGATCAAACGTGAAACATAATGTTTATTTATCTTTAACCAAAAACCTTTGTCACTAGATGGTTTATATTGCTCTTCCATTTCTACATTTCTAGTCTGTATCATCAGAAACCAAGAAAAACCATTGTTTTTCTTCTCTTTTTTAAAATAATTATACCATCAGGCTGGACAGACTGGCTCATACCTATAATCCTAGCACTTTAGGAAGCCATGATGGGAGGATTGCTTCTGACCAGGAATTTGAAATCAGCCTGAGCAACATAGTAAGATCCCCATCTCTACAATCAATCAATCAGTCAATCAATCATTCAATCGGCAATCCAGGCAGGGTGCATGCCTGTAGTCCCAGGTACTCAGGAGTCTAAGGCAGGAGGATCTCTTGAGCCCAGGAGTTCAAGGTTGCAGTAAGCTATGATGACACGACCACACTCTACCCCAGGTGACAGAGTGATATCCTGTCTCAAAAAACAAAAACAAACCAAAACCAAAATTATACCATCAAACTCAAAAAATAATTTTCGAAGCAAAGTATTTAATGTAATAGCAGTGATGTGCACCAAATTGAAAAATAGCAAATGTGGTATGTGTTATATTTATAACAAAAACTTGACATGGCTCAGTAGACTGCTAAATACAAAAAACAAATTCCATTCGTAGTATTATCATGTTCTCTTTCATACAGTCAATGACAAATATCGCTTTTTTGTTAAAACTCCAAAGTTTTATTTTATTTTTTTTTATTTCAGCATATTATGGGGGTACAAATGTTAAGGTTACATATATTGCCCATGTCCCCCCTCCCACCTCGAGTCAGAGCTTCACGTGTGACCATCCCCCAAACATTGCACATCTCACTCATTGTGTTTGTATATACCCAACCCCACCTCCGGTCCACCCGACACCCGACAAATGTTATTCCTATATGTCCATTTAGGTTTTGATCCGTTAATGCCAATTTGCTGGTGAGTACATGTGGTGCTTGTTTTTCCATTCTTGAGATACTTCACTTAGTAGAATGGGTTCCAGCTGTATCCAGGAAAATACAAGAGGTGCTATATCACCATTGTTTCTTAAAGCCGAATAGTACTCCATGGTATACATATACCACATTTTATTAATCCACTCATGTATTGATGGGCACTTGGGTTGTTTCCACAACTTTGCGTTAGTGAATTATGCTGCTATAAACATTCGAGTGCAAGTGTCTTTTTTGTAGAGTGTCATTTGATCTTTTGGGTATATGCCCAGTAGTGGGATTGCTGGATCAAATGGTAGATCTACTTGTATCGCTTTAAGGTATCTCCATGTTGTTTTCCAAAGAGGCTGAACTAGTTTGCAGTCCCATCGGCAGTGCAGGAGTGTTCCTATCTCTCCACATCCACACCAACGTTTATTGTTCTGGGACTTTTTGATAAAGGCCATTCTTACTGGAGATAAGTGATATCTCATTGCAGATTTGATTTGCATTTCCCTGAAGATTAGAGATGTTGAGCAATTTTTCATATGTTTGTTGGCCATTATTCTGTCTTCTTTTGAAAAATTTCTGTTCATGTCCTTTGCCCACTTTTTGATAGGGGTTGAACAGGACCCACACCTTTCACCTCTCACAAAAATCAACTCACGCTGGGTAACAGACTTGAACCTTAGGTGTGAAACTATTAGAATTCTAGAGGAAAACATTGGAAATACTCTTCTAGACATTGGCCTAGGCAAAAAATTTATGAAGAAGACACCAAAGGCAATCACAGTAGCAACAAAAATAAATAAATGGGACCTGATCAAATTAAAAAGCTTCTGCACAGCCAAAGAAACTGTCAAGAGAGCAAACAGACAACCCACAGAATGGGAGAAAATTTTTTCAAGGTACACATCCAATAAAGGGCTGATAACCAGAATTTATTTAGAACTCAGGAAAATCAGCAAGGAGAAAACAAAACTCCAAAGCTTTAAATGCTGGAAAATCTTTAAAGTATCAATTTCCAAGCATTGATTTTGAAAAATTCCTTTTATTACTCTGAATTTTAAGGATTATGTTTATGTTTGATGCTAAATTAAAATGTATTTGATCTCGATATTAATCAGTAAACAGTTCAACTTCTAAGAAGCTCCCTTATGATTTTCAAATAGGATTGACAACATAGCTCTTAACTAATGAAAGTATAATATAATAAGGAACAAAACTGTAATCCACTCATTTCATTAAGTACTTTCTGAAGGCAGGACTCAATTATCAAAGGTTCAGTTTCTTTACTACTTTTCTGCAATGGAGTTTTGGAAAGTCTTTCTTTGTCTCATTTGTATTATTTGCAGAGTGAATGGCTGCATATGTTGTTGTGTGCTGCTCCCTAGTGGAGAAGGGGAAAACTGTGCATTCATAAGCATTGCATTGCCTCTACAAGCCTTCATGCCATTGTTTGCTCTGCTCAAGAGAGAAATTTAGGAATCAGAAATATTTAATGTAAGCTTTCATATTTTATGCCCACCCTAGACTATGTTCCTATACATTAAAACAGGTCACAAATCTTTTCCACAAGCATATTACACACTCACTCCAAATGTCAGCAAATAATGCCCTCTTTTCATTTATGAAAAAGATTAAGGCCAACATAACAGAAAAAAAACTAGTACAATGATTAGAAACAGTTAGACAGGCCTGGGTTAAAATCATATCTTCATTGTTCTGTGATCTTGATCTTGGATAAGTTGCCCAAATGCTAAGCCTTAGTTTTTTTGTCTGTAAAATGTGAGTTATCCCATAAAATATTACTTATCCCATAAGACTATTGTGAGAATTAAATTCCATGCAGAAAGCACTTATCATGGTTCCTGGAATATATAATACATGCTTAATAAATGTCAAAATAATTCAGCGAGCTAATTAATGTTTTCTGCCACCAAAATCAAAATGTCTTTAAAAGCAACTTTGCTTCCTACCTCAGCATGTATTTATGAGAAAGGTGTCTTGTTCTTTCAAAGGTTCTACCCTACACTCGTGTTCTTTGTCGTAGGTTCTACACATTACCTACTACTTTTCTCAATTAGTGATTCACTCTCTTTTAAAGTTCTTTTTCTTTGTACTGATTTTTCTTCTCTGAGCACAAACACGCTTTTCAATTTTGAGCCATAGTCCTATCACAGTCTTTCTTTTCAAAATCCAAATTGCTAAATATTAGTCTACATTGGCCACTTCCCTGTCTCTTACTCCTTAAACCTTTAAGTTTATAACTATAGTATTATTTTTCTCCCTCTTCCAAAACTATTCTCTTCAAGGTCACTTATGTTTGATCTCCTTCTTGCCACATTTAATAGTCATGTGTCTATTCTTGCTCTGCATGAACTATTTGCAGCATTGACATGGTTTTCTTCTTCAGTTTCAGAACACAGCTCTATTTTCTTCCCTTCTTAAATTTCACCCTCACATTGATGGCATAAATATGGATATACCCTTGAATCATCATTTTGTCTCCTTCCTGTGTGTTCTGTTCTGTTTCTGATCTTATCTTTATTTTCATCTTATCACTCATTGCCCCTCTGTTAATGAGTCTCAAATCTATCATTTTCAGCCACATTTCACATGTTCTGGAGCCTGATGGCCATCTTCATTCAGATAGCTCAATGATAGCTTTTCCTAAAACTGTCTCCTGCTCTTCATTTCCCTATTTTTGACATTTTATACATTACTCAGCCTCACACTCCTAAACTGATCTTGATTTATTTCACCTTCCTATTCCCTATCATCTATTCTGTCAAACGTCTTAAATCTCCAGAAATGTTTTCTTTTCACAATCAACCCTTCTTTTGTTTCTATTCCCATAGCTACAATTCTAGTTAGGGTTCTTATCACGTGATGCCTAAACAATAATTGTCTCCTACCTGAACTCCCTGAAGGCAGGTCCTCTTCATTCAAAGTGATTCAAACACTTTCCCAAGTCCTACATTTCTAACCCTGTGCTTTCTATATTCATCTCCTGCTTTAAAACTTTCACACTGATGGCATTTCAGAGTTTTATAGAGTCAAAAGGATATAAAGTTTGGAAAAGAAGTTAGGAATCGTGTATTCCAACCTGCTCCTTATATTAATGAGGAAACTTAGATCTAGACAATTTACATGGTTTACCAGAGGTTACAAAGCTAGTCAGTAGCAAACTATAATTTAGGCCTGATACACATCAGTTGAGTTTTCTGTGCAGTTGTATAATTTGCTATCAATAGGATGATTACAAATCCCTTAAGCCAGTGGTCCCCAACCTTTTTGGCACCAGGGAACAGTTTCATGGAAGACAATTTCTCCACAGACCAGGGTCAGAGGGATTTGGTTTGGGGATGATTCAAGCATATTACCTTTATTGTGCAGTCAAACCTCTCTGCTAATGATAATGTTTGCAGCTGCTCCCCAGTGCTAGCATCACCGCCTCAGCTCCACCTCAGATCATCAGGCATTAGATTCCCATAAGGAGCATTTTACAGTAGAGTTAGTGCTCATATGGGAAGCCAATGCCATTGCTGATCTGACAGGATGTGGAGCTCAGGCTATGATGCCAGCGATGGGGAGTAGTTGTAAATACAGATGAAGCTTTGCTCACTGGCCCACCCTCTCCTCATTCTGTGTGGCCCAGTTTCTAACAGGCAATGGATCAGTACTAGTCCACAGCCCAGGGGCTTAGGGGACCACAGCCTTAGACTAGTAGATGAGACCTCTGTAATCTGTGTTCTATCACCCTCTCCACATATGGTATTCAGTACAGTCAGTCTGGTCTATTCATTGGCTCTTAAATACACCTGTGCAAGGCCTTCTCTGTGTCTTTGCTCATTCTATTCTTTTCTCTGTAATAATCTCTACTTTTTTTTTCTTTTACTTTCCTCTTATCTTTACTGTAACAAACTCACACAAGTCCTATATCCTCCATTAAGACTTCCCAATTAATTCTAACCCTGTTAATTATTATTTCCTCTGAGTTACTGTAACAATAATTCTGTTTTCTTTCTCAAATTTGGCACACATGATTTCTGGTTTTATATTTATTGAGAAAATTGAGGGTTTTTTCTCATAATAAACTATTGTTCCCCTATTTAATTGTATAGCAACCTTGTGATTTGAGAGATTGTTTATAGGTCCAAGGACAAGCATTACTCAAGACTCTGACTTGGAATGCTAAACCCTGGAATTGTAAGGTTCTTCTTCTTCTTCTAAAAACTATAATCCATGGATATGAGGCCCATACCACTACCACCTAAGAACAGAGCCAAGTGAATCAAGAACCAAATAACCAAAATGTGTGAACCACTGTAAAATTCTGAAATTAAAAAAAACTTATTGATTCTATACTGTATAATGTCTGATTGTGTTTCTTCCCAAATTTCCAAGACAGAATATAATTAATAGATGCTAATGCCTTAATAGTACAAAGAAAGAAAACGTAGCATACCCATAAGGGTTCTCCTTTACCTTTTAAATCTCTGTGATTCCTTTTGTGTATTAACACAGAAAGTGGCATTACAAACAAAACTTTCAAAATAAATTGTATATTAGATTAAAACATTAGCAAATTTTAGTAGTATTGACATTGATTTACCATCTAGCATATAGTCCATTCCTTTTCTTCTTATTAGAATCTTGATATTTTGTGTGAAATCACATCTTTCCTAATCTTCAGTCTTGTGCTATCTTAGACAGGATTCTCCAGAGAAACAGACCAATAGGATATATTATATATAGAGAGAGATTTATTTTAAGGAATTGGTTTACATGATTGTTGGGGCTGGCAAGTCCAAAATCTGCAGGGCAGGCTGGCAGACTAAAAATTCTTAGAGTCAATGTTACAGTCTTGAGTCAAAAGGCTGGAAACTCATGTAAAATTTCTACATTACAGCATAGAGGCAGAAATCCCCCCGTTTGGGCAACCTCAGTCTTTGTTCTTAAAGCCTTCTACTGATTGGATGAGGTCCATTCACATTATGAAGGGCAATCTTTACTCAAAATCTACTGATTTAATGTAAATCACGTCTCAAAAAAATCTCATAGAAACATCTAGACTGGTTTTGACCCAACAACTGAGCACCATAGCCTAACCAAGTTGGCACAGAAAATTAGCCATCACATGAGCTTTGGATAAAATAGACTCTACACCTGATTCCAAGAGTCAATTTGGGACTCAATCCCATCCAATAAGGTTGCAACATCTTTCTACCAA
Organism: Cheirogaleus medius; assembly: GCA_008086735.1. Taxonomy (NCBI): domain Eukaryota; kingdom Metazoa; phylum Chordata; class Mammalia; order Primates; family Cheirogaleidae; genus Cheirogaleus; species Cheirogaleus medius. The sequence continues at coordinate 39,449,056 of VBSM01003176.1, read as the reverse complement.
TAGGAATTGGTTCAGGAGTGAGTACAGAACCCAATTCAACACACAGTCAAGCACAGAAATTTGGTTTGAAATGTTAATAAAAATAATATTTACTTATCAAATGGATTAGAAACATTGATACATAGCTTATAGCTCATGGTAGCTATTTTGCCAGCCTGGAAGTTAACCTTACATAAAGAACAGAACTGAAAGTAAAGAAAAGATCTAAAAAAAATGAAGATTGTTCATTATTGTTTTTGTGACTTCAGTTGTATCTGAAGCAAGACCTACCCATGGACCTTTCACTGATTTGCATAAATACATTCACTTTTTCCTACATCAATTTGGATTGGGTTTTTTGTGACTTGAAAGCTGGATTAGTCTTTACAATGAGATAAAATGCATCACATGTTAATTATAAAGAAAAGCAATCCATTCCAAAACATACATCGGCTTATTAATGATTTTATTCTCAAGCATAAAATTTCCAAATAATTATATTTGGTTTTGATTATATTTGTTGCTTACCATGGAAATATATATAGCTGAATATGTTTATTTGTCCTGACATAGACAATTTATGACATTTTACTATTCTGTTTATATCTGCATGCATTCTTCATGAAGTAAAAAAGTTTTTTTCTTTTATTTTGCAAGAGCCAATTGATATTTGATTTACATTTGAACAATAAACTCTAAGTAACAAATAAGATGTATAAGCAATTTTAAATAAAGGATAACAACAGCATGACTAGGTGACTTTAATGGATAAAAATATTATTAAGAGTACTGATTAAAGCTTTTACATTTTTAATTACTCAAAATGATAGTAAGACAAATGGATATCCACATGCAAAAGAATGAAGGTAAATCCCTACCTCAGACAATACATAAAAATTAACACAAAAGGAATCACAGAACCAAATTTAAAAGCTAAAACTACTAAATTCTTAGAATAAAACATACAAGTAATCTTTATGAACTTGGACTAGATATGACACCAAAAGCAAACATAACCAAAAAAATAAATCAGACTACATTAAAATTTTAAAACTTTATGTATCAAAGGATACCATCAAGAAAGTCAAAAGACAACTTACAGAATGGAAGAAAGTGTTTGCAAATCACTTATCTGTTAAGGGACTTGTATCCAGAATATATGAAGAACACTTAAAACTCAGTACTAAAAATATAACCCAATTTAAAAATGGGAAAAGGATTTGGATAGATATTTCTCTAAGGATATACAAATGATCAACAAGCACATGAAAAAATTCTCAACCTCATTAGTCATTACAGAAATGAAAATCAAAACCACTACGAGATAGCACTTCGCCAGAGTAGCTATTACATAATAGCTACTCAGACACAGACATTAACAAGTGTCAGTGAGGAAGTGGAGAAAATGGAACCCTTTTATCCTGCTAGTTGGAATGTAAAATGGTCCAGCCACTGTGGAAAATGTTTTGGCAGCCCTCAGGAATTAAACATAGTTACCATATGACCTAGCAATTCCATACCTATTTATATACCCAAAAGAAGAGAAAACATATGGCCACACAAAAACTTGTGCATAGATGTTCCTAGTAGCAGTATTCATAATAGCCAAAAAGTGGAAACAACATAAATGTTCATCAACTGATGAATGGATAAATAAAATACGGTCTATCCATACAATGGAGTATTATTTAGATATACAAAATTAACTACTGGTACATGGAACAACCTTTGTCTCAATGTATATATTTTGAAAATATTATAGTAAGTAAAAAAGCTAATCACAAAGGCCACATATTATATGATTCTGCATATATAAAATGTCCAGAATATACAAATCTATGGAGATACAATGTAGATTAACAAATGATCAGGGCTGGAGAGTAGGAGTGAGTGATAATGCTGACTGACTGCTAAAAAGTACAGTTTCTTTTAGGGGAGGAAGAAAATGTTCTAAGATTAGATTGTGATGATGGTTTCACAAGCAGCAATATACTAAAAAATACTGAATTGTATACTTTAAGTGAATTTTGTGTGTCTATTATATTTCAATAAAGTTAACAAAATAAAATTAAACAAAGAAATCACTAACAAGCACCCAGATAAACTTTTAAAAAGTGTTTTTCCTTAAAATAAAGTGCTCTAATTTTGAAAGTATAACTTCTTTGGATTAACCTCATTTTCATTTCTAAATGTTCAACTTTGACATTCAGATCTTCCTGTGTTTTACATAAATATTTACTTCTTATCCAATTAATCTGGCACTCTCTGAACATAAAGAACCCTAGAGAGGGAATTCTACCTTTATTTACTTTTTTCTAATAAAGCATAGACTAAAGAAATTTCATAGAATGCCAGATTGATTTCATACTTAGTGTGGAAACAGTGAATACTTCTTTTTTAATCTGCATGGACAACTCAAAGCCTGTAACTTCAAATTTTCTTTATTGGAAATTTTCTATCCCTCTAATTTGCAAATGGAAAATATAAAGTTTTGGATGTCTATGATCATCTATCTACACATGACAGAGTATCCATATGTCTTCTAACAAGGTGATGTATCTATTTGTTGAGGTAAAGATGATACCAAAGACAAACTTATTTTTAGCTGTGGGCGTCAGTTATTCCATAGAAAACTTGTCCTCTAAAAAAGCAATGTCAGTTTTTTAAATTTAATACCATATATGACCTTTGTTTCACCAAGCTTTTTACTCCCACAATAAAATGAAGGTAAGTGACAGGAAAATGGGACTACTTTTTTCAAAGTGAATGATCTGTCAAATACGCAGTGAAGCTGCTCAACGTCAAACTTCACTTGTTTTTAATGTCTTACTGCAGACAATGCTAAAGTTAATCCTACGTCAATCAAGATAGCGCACAGAAATGGGTTGTTTATTTTTAATGGCACATACTGTTTTTCACAGGAAAATTCAAAGCATTGTTTTTTGTCAATAGGTTTAATTGAACTATTGAAAGTGATGAAGAACTACAAATCTTGATTAATGTAGTATGATCAGAGCTAAGGATATTAATACTCTCAGTTTTCTAAAATACACATTCAAAGACATAAATGTAGAGAAATTGGAAATAGAATAAAAGATAAGCTTAGCAGAGAGAATATCTGAATAATGCTTTTTTTTTTAATAAAAGGAGATAAGAACCTTATCATTGGAAATATGTGACATCTCAGAATAATAGTATAGTCCCCTTTGTTCCAAGACATGGTTGGCAATGTTAACAGTTTCAATTTTTATGCCCTTTCATATAGATGAATGGCATTTTTAAAGTATCTTTATGTATTGCTATTTCTTAAACTTCTCATGTCTAAAGATTTTTTTCCCTTTTTTATTCAGAAATATGTTTTCTTAACATATTTAATGACCAATTTATTTAAGACATACTGTACATATGAAAAGTACTTTTATGGTTTTGGTTTCTAAAAGCTTTCTTCTGCTTTATCTCAGTTCCCTCCACAAAATTCCCAGACCTTGGGTAGGGCAAATATTGTTATATAGTAACATAATTTACTGATGAAGGGGTTGAGGTTTAAGAAGCTTTAGTAACTTGCCTAAGGTATGTGGTTTTTAAGTAAAATCATCAAGGCTAATATCAGTCTTTCTGATCCTAAACTCAAGTGTTCTTTCTAACATTTTAATTTTGATTTCCCTCTTATTTCTTTTTCTCCAAATCAGAATGGTATCATATGCACTTTAGAAAACAATAATATAAAAATTTATAGAGTGAAAAGTGAAAAGCCCTGAATTCCTAAATTCTAGTACTAATTACTATTAAGTGTTTGGTTTCTATGTTTCCATTTTCTTCTCTTAATATATATTTATATATATATATATATATATTAGGATTTTTAACAAAATAGGTTTGTATAAGTGTCTTAGTCAGCTCGGGCTGCCATAACAACATACTTTAGGCAACAGAAATTTACTTCTCACAGTTCTGGAGGCTGGGAAGGCCAAAATCAAGGTGCCAACAAGGTAGGTTTCATTCTGAGGCCTCTTTTGGCTTGTAGGCAGCTGCCTTCTTACTGTGTGCTAATGTGACTTTGTTGTGGGTATGCGGAGAGAGAGCAAGCTCTCTGGTGTCTCTTCTTATAGGGGCACTAATCAATCATGGGGTCCTAGCCTCATGACCTCCTCTAACTACCTGTCAAAAGCCTCATCTTCAATATCATACAATCACTTTCAAGGTTAGGGCTTCAACATATAAGCTTGGGGGGTGCACAAATATTCAGTCCATAACAATAACATACACTTTTCTGCAAACTATTTTTATAAACTATATTTGTAAAATACTCCCTGTTTAGTACAAAAGTAATTATCATTACTGAATATCCACATATCAGTCTATCACATATATTCAGTAAAATAGTTAATTTATCAAAATATTAGTAAAATGAATATTTTATATCCATCATTGTTCACTTGAGTTGGCAGTTCTTATAAATATATTAGCAGATATGAATATTTAACAATATAAATAGTATTGCTGTTAATATTTGTTTCCTGAGAGAAATTCTATGAAGGAATGACAACCTTGGACTTAAATAAGTTAATAGTATACAGAACTTTTATATTTATTATCTTAAGTCTTCCAAAGACTATATAAACTAATCAGAGCAAACATACTTTAAACATATTTTTATATATTAGGAAATAAAAGCATAGAGAGTTAAAAAAAAAGAATACTTGTCTAAAGTCACATTAAAGTAAGGAGCAGCATTAGAATTCAGGCGCAAGTCTACAGGGATTCATTGGTAACGTATTTTATTTTCTTTGATGCACTCATAAAAACAGGAAAGGACCAGGTAGGCTTGTAAACTATAAACTATTTTTCACTTTGAAGCTAGAGCTCTTTTGTTTCTAGGATTTTCTTCAGAATACTTCTGCACCTATTTTTCCAGTATTGCATTTCCTTTAAAGCGCATGTTTCCCTAGATGCATTTCAAATTCGAATGTGGTCACTTTTCAATACTGTGTCAATTTCCTTGGACTTGACACTCTAGCAGGGGTGGGGAACCTGGCCTTGGGTCACATGTGGCCTTCTGTATCCTTGACTGCAGCCTTGTGACTGAATCCAAATTTTACAGAACAAATCCTTTTATTAAAAGGGGTGAAGCAGAGAAAGATGAAGCTTTTCTTGCCTCCTTTCGTGCTTGAAAAAGAACAATCTTGAAATCAGGAGGCTGCAGTTTCCAGCAAAAGATTAATTTGGGGAACAAAAGATACCAGCAGAAATCATAGGTTCATATCTCACCTCTGCTACATAATATATTTCCTTCATAACTTAGTGGGGGATGTTCAAGGTTATGGAAAAAACTAGGGATAAATAGGTATATTAAATATCTACACATAACCGTCAGTCAATAGAAAATATATAAGCAAGTATCTTTCTCACTATGCTGATAGTTCTATTGCTGGGTTTTGTTTGTTTGTTTCATCTATAGAGGTCATTTCACCTCTGTTTATAGCTGTCTTTTGAACAAAATAGAACTTGTTTTACCACAAATAAAAAACTCAATACTGCAATGAGCAGAAACTCAATTATTATGACCTGGAAAGAAACTTGAGCAAGATGAGGATTATTCTCATAATTTGTGTTGCCAATAAGCACTAAAATTTTTATCAAGATGAATCTAGCACCTAAAACATTACATTAATCAATACATACAAAAGTGGATAAAATCACAGAAATTATTTGACCAGGCACTAAAAAGTTAATCCCAGCATTCAAGAATAGAATTGGGAGATAAAGTACGTAACCACTTATATTGTATACTTTAGAAGTCATTAAATACACCCCTTCTTCCCCCAGATTTTCTCACAATCCCTGATATTTTCTTCTCCTTTTTCTCTTTCTCATGGTGACTAAATTATCATCAGTTGAGTGTTTATTAGTGTTAAAGTGTCATATTTTAAAATGTAAGTTTTTCTCAAAGTGTTTAGAAGTAGGGTTATCAGCTATTCATACATGTGGTATCAATCAGTATACTCTAATATGATCTTGCTTTCTCTTTAAATCCAGTTGACATCAGATTCAACTGAGAATCTGAGCAGAGAAAAAATGTTTAACACATCATGCTTTAAAGGGAGCAGAGGAGATGATCGTGTGTGGGTTCTTGGGATATCAGGAGGCTTTGGACAATAAGAAAGACAGAGCATAAAGGCAGGGGAGGGAATGATGCTTTAAACAGGTCTGGGCCAGTGAAAAACAGGAAGACAAAGCTAAACTCTGTCCCTTACTGTTGTCTCTCTAGGTAAGGTGTCCTTGAGACAACAACCTAGGTGTAAAATAAACATTTTGATCTACAATCTTCATCTTCCATAGAATAATATTGAGGTTTCCCAATTTCCAGTTCAGAGGCCTACACATCTCATCCTCCACATCTCTGCTCATTCTGTGCCCTCCACTATGTCTCAGACAGAACTTCTTTACCTGTGACTCAACCTACTGTTCCCCTTGCTGTCTCTTTGAGTTTGACTCTCTTGCAGGGACAAACTAATGTGGGTATTAATAGCTCATGCAGACTCATTATCCTACCTTCTCAAGGCTGTTTGCCACATCATTCTCCACTGCTGAACTCAAAACAAAAGGACATCACACCAGCATCAGGAACAAACAGACTTTAAAAGGCCATAATAAAAATGCTCATCTGTTTGACTCACAGTATTTGTTCACTATTCTCATTCTTGAAGATTATTCTTTGGTTCCAAGACAGAATCACACAGAAAAAAAAAAAATATGCCTGAGTTAGATTATCTTGACATGAATAATCATCCATATGTACTTTAGCTTATTCTAAAATAAAATATTATTTTTTCTTCCACCCAACAGAAGCAATTTAGAATTTTTTTATGTAGTTCAAAATATTAACCTCTAAAATATAGACAGAGAAGTGTATTCACATAGGTAAAAACTAGTTTCTTCTTTCATGGAATTAATCATTTCTCCTATAAAGAATTTTTTGATTGCAATACTAAGCTCATGCCATTGACTTGGCTGGTCCATGTCAGAACATCATCAAGATCTTGTACATCTTGATAATATCCAAATAATTATACTGATTTTTTTTTAGTTTTTATCTTGATTTATTGCATTTTAATTACTTTTTATAACTTTTAAATTTTACTAACTCACTGTCTAATCATTGTTAGCTTTGTTTTTGTGTTTGTTTTTCTTGCTCTTGTTTATTTTCAAGGTTTTGTATTGAAATCCATACTCAATGTTTTTTAATCCTCTATTCTTATTCTTATCGTACAATCCTACTTGCTTATATGTTCATAACATTTTGAGAGACATATTTTACGCACATTTTATAAACGTTTTACCTCTTTTAACTTATATATAACTTTTATTTCTCTTTTATTTCTTACTCCCAAATTTTAATTTTTCTGATTTCTATTTTTTCATTTTTTAAATCATATATCACTTCTTTCAAAATGCACTGATTTATTTTGAAGTATTTTCTTCTCATTTTAAATCCCTCCTTAACTGTCTGTTTTCCATTTATTAATTTACCTCCATTTTATATATTTCTTTTTTTCTATTTTAATTTATTTTATAAATTGTTTTATGATGGTCACAATAATCATGGCCATGTGTTAGGCATATAGATAAATTCCACACCATAAATCAGAGACCTGGGAAGCCTTCTCTGACTCAGCTGTCCCTGTAGCCATTGTTTGACTCTCTAAATAGAATTCCTATTCTTTCAAGGAATGCTTAACCAACCAACAAGTCCTTAACCAACCCCTCAGAGCAACAGGTTATTTCTCATAGAGAAAATTATTCCCTTGCTGCAGATGTTACACTTAAAATATTATTATTGGATGCCATAAACTCATTTCTTTTACATGATGAACTTGTGTTTGTTAATGTTTCTTTAATGCCTGTTGTGTGACATAATAAACATTGGCCTTGGAGAAAACATGGTAACAGCCTGCTTGGCTAGAACACTGATGTCTAGGTAATGAGGGGCCAGGTGATCCTGATTCTCTCAATAGACATTCATGGCGGGAAACAGGAAAGTACATATATTTGTTGATGCTAATGTAACTATTAGTTTCATTCTCTTCCTTTCTCCTTAGGCCTGTGGGAGGATTCTCTTGGGCATGCCTCTCCCCCTTCTCCCACCACCCTTCATTCCAGTGGTCTAGGAGAAGCTGGAGAAACAGAACACCATCCTGAAAAGAATTTCTATGGATTATTGATGCATTTATCTTGTGGCTCTCAAAAATGTTGAGGAACTTTTATTGGGCTTGGACCTACTGCAAAATATAGAATGTAAGAAAAGGAAAAACATACTTGATTTACTCTGGAAATTTCCTGGGGTGCAGAGAGACAGACAAATGGCGCTCACTCTCACTCTCTCTCTGCCTCTCCTCTCTCTCTCTTTCCCCCTTTACGTTTTCTCTATAAGTAGGGATACGAGTAAGAACTTTTAAAAATTATAATTATTCTCAGAGAATAAATTAGAAGTTTTCAATATGTAAGTAATAAGTTTAGCCCTTTTTAAGAGACATCTTAATTGTTTGGGAACACTCCAAATTTAATCAAACTAATCCTGAGTATAAGCTCAAGGATGCAAAACTGGAAACTTTCATCTAGGTTTTTTTTTTTCTCTCTGAAGTATTAAAAATGTGTTTATGAGAAAAAAATGGTCTAAACACCATCTGCAAAAAGAGAGAGAAGAGAGAGAAAACTGGCATGTTATCCACAGCATTACCCAGGGAAGCCTTGTCCCACAGATACCAGCCCCATGCTGCAGACATTTCTGTATGGTGAAGATGTAGCATTGGATACTGTGGTTTAATGAGACATTAAGATCACCTGATGAAATTGGTGTGTTCTCATTATTTGCATTATCTGTAGTCAATTTTATCATCTGTGAAATGAGTAAAATAACAATATCTACTTCATGCTAAGTTTAAATACTATATCTCCTAGAACATAGTAAGCACTCAATGAATTTAATCTATCTTTGTTATTTTCATATAGTTATTCAACTACTGTTATAAATAAGATTCGTATAGACACATATAATAAGCATAATATTTTAGAACATTTATTAAATACAGGAGTGACATGGTGAAAGATATTCTTCATCCTATAATTTTAAGAAAAAGTGTTGATTTTTCACTGTGGCTATTGTCCAATTAATTATAATTCAAAATTAATCAGTTTGTTTTTAAATATGTGATACAGCTTATTAAATGTGCCAGCAGACCTTTTATCAAAGCATACTAATTATAAACTGCTGTATGAGTCAGCTCAGTCTGCCACACAAAATACCATAGATGGATGGCTTAAGCCACAAAAATTTATCATAGTTCTGGAGCCTGAAAAGTCCAAATCAAGGTCTAGCAGAGTTCATTTTCTGATGAGGGCTCTCTTCCTGGCTTGCAGATAGCCAACTTTTTGCTGTGTCCACACATGGTAAAAAGAAAGAGAGAATGATAGAGAGAGAATTGTACCTCTTCTTATAAGGGCACAGTTCTGTTAGATTAGGGCCCAACACTTATAATCTCATTTAAGCTTAATTAGCTCCTAAAGACCCTATGTCTGGATACAGAAACATTGGGGGTTAGGGTTTCAAAATGAATTTTGGAGTGACACAATTCAGTCCATAGCAACTGCCAAGTCCAATTAGAGAACTGTCATTATATTTTGAAGAGCAGGCAGAATGCTTTCAGAATACTCAAATGAACAGAAGTCTAAGAATAATAATACATGCAGCATGCTCCTTTATTTCATGAGAACAATTACATCCTTATATTAATATGAGAAAAAATTCACCTACATTTTCCTGAAACTCTGTGCTTAAAAAACAACAACAACAAAAAAAAAACAATAAACCATTCACCTACATAGACCAAGATATTTGTTTTCAAACTATGAAAAGAAACAGATTGGAGGAAGGGGCTGGCTATCTGTTATGTTGGAATGTTTACCATTAGGGATCTACTTCAAACATTAATAGAGAAAGTTTTTTCATTCTAAAATAATAATTGCAATAAGCTCAATTTCTTTACAAATACCATCCACTAAAATGAGTTAAATATTAAATCATTAAATATGAAATGTCCGATTTACAATCAAAAGTATAGTTTATTATATCTCCAACAAGAACCAGTACACTTAATCAAAGTATGTGCCTAAACTGTTGACATAGTTTTGCCATCTTAATGGTAGTTTGTTTACGCCAGCAGCAAAATCTGCAGAGTGAGTGGTAATGCAATTGTGAAAGGCGTTTTCTACAGCTTGCTGAGAATTGAATATTTTTCCTTGCAAGAAGTGGTCCAAAGCCTGGAAGAAGCGGTAGTCAGTTGGTGCAAGGTCTGGTGAATACATTGGATGACACAGTGTTTCCAAGTCCAGCTTCTGTAGTTTGAGCAGCATTGTTTGTGTGACATCTGGTCAGGCATTGTCTTGTAAGAGGATTGGCCTGTCTCTATTGACCAATCTCCGCTGCTTAATTGCAAGCATCCTCATCATTTTGTCCAATTGGTTGCAGTAGACATCCACTGTAATCGAATGATCAGATTTCATGAAGCTGTCATAGATAATAACAGCTCTGGACCACCAAACAGTTACCATTAGCTTTTTGTGATGAATATTCAGTTTTCTACTGTGTTTTGGCACTTCATGTTTATCCAACCATTGTGCCAAATGCCTGTGATTGTCTAAAAGAATTCATTTTTCATCATTCATTTTCGTAACAGTATGGCGTAGAAATGGTTCGACTTTATGTCATGACAGCAAAGAAAGGCAAGCTTCCAGACAACTTCTCTGCTGACACTCCTTTAATGCATGTGGAACCCATCTATCCAGCTTCTTTACCTTGCCTATTTGTGTCAAATGGTCCAATACTATTGAAATAGTGACATCAAACCTTGCTGCTAATTCGCGCATAGGTTAAGATGGATTCACTTCCACTACAGCTTTTAGCTCATCATTCTCCACCTTGGTCTCAGGTCACCCACGTGGCTCATTTTTCCAAAATGGAATTCTCAAACATTGATGTACTGTGCACTCATTAGCTACATCCTTCCCAGACACACTTTTGATATTTTGAGCTGTCTGCATTGCATTGGTTCCACAATGAAACTCATATTCAAAAATAACATGAATTTTTTTACTTATCCATGGTTTCACAAAAATTGCTCTAAAAAATTTTTTTGAAAGATAATCACAAGCCAAAACATGCATTTGAAAGACTGAGGATGTACCTTCACTGTAAAAAATAAAACAAGAACTGTAAAAGTGAAATGTCAGCAATAGCAACTGTCAGACTTGGTACTTAAGGGAATCGGACATTTCATCTTTAATAACCTAAATTTTATCTTATCATAGAAGATAACACTAATCATTTATAAAGTACTCTTATCTCCATTTTAGTTTAGGTCTTTAAGCTTAAATGAAGTGTGTTAATGGAAGTTAGGTTTCCAGCTGGTGAATGAACTTGTAAAAGGCATGCTAAATTCTATAGTTTCTTTGCTGAGCAATATGAGTCACCATAGGTAACTGCTTACATGGTAATCCTCATCTATCAATGAAGATGCCAATGTGAAAAGTTGTCTCACCTATAATCTAATCATTTCTCATGCATGAAACAATCTATCAACTCATAAAAATCCAACATATAGTTAATATCACATATAATGTATGAAAATGTGCATGAACATGCACAAAACAGTCATGAATTCTCTAGACAAAAAGCAGAAAGCTCTTTATAAGAAATCCAGGACTCTCTAGTATCAGTGCCTTATTTTGTATTAACACACAATTTAACGATAATATAGAATTTAGATAGAATTAGAGAAATAGTCATACTATCTCTAAATTCTGGGGTTTCTGATAAGATGGGTTAATGTCCCAAATAGTGTGGATCAGCATGTTAGAGATGAGAGATGAGCTATAAAGACAGGTAAGAAATGATGGCTCCAGGTCAGCTAAATACTTTACCAAATTATAGCTCTAATCATACAGGAAACACTTTCTCTTTAGGGACTGGAAAATACTACTGGATTTTGTTCTTTTACCTCACCTTCTCTAGTGTGCAACAAAAATTAATTCAAAGCCTAATTGATTTTGTTTCTGAGTTTTATATATACGATACTAAAAAATATAACTTGTAAAGGAACATTCATATTTCTTCTGGGACTGTTGCTCACATTGTTATAATATGGTTTGTTTTTCCTTTAGGAATTTTGACTTCAATCATACTGTATTTATTGTACTTAGCTCTTCTTTTTTAAAGTATTTGGGAAATATTTTATAAAATAATAATTTCTCTTAACAAACTGAATTAAATAATGACCCAAGTCATAATCATTTGTAAAATTTTATAGAAGCTCCACAGCTTATTTTCATTCCATGCATCAAAAGATGGCTGGCCATGAGAATAATGAAATAATTTTGCACTGGGTGTGATTTGGGTTACATAGAAATAGTCATTTTTAACAACCTTTAAAACTCAATTCTTTAGAACACAATACTTACTTATTTTATAAGTGGAAAATAAGCAAAACTGACATACTACTTGGATCTTCCTTTGATTTAGAAGCAATTTTGATGACTTAAAAAGTAATTTGCCAACCTACAGATGTCTAGTACAATTGAATCTTTATATATTAAGAGCAGAATAAGCTACACCCCACCAGTTTTTCTGGAAGTGAGGAGAACATCTCTGAGTTAGTCCTATGGCACAGCTTGAACTAATAATGGACACTTAGGATTATCTAAGAGGCTCTTCTGGGACTGCATCAAGCACTTCCTAATTCTAATCTCCTGGGCCGTCATTCAAATATATTATTATTCAAGTAGCTAATGAGACAAGAAGAGCTCGAGCCATAATTGACTTGTATTCTCTTGAGAAGTCAGCTCTGAGAGCAGATCTAAATAAATTCCCCAAGTGTACTGTAGACAGAAAGTATTATAATTAATTTGCCAGTCAGGACTAAAACACCATGAGTGAAAGAATTGCCCAGTTCCTCCTTTACAAACTCCCAGATTCTAACATCTCTAGGGGGAAAAAAAAAAACAAAACAAAAAACACTTCTACATATTCTAAAATATAAATACAAATGTAATTTGAAACACAAAATTTAGTGTATTATATATATAATGTATGTAATATGTATGTTTCTCTACCTTTCTAAAGAATACAGTGCAAAGGAAATAAAAGCACCTGCATATGACGTAGAGTAGTTCTAGAAGTCATGGCAGGTCAGCTATATTAAATATTGTGATTTCATTATTTTTACTAATATAAGCCATCATATTATTCCTGCTATGTTGTATGTGCCATGTCCTAAAAACTGATAATCATAGGTCATATGACATTTGAAAAATAAAACTTTAATATGAAAGTACAAACAAGTGCCAACTTAAAGAAAAACACTGAGGCAAAATTAATAAAAGTAGAGGGTTTGTTTGAGGCAAATTTGAGAACTGCAACCTGGGAGACACAGATTCAAGTTGCCCTGAATATATGCTTCGATTAGCAGCAATTCCAAATGGGTTTTCAAAGGAAATAGAAGGAAGAAGCAGTTCCTAAGTTGAGCATAAGCTATTGATTGTCTATATTTTGTTCTTTGTATCACAAATTCCAGGAAGATGAAGATAACTAGTGAGGGTCATACTGTGCAACTTGTCATAGCATTTTAGATAATTTTTCAGGTAGTCTGGAAACTATAGGGAAGAAAAGAAAGCACAAAATGCTCTTAAATATTTACAACCAGGCATGGGTGTAGGTTGGGGGGATGACTAAAGATTCATTTTCATGTATCTCTGAGACTGATAAATTTGGCATATTTTATATTCTTCAGACTGCTCTGAGCTACTTTTCTTTCTCATATGAAAAACAAGAAAGAAATAACTTTGGAGGAAACAGATAATTTAAAAAACAATAAAAAATTAAATATTCTGAATATTACCCTCAGATATGTGTGAAAATATTCCATTCATAAAACAAAAAATAAAAGTTATGACAAATAAAATAGTAATTTTTTATAACTTAAATATATATTTGCAAAAATAAAAAAAATTAGAAAGATGGTAACAATAGTCAAGGAACTCATCCAGAATATAGAACACAATACAAAAAGAAAAATATACAGAAAATATAAGAGGAGCCAGAGGATCAAGTCAATAAATCTAGTACCTAATTAATAGGCATTTAAAAAAATAGGAATAGAAAATATAGAAGGAAAGAAATTATCAAAGAAACAATAAAAGAAAATTTTCTAATACTGAAGGGAGACATGAGTCTTCAAAGGGAAAAAGTATACAAGTCCCTAAAGAATAATTTTTTAAAGATGACCCCTATCTAGGTATATAATTTAGAAATTTCATAACATAAAGAACCAAGTCCTTATCTGTAGGAAAACAGCCTGATGCATGGCAAGATGATGCTCTCTTGAAGCAAAATTGCCATAATAACCAATGTTTGATTCCTGTATATCAAGGTGTTCTCCCCCAAAGTCTTTAAAGAATGCCTGTAGCATAGATAACTCCCCAGAAAGATGCTTATCTAACCTCCTCAGTAGTCATGAGCTCAAGCAAGATAGTCTGAGACACATCAGTATCCTAAAAGCTTACTATACAAAGGATACTTTCTGGGGAGCAGGTGTGGAGCTCTATCCTCTCATGGCTGCCCAAGATATCACTTCTATTTGTAAGCTTCTAGTAACAGTTTCTTACAGAGAAACTGGATTTGTCAGCCTCTTTCTTCAGCTTTTCAGCTCTCTCAGCCTTTGGGGGCAAGTGTGCATATACCATGGAACATTATTCTATTTCTCTTTGTTTTTTGATACCACTTCTTCCAACTGTAGACATTTTCAAAAAAATCTTTCTGTACCCTGAATCAAAGCTTCTCTTAAGAGTTTCTATACCTGATGCTGACCTCCTTCACTTAAAGACTTTTGCTTTGAACCTGTCCCTGGACTTCCCTAGGGCCATGTTCTAAACATGTCATTTGTCAGGTAGTTATTTCAGCCTACATCTTGGCTAAGAGACATTGGCATCCACATATTTCTTATTACTTGATTCTCTAATTTTCCTATCCCCTTCCAAGATAGCCCTAGATAACTTATTGTGGGAAAAAAGGAAATATTTGTGTATTTCTGGGGAGTCCTTTTAAATGAATTTGGCTGAAACAGGGATTCTCCTATAAGAGCAAAACTTGGGGAAGTTAATTTACAACTGTATAGGTGATAAAAGAACTCCAGAGAGATTGACCTAATTCTGGAGATAGGAATTTACATTTCAAGGGAATATGATGCCTGGAACCTTGGAGATATCTTTAGGTCACATAATCCAGGGCCCTTGGAAATATGTATTTACATTCCAAAAGATTAGACTGAGAACACAGGATCCTTCCCATCCATGTCTGAGAAGCGAAGATTTTTCTCCCTTATTTTTTAGGGGGTAGGAGGAAGCAGTTTCCTCTTTCTCCTGTATATAAGCAAAGAAAATCCATTTTTCTCCTATGATAAACTTTGAAGTTTTCCTTCATAGGTCATTATACCTAGGTTTCATCACACTACCCAGGAGTAAAAATTAGAGTATGAGGAATATCACACAGTCATTATTTGCTTCTTAAGTGAATAATAACAATCTGTTTCTATCCAGAAGACCTCATGTGCACATTTAGGATAAAATTAATACAGATGAATATTTAAAAACCCAAAGTCTATCATCAACTCAGGACTGAACTTCAGTGCTTACAGCAGCTCCAGAGGTCAAAAATCCAAACTCTCAAATGTTAGCTTTTCAAGGAGAGAATTCACAATCTATGATAATAACATAAAACATTTCAGAATAAATTTGAGATAACCAAGAAGTAAAGCACATTAATGAATATTTTTTCCTCACTCAATAATATGATTGACCTATTTAGAATAATTTATTTCTACATATCATTGATTAAACATAAAGGAATGGCTAAAGCTAGAAAATAAAATTTCCACCTGAGTTTAGGCCACATTCAAGGTTAAAATAAGCTAAATATATTAATGGTCATCTTATCTCATCCCTTCATCTCTGCCTCTCTGAGTAAAAAGAGAATCTACTGTGAAAAAACAAAATACATCAATATGATTATTATCTTTAACCAAGAGAAACTTTAACTTTGGATCCTGTATTTTTTTGTTATTGTTGGTGATTAGGTTTTAGACTCCGTACTTTCTAATAAAGTTCCAATGTAATTTCATTAAGCTTTACAACTGTCTTGTGAATATTTATACAATGGAGTTCGCCTCTGCCTCATTACTTTATATCCATCATGTATATAGAAAAGCAAAAGTTATGAATGTCATTTTGAGCTTGAAATTTTTCCACTTCCTTTGGCCTGTATTTATAGCAAACAAATAATCAGAATTGAAATAATTGAGATCAAATCATTCAACTTAGTCCTGATACAAATTTTGACAGAAATAAATCTACACAGAAAATAAACTGGAAGGAACATCATATGCCCCAAAGGTTCTCTGACTCAACCTTTAGTTTGGCTTCCCAAAACCTGTAGTTTCATTCAGATTATCCAGAGCCTTATTTCTCCGGTTCAGTTATATGTCCTTGGTCTATTTGTCTTTCTACCACAACTATCCTGATAATGCCATCTCTAGAAAAATCTATTAACTTCCTCCACTCCAAATCTCTTAGGCTGCCAAGAGAATCAGAAAGCCTTGCATCTCAGCATCATAACTAATATATGTTTGTTTGTTTGTTTGTTTTTAATTAACCTGTAATCTATTTAGGTCTCTATTTCTTGACTCTAATCAGCCCCCAAATCCCTTTTCTCAAAGTAGTTATTCAAAATTTTGAGCACTATGTAAATCTTTATTTTATTCTCACTATAATTACCTTCATCTAAAAAGTTGATTTTATAGGGTAATCTTTCAAAACCCTTCCCTTTGTGTCCACACCTACCTTTATATTCAGCCATTCTTCTCCCCCTTCACATTTAAATGAAAGGTATGCCTTCTATTTTCCAAGTCTAGCTCTTTCACTTGTGATCTTAATTTCATCCTCCTCCACCTCTGCAGGACTTGCTCTGTCAAGTATTTTCTCTGTCTTTTGTAACTTCAAAAGATCGTCCCCTCTTAAGGATACAAACATTTTCTGCTTTTTTGTCCTAAATCTACCCTAGATCATCATCAGTCAATTCTCTATCTTTCTCCCAGTAAAACTTCTTCGAAGTCTAGGAACTTTCTAATATCTCACACAGTTTTAAATGCACTTTAATTTGCCTTTATCTGTCAAAGACAATGTCAGTAGTAACATCCTAATTGCCTAAATAATGGCTAACCTTCAGTTTAATCCTATCTGGTTCTTCTTTGACATTTTATATTTTAGGCCAGTTCATTCTTGAAATACTTTCACCTTTGACTACCATAGCACTATTTTTGTCTGATATTCGTGGTGCCCATATGACTTCTGGCTTCTTCTAAGTATACTTCGCATATCACTTTTTGGTCCTCTCCATGCTTTAGCTGAATAACCTCATCAAACTAAGGTCTAATAGCACCTGTAAATCAATGATCTTCAATTCTCTTATCTTTATCTCTCTTCTCTACTTGGCTCACCTCCTAGTAGAAATGGGGTAACCTCTATTCAGAAACCTACCCTTGTTAGGGATTTAATTTCCATAAGAAGTCAATCTTACATTGTGAAACTGTTTTCTGCAGCCTTCAAGCTACAACATGACTGCACGTAATAAACTGGCAACTGGAATAGTAGTACTCCGAATAATAGTCAGGGTGGCAAAAATAAAACCCTGAATTGCTTAGTATTGCCCCATCTCCCCAAATCTCTTTTAGTGAACCATTCTTTTCAAAGTAGGTTGGTTTGTATTGAGAAATAGGGTAAGAAACAGTTGGGGGGGTGGGCACAATGGTGGAGTAGAAGCAGCTTGCACACACCAGTCACAATGAGGGGATTAAAAGTTGCAAGTAGATGCCCACCAATGGCTGAACCCTCTTGGAGAGAGCATTGGGACATAATAGAGTGGTGACAGGAGACACTCTGTATGATGGGGATGGGGAGATCCACTCACCAAGATTGGAAGGTACCTAGGGGAGATGTCTACATGCAGAGAAGGGATAAAGGAGAGAACCCCAAGGCTCCACACTCCCCCTGCAGACACTGCTACTCAAGCTGGAGGGGTCCCCCACTACCACCATCACAGGCCTCTGTTCTGATCAGGAAACTACTTGGGGACTACATAGTAAAGTTGCATCAGAAAGCAGGCTAAGCAAGGACCCACTGTCCTCTGTTCCTGGGTTGCCACAGCTGGTGCCACTATAAACCCCTGGTCTACACAGAGATCAGCTTCACTGCTACTAATCCCACAACACCCCCTGCCAGGCCAAGGAGGGAGTAGGGAGAGCAGACACTTCCACACACCTGCGATGGGGAGCCATGTGCCCCACATTCCACTAGAGAATTCAAGTGGAGAAAGAGCCACATCATGGAGAGATCCCACAGTAGCAGCCCCAGCGGCACCTGTGTGAAGAGAGAACCCCAGCCATACAGCAGCCCAGCCCCCAGCAACCTGCCTGCCAAGAATGAACACCTATCCTACAAAAATTATTCCATAACATCAAGGAGAAGAGAATCCTCCCTCATTCATTCTATGAAGCCAGTATCACCTTGGTATCAAAGCCAGGAAAGGAAACAAGAACAACAACCAAAAAAAAAAAAAAAAAAAAAAAAAAAAAAAAAAAAAAAAAACTACAGACCAACATCCTTTATGAATACTGACTCAAAAATCCTCAACAAGATACTAGCAAACCAAATTCAGGAGCACATCAAAAAGAGAGTCCACCACGATCAAGTGGGTTTCATCCCAGGGATGCAAGGATGGTTCTACATATGCAAATAAATGAATGTGATTTGCCACATAAACAGAGGCAAAAACAAAGACCCTATGATCATCTTGATAGATGCAGAAAATACATTTGATAAAATCCAGCACCTGTTCATGATGAAAACCCTCAACAAACTAGGCATAGAAGGAATAGACCTCAAAATTATAGAAGCCAAATATGACAAACCCACAGCCAACATCGTCTTGAATGGAGAAAAGTTTAAAACATTCCCCCTAAGAACTGGAATAAGACAAAGGTGCCCACTGTGACCACTTCTATTCAACATAGTAGTGGAAGTCCTAACAAGAGGAATCAGACAAGAGAAAGAAATAAAGGGCATTCATATTAGGATAAAGAAGGTCAAACTATTCCTGTTTGCTAATAATATGATCCTATATCTAGGAAACACTAAATACTCCACCAAAAGACTCCCAGAATTGATAAATAAAGTCAGCAAAATCTCAGGTTACAAAATCAATGTACACAAATCAGTAGCATTTCTATATCCTAATAACAGTCAAGCTGAGAGTCAAATTAAGGGCTCAATACCATTTCCAACAGTTATGAAGAAAATAAAATACTTAATTATACTTAGGAATATAATTAACCAGGGAAGTGAAAGATCTCTACAAGGAGAAATACAAAAGCCTAATGAAAGAAATCATAGATGGCAAAAACAAAAGGAAAAACATCTCATGTTCATGGATTGGTAGAATCAACATCATTAAAATGTCCATTCTGCCTGAAGTGATTTACAGATTCAATATAATTCCCATTAAAATATCATTATCTGTGTGATGGACACACTTATAACTTTGACTCAAATAGTACAGAAGAAATTTATGTAACCAAAATGTTTGTACCCCTGTAATATTCTGAAATAAAATAAAAAATTAAAATTAAAAAATACCAATGTCTTATTTTACAGATCTGGAAAAAATAATCCTAAGCTTCATTTGGAACTCAGCCATAAAAAGAATGAAATAATGTCATCTGCAGCAACTTGAGGAACTGGAGACCATTATACCATTATTCTAATTTAGGTATCTCAGGAATGGAAAAACAAACACCCCATGTTCTCACTAATAAGTGGGAGATAAAGCATGGGTACACATGGGCACAAAAAGATATAAAGGACATTGAAAAGAAGGAGGGAGCATGGGAGGGGGTTGAGGGATACAAACTTACCTTTTGGGCACAATGAACACTATCCTGGTGGCAGGCACCCTAAAAGCCCTGACTTCAACATTATAGAGTGTATCCATGTAACAAAAACACTTTTAATTTCATAATATTTTAAAATAAAAAAAGAGAAGAAACAGTTCCAGGATACTTTTCATAGTATTTAATTTAAAGATGTTGAGGTTGAAACATAAATACTTTTAACAATTGGAATAGATAGTATAAATCCTCAAATTAAGAAGAAAATTATATATAACTTTTTCAAAAACTATAAATGCCTATTATATATAGTAGTTGTCAAGTTTCCTTTTTTTAAAAATTCCCATGAAACACATTCTCCATTTGATGTATCCAGTTTATGGCCTTAAACTGATATCTAACTTAAAAATTATGTTTATAGTTTTATATGTGCTATT
Source organism: Cheirogaleus medius (assembly GCA_008086735.1). Lineage (NCBI taxonomy): Eukaryota > Metazoa > Chordata > Mammalia > Primates > Cheirogaleidae > Cheirogaleus > Cheirogaleus medius. The sequence goes on along the minus strand of VBSM01003176.1, from coordinate 39,428,595 downwards.
ATATAAGTATGTTAAATCACTTCTAGTTATATTACAGAGGAACTTTGTAAATTCACTTAGTATAGCAGTAAAAAATAGAGACTGTCAAAACATTATACTCCATCAAAATGACCCAAAGCAGTACAAGTTTCATTAAGATTCTTTTCTCACTTAACAAATGCATTTGCATTTAGATTTGTAATATCTTCATTAGAAGACTGAAAATAAATTATTAAAATATTTTCAAACAAATATGTAAAACATCAGAATTATTGGAGGCAATGTTACAGAGTTAAAAGAATATTTATGTGGAAGTTGTTAAATATGAATAGAATCTCGTCTTAATTTTGTCACTGATTAGCTGGAAAACTTGTTTCACATAAGCCTTAGGGTTTTAATTTATTTATTTGTAAAAAGATAGTTTTGAAGTTAAATTATATTATCTCTAAGGTGCAACTAGCATTTCATAATTTGGTCTAGTTTTATAATTCTTGGTGATTAACATATACTTAATTTAACTTTGCAGCTAACTGTTCCAAACGTTAATTCCTTATTTAGAAATTAAGAATAAAATGCCCATCAATTCATGAGTGGATTAATAAAATGTGGTATATGTATACCATGGAGTTCTACTCAGCTACAAAAAATCATGGTGATCTAGCACCTCTTGTATTATCCTGGTTAGAGCTGGAGCCCATTCTACTAAGTGAAATATCCCAAGAATGGGGAAAAAAGCACCACACGTACTCACCATCAAATTGGTATTAATTGATCAACACTTATGTGCTCATATACCTCAGAATTTTTGAAACACTAAAACAATCACATGTTCTGATATAAAAAATATCAAAGTTAATTTTATAACATAGTGACATATCTTGAGAGAATATAAATTCATAAATCCTCATATGCTTCCTTAGCATTCAAACATATTCTTGCATATTTATAATTTACTGACATTTTAAAATATTGGATCCAAACCAAACAGGTAAAATGGTTATTAAAGATTAAGTTTTACAACAATTTCATTCTTTTTTTAGTTATTACTCCAATGAGGGAATTTTAAAAACCTACGTGGGTTATTAACATATAATGCTAATCAATTTCCATTCTTTTGGAATCTATAATTTAAATATTAGTTTATGTCATATGTAGTTCTTATGTCACTCCATCTATTCAGAGTGTCAATTCTTACCCACATCTCTACCCACCATATCTATCTGGTAGGTAAAATATCTATTCTTTTCATCATTCAAGTCTCAGCTCCTTTTTATCTTTTTTTTCCTGTTCTGTGAAGCCTTCTTCATTCTTATTCTCAAGAAAAATTTGTCATTCTTTCTGATTCCCTTTTACATATCTGTCATATTGCTCACATTATTATGCTGAATAGTAAACTGTCTTCCTTATATTCTCTTGAAATATATGAACTCCTTAAAAGCAGAGTCCATGTTGAATATTTACATATATTATCCAAGCAACTTAGCAAGTTAGTATCTTTGTACTTACCATTTAGTTCATCCTTATATATCTAGCACCTAGCACAATTCTTGGCTTAGCTTTAAGCAGTAAATGAATGAATGAAGAGATATTCTGAGGATATTTAATGAAGGACCATATTTGTAATTTCTGCATGCTTCTAATTTTAAGTTTATCTAAGAAGATTATATTACATAGAGAATATCATCTGAGATGTCATTGTTTCCTTTCCATCTTATCTATTTCATAGACCTAGTTCTCAAAAATATAATGATAAAGAAATATAAAATGATGATTGGCAATCTTGCAAGAATGATATTTTTAAAAATTCATTCTTGGCACAGAGAAAATTGTGATCACAACCTGTCACCATCCTAAACATCATTTTTATGATTGTGAACAAAATATATTTGGTAGGGAATAGTTTTAGAAATATAAAAATCATCACCCAGATTTCTTAAACGAGAATGGAAAATTTTCTGTGCTATTATCAACATATCAAGGTTATCCACAGCAATGTCTTAGATGTATAGTATGTGCTAGGGATATTTTTATTTCTAAGGTTACCACAGTGAAAAATGCACAGAGTACAAATTCAAAATATTTTTTTTAAAAAATTGAACTCAGAGAAAGCCCACAAAATATTAAAGGAAAACAGTCTTGAATATCTATATCTCTGGTGAATACTTATTTTAATTATATATTTAGTGAACCCATGTAATTTCCTAAAAAGAAAAAGTATCATGCAAATTGGACTTAGCCTTAGGAAAATCCATTTAAAAGGTGAAGATGAATGTGAAGAAAATCCTTTTCCTACCCACAAACACTGCTTGACCTATGACGCATAGACTTCTCCCCAATTCTGTCAAGATGCTTTTGATAACTAAATAATGGTGGGCCCCTATAAAGTGTTTTCTCTTTAGTAGGGACCTTTTGAAGAAGGAATGTCATGAAGACCTAAAAAGGATACATCTTTAACTGAAAAATTTCAACTTGAGTGTGGTAGCTGTCGATGGTGGGAGTTGTCCAGAGAAGGCCTCACTGTTATTCAAAAATCATATTTTGTGGCTCCCCATACACGTAGGCTACATCATAAGTTGACTCTTGGGGGAATATTTTTCTCTCTCATATAATATTCTCTTTCTCTATTAAATATTATTCCTTCCTCTTTTTTGAACTGGCTGCAATCAGTGACAGAGAAAAGCAAGTAGAATAGGACAAATATTGACAAAGAATAATGCTGTTTACATTGTTTTAGCAATCTAATTTTAAAAATCTTTAATAACCAGGATTTTTATTGATCACCAAAAAATTTCTGGTACAGGTACAGGCTGTGTTATCATCATTTCCATTTTACAGATGAGTCTACTCAGACCCTAAATCATTCAGTGAAGTCAATTACTACAAGGAACTAGGCCTAGAATCCAGATAGCTTGCTTCTAAATTCCATGTCCTTTTCCCCCTAAAATAGAAAAGGCCTAGAGGCTTCAAAGGAAACAGAAAACAAAACTTCAGTCAATATTGAAAATGTTCTCATCTAAGCTGAACCACTCCTCTTACACATACAGCTGTAAAGCTTTAAACAAAGAAATAAGCCACACAGGACAAACACCACTGTGAGAGAAAGAACTTTCCACAGTGTTGAAAAGTCCTCTTTGATAGCCACAGGGAAGTCAGTAAGGGTTCTTGATAACCAGTAAGAGGAAAATGTTTGAAGGTCAGTCATGAGCCCAAAGTCAGGGTCTTAAAGGAGGTAAACAATGAGGTTTGACCCTGAGCCTGGGGAGAAGAGACCTCCTTTTGTTTTGACAACATGACCCGAGATACCTTAAATTTATTTCCACTGTGAAGACTTAAATGTCTGTAGTCTCTCATTCTCCACTCCCCTGCAACATGCACTCCTGCTGCATTACATACTTTGCGTAATTACAAAGGTGTGCAATAAACTGGACTTTGCAGAAGGTAGGACCAAATGCTCAAAAGCAGCCTTACAGCTACTTGTTTTCAACTCCACTGATAATCGCACTATGCTTTTACATTTTGCATTCAATTTTACTTGCTCATTCTTGAAAAGACATTAATCAAAATTAATTTATCCTGAGGCTACCTAATTATTCCTTGGTAATCTGGAAATGCACTAACTTTAAAAATGTAGAGAAAAATATACTTAGAGTATGTTGAAATAATTTTTAAAAAGATGTCTTACAAAAAAAATACTATTTATAGGATTCGACAAAGGAAAACATTTGTACATAAAAATTTAATAAATCAATTCTCATAAATTTTGATTGAAGAATTCAGAGCAGAAAAATATATTCCATTTTTCCATGCAATATACTGAAATGCATGCCAGTTTCAGTTATGACAAATTATACCTTGGGAAGAAATGTATATTATTATGTGTATATATAGAATTAATATAGCTTCACAGACTGCAAGAACACCAATATTTTCAACCACCAGATGGCAGAAATAAAGCTACAGTGCTTTGGCATCTAAAGACAGATTATACACAGAAAAAATGAGCTGCAGTCTCCATCCTGATTTTATTTTTAGTTGAACAGACATAAAAATATAATGCAGCAAAATCCTGCTGTGTTAAATAGAAAAAATTATTTTCATTAACAATAGTTTTCCATTTGAATGGTCTGCCAACTCATTATTTTTCCATCAGTTAGACTATGTTGCCTTTTAAAAGAATCATTTTTAAAAACAAGCTACCACCAGATCTGGACTAGAAAAGAATTTCCCATGCAATCAGCATCTCCTTTTGGAAGGCATTCTAAAACAATCTCACTTGTTTCCAATCATGTATACTCTCCTTGCTTTACTTTCCCAACCTTTCATCCTTTTCATTTTTCAGAAACTGATCAGTTATCCATGCATCTCTGAACTGCTCTGGATGGTGGGGTTTGCTTATGTCATTCTGTCTTATGTGCTTGTATGGTTTCTTGTGATCTCCTCTACTGACAATATAGGTTTAAATTTGGTTTGTTACACTAATTTGTATTATATAGTAATAAAATAATAACCATAAAAATAATAATAGTAACAATAAAAATAAATGTACATAAAACATATATAAACACACTTTGATTCTGGGAATTTGGAATTATTCTCGATCCAGGGGTAACAGGATTTTGATATTTCAATGCTTTCTTCTCAGCCTCTATAAGAGATGCCATGAAAGACATTCCTAGTTGATCAAATTAAAAGAACTTTATAAGATCTAATATTTGATCATCCTTAGACTAGCTGAATTTTAAATATTCTCAATGTAACATTATTTTATTAATGTAAAATTATTGATAATCATGTAAATAGTAATAGCAATAATGTTGAACCTTTACTCAGTGCCAGAAAGTGTTCCAGGCACTATGAAAAAGATTAAAAATTTTAAAACTTATAGAAACCTATAAGATACGTGTAATGCATGTCCCCATTTTATACATTAGAAAGCTGAGTCATATATAGGGTAACTTTCCCGAAATCGCAAAGGTAATACTTAGCTGAGCCCTGATTTTACCCAAGTAGCCAAGTTTTCCAGTCCCTGCCCTTAATTATTGCATCATACACCTGAAATGCCCTACTAAAAAATTATGTATTCAGTGTTATTACATGCCTTTATTCAACAAATATTTATTGAGTGCTCACTTAGTACTAAGATTAAATATTCACAGAAAAATGGACTTCATCCTGACAAGTGTATGATCTGACATAGAATACAGATATGTGATTAATAAGAACAATAAAGCTTTCTGTGTTCCATGGCAGTTAGGTATTAGGTATAAAAGCAAAAAGTGAGTGAATACAATTCCCAGAAGGTACTTTGGACAGATGTCTTCTGATAGGTGACAGGAGAAGTATTCCAGGTCAAGGGAGAAAAGGTATATATGGGTACAGAAGTATTAAAGTCATATATATTTTAGGAAATACAAGTAGCTCATTATTCTAAGAGCTTAAGTTTTAAAATGGTATGCCATGGGTGTACATATTTATTAAAACACATTGGATGGTACTTAATGACTCTGCATTTCTCTATATGTAAATATTATCTCAATTTTTTTAAAAAAAATATAATGGGTTGCCAATTTAAAAAGAAACATGGTGGGAGAGAGAGAGAAAGAGGCCACATTGCAGTTGGCTTTGCATGACATGCTAAGGAGTATGCATTTTACCATGCACACAGCAGAGAGCTTCCAAAGGATTTTTAACAAGGGAATCACAGGATCCAAATGTTTTAAAGGGAATTACTGTAATGGCAGTGTGAAAATGAACTGGAGCAGCATGAGGCATGAGATAAGCAGACCACATAGAATACGATTGCAACAGTGAAGCAAAGGATGATGAGAATTAGAATGAGGCAGCTGCTAAGGAAATAAAAAGTAAAAAATGGACTTGAAGCTATTTGCATATGTAATTTATTGTCCTGCTGAAGGTATGTGATCTAGAACAAAGAAAGGTAGAATTGTCATGTACCAGACAAGAGCAAGCTTGTCTACTGGGACTAGAGGGAAGGTGGTAAGGGTCTTAACAAAGAAGTTATAATTTGTTACTATAGCTGATCACCTTAATTTTCCATATATGGTCATAAATCATCTCTAGACAGAAATGATCTAGGCTGTGATCATGCAAGGAGACAGCTTGAGGAAAAGGTGAGGCTTCATAATAATAGCCATAGAGAATATCAATATATCCTTTCATCCCTGGGATGAATCCCACTTGATTATGATTAATAATCTTTTTAATGTGCCATTGAATTCAATTTGCTAGTATTTTGTTGAGCATTTTTGCGTCTGTGTTCTTCAGAGATATTAGTTTTCTTTTTTGCTGTGTCTTTGTCTGGTTTTGGTATCAAGGTGATACAGGCTTCATAGAATGAGTTTGGGAATATCCCCTCCTCCTTGATTTTTTGAAATAGTTTAAGGAGGATTGGTGTTAGTTCTTCTTTAAATACTTGGTAGAATTCAGCAGTGAAAGCTTCGGGTCCTGGCTTTTATTTGATGAGAGACTCTTTATTACTGCTTCTATCTCATTATTAGTTTATTCAGGTATTAGATTTCTTCCTGGTTCAATCTTGGTAGGTTGTATGTGTCTAGGAATTTACCCTCTTCTTCTAGGTTTTCCCATATATTGTCATGTAGTTGCTCACAGTAGTCTCTAACAATCCTTTGGATTTCTGCAGTATCAGCTGTAATGTCTTCTTTTTCATCTCTGATTTTATTTGGGTCTTATTTCTCTTTTTCATTGTTACTGTTTTCAAAAAAACAACTTTTTGTCTTATTGATCTTCTGTATTTTTTGTTTCAATTTCATTTATTTCTATTCTGATATTTATCATTTCTTTTCTTCTACTACTTTTGGGTTTGTTTGCTCCTGTTTTTCTAGTTGTTTGAGATGCATCATTAAGTTGTTTATTTGAAGATTTTCTACTTTTTGGATGTAGGTTTTTATTGCTATAAACTTTCATTACTGCTTTTACTGTATCCTATAGGTTTTGATATGTTGCGCTTTCACTTTCATTTGTTTCAAGAAACTTTTTATTAATTTCTTACACTTTTCATTGACCTACTGGTCATTCCAGAGCATATTGTTTAATTTCCATGTCTTTGTGTATTTTCCAGTGTTTCTCTTGTTATTGATTTCTAGTTTTATTCCATTGTGGTCAGAGAAAATGTATGGTATGATTTGAATTCTTTTTTAATTTTTTAAGATTTGTTTTGTGGCCTAATATATGGTCTATCCTTGGGATGATCCATGAGCTGAGAACCAGACTTTCATGATAACAAAGCCACTCCAACGATAATGGCTTTAGTCCATTCATGAGGGTAGAGACCTCGTGACCTAATCACCCTTTAAGGGTCCCACCTGCCAACACTGTTGCATGGGGATTAAGCTGCCACCACATGAACTTTGGGGAACACATTCAAACCATAGCACCATCATTGTTTTGAGACCCTGTGGCACATGGAAGGTGAGAGAAGGAGCATTCTCCACAAGCTGGGCACCTGAGGAACACACCTGATCAAGAGTATAATTTTCAGTTAACTTAAGAAGGCATAAGGTGCTTGAAGATATAGGGAAGGTTGTTCAAAGGACTCTAATTCAACAGTGAAATAAGAGAAAAATCTGGAAGGAAGAATCACACAACAGTGTAGGGATTAAAAACAGTTTTAAAAAATCACATGTTGAAATAATCAACAGACAAATGTGATTTTTAGGTTGATAAATGAACGATGAGGAAAATTATTTTCTTAATATAGTTCAAGGACTATATTTGATGCTGACATCTAAGACATTTTTAAGTCCAAAAACCTTAAAAATAAGATGTTAAAATTCTTTTGACCCCAGTAACTATCCTGCCCCTGATTAGAAAGACAGATACTTACTAAAGACAAAAGAAGAGAAAGAATCATTAAAAAACAAAGCAAACCCCTGGGTCTCCTGCCTCCTTAGAAGGTGATAGTGTTCACAGAACAGGCTAGTAGGCTGCTAAGTAACTTAGAATAGTTCCTAAACCTTTTTGTCTTAACATGCACATACAAGTTGACAATTTAAGTAACAGAATTTATGCCTTGAAGCCAGAATAGTATTATTTCCAAACATATGTCTACAATCACATTTTCCTAACTCAAAAAGCCTCATAGCAGGCAAGGCAGGGCCGGCAGCAGAGGGTCAGGAGTGAAAGGGATTTGCTGTGCCTCAGGGCAATCACGAATCTGCTCAGTGAAGCCAGTCAGCACACCCTGGCTGAAAACACACATTCGTTTGTTGGTGGTGATTTTTGTTTTGTTTTTAGTTCTGACCTTCACATAATTCATTCAACAAAGGAATACCTTGAAAGTAGGTCAGTTCCAATCCACACAGTTTGGAATACATATTTAAATGTTTCTTAGTAACTGAGAGATAGAAATAGTAAATTGTGGAGTTTAAAGAATTCACCCTGTCCTAATTGTTTGGATATAGACTTCATCTTTTCCTTGATTTCACTTTAATTAGGGATTTAAGAATCCTAAGACCTTGAGAATAAACATCCCCTCCCATCTTAGATTTCTAGCATCCCTTCTTGATGATGTAGCCCAACCACTGAACCATTAGATGCTGGAAATCTTTATTATATGGTAAACCGAAATCTGACTCCTTGCTTTTTTTAAAAAAACAAATTCTGTTTCTTCTACTGCCCTTTGTTCTGTGCATTCAAAAGAATTGTCAGCTTCCTAAATGAGATATTGTGACCTAAGTCTCATCCCCAACGTGTTCTCCTGGACATCACTTCATAATTTTTCCAAGCTAAGTTTATCTACTCTGCATTGCGTCTCAGAGTAAGGACAAAGTAACAGCTCAAAGGTAGTGGCTATCGCACATTTCCCTCAAGCAAAGAAGACATGATCATTTCTTTCTTCCTCCCACAACTGTACCCCAGTGTGGTTGTTCATTTATTTATACTTCCAATGCTGTGGTTCCCAGAATGCAGCAGCATCAGAATCCCCTGAAGGACTTGTTAACACTCAGATTGCTTGGCCCAATACACAGAGTTTCTGATTCAGTAGATCTGGTCTGGGGCCTAAGATCTAGCATTTCTAACAAGTCCTCACATGATAAGGATGCTGCAGTTAGGGAACCACACTTAAGAACCTCTGGTCTAATGTCTCATATTTCTGACTATTACAAGTGTTAGTGCACATGTCTGATGCATCTTCTAAGGGAGGTCTGGGTACAGCCAATCATATTATGAGAAAGAATTTTTAAATGGTGAAATCTTCTACTTATTAAAATCCATTTAATTATAAAAATGTCAAATTGTACATTATTTTTTAGAAGAGCATTTCTTATAGAAAATAAGATATATGTACACTTTGTGAAACAAAAATCTTTCATGCTTCCAAGGTTTCCAGTCCTTCCATGGAAAATGTGAAGTGATCACAATCTTTTGTCTCTTCAAAGAATCAACAGAAATTGAGTATTTTTTTTTTTAAAAATCAGATTATGGGTATGTTTAATGGTCCGGAATTTACATTAAGAAAATAGTAACGATTATTCATTTATTAAGAAAATAGTAACAGTTGACACTTAGGAGTGTCTGCTCAAGGTTTCTCCAGCAATGTTATATGCTCCACGGTCATTATCTCAGGTGATTTGTATACCCAAATAAAAACGTATAATACCAATTTTACACACGAGCATGCAGAGATTAAGAGAGATTAAGTAATATACCCAAAGTATTAGAAACAGGAAAGGCATAATCCATATTCAAATTCAATTCAGAAATTATCCCAGGTAAATATCTACACTTTTGACAGGCCCACCGTTAAATATCAAAGCATTTCTGTTTAAAAACTATTACTGATGTGGATGAGAATACGCTAGTTAATGTTTCCTTCTTAGAAAACATTACTTAATGTTTCCTTCTTGACACCTCTCATCCTTACTTTTCACTCCAAGCTAGAGATAACTAGCATTGCTTCTCAGAGTAATAAAAATGTATCATCTTAAAGGTATAATTAAGAAATAATTGTTCAGAAATTTCTGGAAATGTGAAAATATTAATTTTGTTTATAAAAGCACTCTTGTTGGGCAGTAAACTTGGAGAAAGAGTGAAAGTAAACAAGAGTTAGTATGTAATTTCAACTAAAGATAGTTTCCACTATTCTGTGTAATTAAGCCAACTGGGATTTTAAATCAAGGTTATCTACAATGAATATAATTCACCTGTTGATAGTCAAGAATTAAACATTTTATGATTACTGTTTTACAGGCAAGCAAACAAGAACAAGCAGTCTTTCCCAGGAGAGTACAATAGGTCAGGAGTAGGTTAGAAAAACAGTTTTCTAACTTCCCTTACTTGGATTAGCGTATTAAACACTGTGAGCAGATTGATGCATTACTGAAGAAAAGGCTGATATTCTCTCTGCCTATGTTCTGAAAAACATTTCTTGTGTATGGTAAAAATTCATTTTAAATTCCACTTTACTATTAAGACATACTGACTCTGAATTTAATGAGTTTATTTTTTGAAAATTTAAGAGGGCAATGATGACACAAATTGAAAAAACAAACATTGACGCCATCATTTTGAGGAGGGCTTTGAACATCACGTTCAGAACAGTAAGGAACCACATTGAAGATACTTTAGTAAGATGGAAATATTACTAGAGCTGTAATTTTTGAAGTAAAGGCTGATTTTCTAGTATGTATACTATATTCAGGATGCCTCTTTAGGGAGCAGAAATAGAATTAAGACAGGTTTGAATATTAGCAAAAATGTTAGGAATTGAAAAGAGAAAATGAGATAGAAAGAAAGGGTATTGTGGACACACAGGAACGGGAGAGGGGACAATTTCATGAAAACAAAGATGTGTGCTTCCTAGTTGTGTCACAAAATTGATCTGTGGTTACATTTTTGGTAACGTAGTCAGACATTGACACTAATAAGGCTGAATTTGGGAAGAAAAAAATTTTTTAATTGCTGTAATATAATACAATCTACCACATTTGGTTAAAAATTTGTTTTTTCCTAATTTGTTTCTGTAAGGTTTCTGAGGACAAAATCAACCAGGGTCCACTCTAAATTAAAGCAGATATATGGATAGATCAGGAAAAATACAAAGATATCCAATATCAGCATTTCTATTAAGAATTGTACTGGAGCATCTGGCCAATAAAGCAATAAAAGGAAATAAGTATCAAAATGCAAGAACCAAAACTGATATTATTTGCAAAGGATGTCACTCTCTATATTAAAAGAAAACAAGAGAAATATTAAGAGTTCAGCAAGTTGCTGGTTTTAAAAAAATCAATATATTAATTTCTATTCACCAGCAAAAAATAAGTTAGAAAAGTAATTTTGAAGGGAGCGTAACTCCCCACTCTTGCAGTGTGGGCTGTACATAGTGGCTTCCTTCTAAAAGTACACAGTGGGAGGACAGAGGAAGAGTAACTGTGCAACAGAGAAACAGGACAAACACTATTTCAGCCAGATGATCACGGTCACTCCAACAGTCATAAATCCTGTAGGCAGTAGGTACCTTTGATATGGTATGATGATAATGGCACTTTACCTCTGGGGTCTTTCTCCCCAAAATCCGTTACCCCAGTCTAATCATGAGAAAAAACATCAGACAAGTTCTGAGGAATAGTCTGCAAAATATCTGACCAGTAAGTAATATTCAAAATAGCCAAGGTCATCAGAAACAAGCAAAGTCTGAGAAACTGTCACAGCCAAGAGAAGCCTATGAAGACATGGTGACTAAATGTAACATGGTATCTCAGCTAGGATCATGGAACAGAAAAAGGAATTAGAAAAATACTTAGGAAATCTGAAATCTGAACTTAAGTTACTATTACTATATTGATGTTGGTTCATCAATGATAACGAATGTACCACACTAATATAAGACATTAATAACCAAGGAAACTGTGGAGTCGGGGCGAGGTATATAGAAACTGTACTAGCTGCTCGGTTTTTCTGTATATTTAAAAATTCTAGAAAATAAAGTCTATTAATTTAAAAATGTAATTTTTCACTTATCATCAAAAATGTAAAATACATAGTAAGAGTTTAACAAAGATTACAAAATCTTTATAGACATACTTATAAAACCCTCTGAAAAAACATTTAAAAAAGCAAAATACAGTCATACATGGCTTAACAATAGGATATGTTCTGAGACATGCACAGTTAGGCGATTTCATCATTGTGCAAGCATTATAACTGTACTTACACAAACCTGGGTGATAGAGCCTCCTACACACCTAGGCGATATGGTATAACCTCTTGCTCCTACGCTACAAACCTGTACAGCATGTCACTGTACAGAATACTTTAGGCAACTGTAACACAATGGTAAGTATTTGTATTTCTAAACATATCTAATCATAGAAAAGATATAGTAAAAATATGACATGATAACCTTATGGGACCATCTTTATACATGAGGTCCATCACTGATCAAAATGTCATTATGTGGCACATGACTATATAGAAAAACATACCATGAACAATAAATACAGATCTCAATGTTGTAGGGATATCAGTTTTTCCAAAATTGATCAATAGTTTGAAACTAATGTCAGCCAATATCCCAAAAAATTATTTTGTGGAATTTGACAGGCTTAATCAAAAATGTACATGGAAGTACAAATACCAAAGAATAAATAAGATGCTCTTTATAAAGATAAAAATATAAGAAGAATTTCTTTACCAAATCTCAGGAATATTTATAAAGTTATAGTAAAGATAATCTGCTATTGGTGCAGGTATAAACCGATTAAACAGTACAGACAGTCCTTCTCTCCCCTCCAGAAAACAAAATCCCCACACATATTTGGAAACTTGATTTATGACAGAACTGGCATATAGGCTAGTGGAAAAAGAATAGGATTTTCAATAGATGGTACTGGGAGAGCTGTTTATTGTTATGAAAACACAAAATCGAACTCTTCAGATCACATACAAAAATATTAATTGTATAAGACTTAATGTGGAATATAAGCCATAAAACTTTTAAAAGGTAATACAGACGTTTATCTTTATGTTGTCAGTTAAGGAAAGCTATCTTAAATAAAATGCAAAAATTCACATACACACAGAAAATGATTAATAAAATGTTATAGCATCAAAGTCTGAAATATCAACTGTTAGATATGATGCAAAATGCAACTTTCATAAAATGATGATATGAATGCCAGTTGCTTCAAGCATTTTGGAAAACAAATTTACGTTCTTTAACAAAACCTAACCTGTAATTCCATAATTCAACATGTGGGTATTTACCCTAGAGAACTCCAGCACAAGTGCATCTGAACAAAAATACTCCTAATGGGATTGAATATTTATGGAAACAACCTAAATGTACATTAGCAAAAAACAAATAATTTGCAGTGTATTCATATTGTGTTGACACTAGACAACAGTGAGAATAAGTCTATTGCATCCTCAGAAAATAAGAATGAATTTCAGGAACATAATGTATAATAAAAGTAAAAAGAAAATCATAGACAAATGTGTGCAATGTAATTCCTATTTAAAGCTATGCAAAAATTAAACAATATATTGTTTTGCATAGAAAGATATATACTAAAAGTCAAAAAGCAAAGCAATGTTAAACATAAAACTGATGATTTAATTTCCTCTGAACTAAGAGAAAAGGAAATAGAATTCAGAATAATATAGGAGATTTCAAAGGGAACAATAATCATTTTCTAAAACCAAATGTTGAATATAGCATACCTTTGAATTATCATTCCTTACACCTTACACATGTTATGTTTTAAATTAACTCCATATTTAGACACATAGTTTTAAAACACAACCAATAATAGCATGTGATACCCCCAAAAGTTGGAATAAAGTCATTTTGATTAGTATTTATAACACATTTCAGAACTTAAATAGATTGGATTATTTTTCTAATTATTTTTGCCCATTTTTCTGACAACATGATATAAAAAAGAAGAAGAAAAAAACTGAAGCCGCAGCTGTTAGAAGTCTGAGTCATTTCTGCTCTATTTCTTTACCCTAAGAATGACAGACAAGACAGGAGAACTTGGGCAAGATGAGAGGACCATAGAACAAGGTTGTTTTAACAGGCATTTATTTCCAGGTTTGTTGTTGCACAGAGGGTATTCACATTGCTTGATCAGCTGAAATGCTCAGTGAATCAATGTTCTGATTATTTTTTTACTAATTAAGATTAAACCTCAGTTAATTAGAATATCCTCTCTACTTTTAATAGAAGTCTAAAGATGACAGAAGAAGTTGATGCTATAAATTTAAGATCATCAACAAGAGTCAGTACAGATGTGGTCCAATCTCTCATTTATAAAATAATACAGACCTTTGGACCTATAAGCTCCTTAAAGATGTTCTATTTCTGGCCCTTATGTTGTAGTGGTTGTACTGAATCTGAATCTGCTATTTAGGAACAGAGCTACTACTCTCAAAGGCTCCTACTTCTTCAACATGTACAATGATTATTGATCCACATAATAAATCTTCAAAGTACACTGATGACTGAATGGCCAGAGATACTCCTCTGCCTTTCATTTAAGAGCAGGAAAGTACACTGACTGATATATTATAGAAGACCTTTTACAATGGTAAAAATAAAAGGATTGTCTGTTTTATCAAAGTTTAATGGTACTTGCTAGGAACAGTAAATAATGGAATGGCAATGGCTTTCCAAAGAGAGAGCTGAAATTTCAATTTAGCATGAAAGCAAATAATTACTATTGTAAACAAATCATTCTTTAAAGACCTATAACGCTGTTCTACCCAAAGCACTTAGGGCTGAATTCTGAACCATATCAATGTTTCAGAGTGCTTATTTTATCATCAGTGAGTTATAAGGTAAAACTGAAGAATGTCAATAGGCAGAAATTAATAAAGGTCAGCATAGATTTCAGAGGCTTTATTAATGCATAGTTCTTCAGAGATTAAAAAAATATAAGGTGTAATATGAGTCCTTGCCATGACTTATGATTCATGTAATGGCTGCTCTAGTTGAACCTATTGACTTGGCTAGAATTTAGTACCATTGTAACTTTGCAGCAGCATAAAAAGTGATTGCTCATGTCTTAGGAATGTTGTATTATGGAACAAGTGAATATATTTTTAGAACATAATGCTGCAATTCAATGTCATTTGAAAATCCAGCTTATAAAAACCACAAAGCTGGAAATTGAAGGAAAATATCACATCGAGTTTCTTAGAGAAATATGGAAAAACATTATTATAACGTGCATATTATTACTGACAATAATATGCCTGCTCTTGTCACAAGTAATATTTGTATTAGCATGGCCTCAATTTATGACAGCAAACATTTCAAGCAAACAGATAACTTACTCAGAATCTGGCCCAATAACATCTAAAATTGAAGGAAACAAGTTTATTCCTAATAGGCACAACCCATGTTTAACTCACAGAAATTATATATTTTCTCCTCTTTTATATAATTCCTTTTAGATAATTTGCTTCTTTTAGATAATATAAGAAATTCTATATATTTTTTTTTCATGGAAATTACACTGGGTCAGGAGTTAGAACCTTGTCTCAGATCTGCTATGTTATTTGGGGAAATCACTTTGCTTCTCTTGGCCTGCCTTAGTCTTCTGTAAGCTGGAAAGCATAAATTTATTCAGTTTTTATTCCTTCCCAAGCTAGCTGTCCATCAACAACAGCAATATTTAAGGAATTTCTTAAAAACTCTGATTCTTGGTTTTAATCAGTTTTAGGCAAATCCTAGAGATCTACATTCTTTTTTAACCCCCCCCAGGGGATGCTGACCCATAAACAGGTTTATAAATCAATAAGCCACATGATTTCAAAGGTCTTTTATATCTCATAAAATATACTTGTTGATGAAGGTTACAATTCAGCACACTCATCCCAGAATTTTAAAAGACTTTCATTGCATTTAAATTAACTTTAACATTGGAACGAACTGAAGCAAATATATTTAAAAATATGAGGGTGTTCAGTTTTACAAAATAGTTCAGGGTCACTATTATGAACATAAACATCACTGTAGGTACACACATAGGGCCAATGAGCAGACATGCTTATGACAAGAAAGATTTAATCCACATTGAACTAAAGCAATTACACCATGTTTTACATACTTATGATGGGTTCAATCTCAGTTTATAAGGATAAAATTTATTTTATTGAAACAGTATATTTTAATGAATTTTTTTAAAAACCATAAGATTCTTAACGACCATGTGGTTTTTATTAAAGCGGCATGCCCAGGCCTCTGGCACTTCCCCTTCTCTCCGCCAGTATGAATTAGCTGCAAAAGCTATCTTCAGGTTTTCAAACTGACCAACTTTCTGTGTGAAGTTATTTGGCATAAACTGATAGAAAATTGAAACTGTTTAAGAAAGTAATTTAAAAATAACAAATAATAAACTGATGGTATTAATGGTATTAGGAGACTGAGCCAATTGTCTCTTGAGACTAGTCCTAGTTACATTACCAAGAGCAACTTTCCTATTCATGAGAATGAGGGAATATTCACTGAATATTCTAAAAGCAGTGTCGTATCATTCACCTATATTTTATAGGAAAGTTCAAACATAACTTTCACATCATCAAAGTAATTATTTAATCTGCCAGCCTAATGCCTGCCAACCCTGGTTGTTATGGGATTTTTAGATGTGAATCATGTATCATAACTGCGAGTCCACATTAAAGTTCTGCCAGAGCCTGGCATCGGCCTCTGCACAGACTATCAAAACCCAGCAGTTAGGCAATGGAGACATCAGCACTACATTATTCTTGGCTTATTTATTCGTAAGGTAGCAAAGCAGTGGAATGGCTGTGCTAGAAGCCGACTTTCTTTTCATGTAAAATGTTGGCCTAAGAGATCCATAGAACTTGTTAAAAACAAGGAAGGTAGCAAGATTTAAAATAATAAAACCAATAAGCTTTTAATTTTTCCTTGCTTATTTTCTCATTTTTCTTCCCCCAAATTTGAATTATATGTTTTATAAAATTTAGTTATAACTTGACTTAAATGTAATCACTCTGAATATTGTGCAAAAGAGAAGGGGTATTGTCTGGGACCAAAATTTATCTGAGAAGTGGTATCTTCAGGACCTAGAATGTTGGTGGTGGCAGTAGTGACTCTTAGAGACCCTCAAGGGAGAATAAAACTGACGCAAAAGTGTCATATTTGGATGTTTTTCTTTAGATTCTCAATGCAGTGCTCAAACGTTGAAAATTCTGTGTTTGCATCATTTTAAAAAGAAAAATATTTATTTAGGCAATAGCTATTTTTAAAAGTGAGAGAAACTATCAGAGAGTTTAGCATAAAAGTAAGTTTAAAAGTAAGTTAAAAATAAAAGAAACAAAAAAGGAAACAGAGACTGATATAGCTGATTTTGATTTTAGAAAGATCACCCTGGAGGCAATGTGAAGAAAGAATTGGAGAAAGGTGGGAATTGAAGGTTAGAGGCTTTGTGACTAAGTTACACTTCACTAAGTCAGCGATGGTAGAAAGAACAGATTGAGGCCGGACGGTGGCTCACGCCTGTAATCCTAGCACTCTGGGAGGCCGAGGTGGGAGGATC
>VBSM01003176.1:39342725-39403630 GCA_008086735.1 Cheirogaleus medius | reverse complement strand
AAAAAAAAACACCTTCAAGAAAAAGAAAGGATGCCTCCAAGATTAGTGTCTTAGGCCCAGAGTGCACAACATACACTTAACAAATATATAAGAATGGCTAATAAACACATGATAGATATTCAATATCATTAGTCACTAGTGAAATGCAAATTAAAACCACAAATAAGACTACATATCCACCAAAATAACTATACTTAAAAAATCTTATAATAAGTGTTGATAAAGATATTGAGAAATTTGAACTCTCATACATTGTCACTGTGAACATAAAATGATACTTTGAAAGCAATTTGGAAATTCCTAATAGATTTAAAGAAGCATTCACCAGATAGCCACAATTCCACTGATAGGTATTTTACCCAGGAGATATGAAAACTTATGTTCCCAGAAAGAATTGTGCTCAAATATTTATAACAGTTGTATTCATAATAGCCAAAAACTGGACACTACCAAATGTCCATCAACTGGAATGTAGAAACAAAGCGAGGTATGTCCACTCCAAAAAATATTACTCAGCAATATGAAAGAATGAAATACTCGTACAACAACATGGGTGAATCTCTAAAGCATTATTTTAAGTGAAGAAGCCATACATAAAGAAATATTAATATGCTCTATGAATCCATTTTATGAATTCTAGAAAAGACAAACCCATTATAACAGAGAAAATCATTGTTTGCCAGGGGCCAAGGGTTGGGGCAAGGGGATTAAAGGCAAAGGGACTTGAGGTAACTTTTGGGAGTGTTAGAAATGCTTTATCACATGGTTGTGGTGGTGTTTATATCACTGTGTACATTTGTCATCACTCATGAAATTGAAATACTTAAAATTGGTGGATTTTGTTGTATATAAATCATACTTCAATGATAAACTCAGATTAAACCAAAAAAAATAGTGCGATTATCTGGACGGTAACACTCTCACGAGTTTGTATTCTTATTTTCTTTCTCAGAGGGAGGAAAAAAATGAATAGTAGCCAGAGCACTCAGAATTGCCCCCTACCCCAAATCTAGATAGGCCCATGGTTGTATCTTCCTCACCTGCGTATTATCTGTTTGGTGTTTTCTTTATTGAAGGGGAGGTAGTGGGAAAAATGGAAGTATGATGGAGGAACGGAGACCAGTCACAGAATTATTGTGATAGCTCAAATGAGAGATTATGAGAATTTTATATAGGATATCAGTAGTTTGAATGGAAAAACATGTTTTGATTTAAAAGTGTATATTAATGATTTTCATAATTAACTTCTTTTCCTATGCAGGCATTCACCCTTGGCATGTATCCCGTAAAGTCATTCTTTTCTGAGTCATGTGGCCTAAATGACATATTTTAAGACATTTATAATAGTAATATTAAATTTTAAAATATTTTTTGAGTCAGAGTGACACAAAAAACCAATATCACCAGCAGTCACTGAAAATTAGCAGATTTCTGACACTTGGTCCTGTATTATTCTATTTCTGTTCTACTTACTTCGCTAAAAAAAAAAATTAAAATATATTTCTTTAGAGTAGCAAAACTCACATTTCAGGGCAAAATGTCATAATCGACTTTTACAATTCATTCTCTTCACCAGAGCAGGTAACAGTGATCTGAACTGGGAAATCAGAATTAAAAAAAAAAAACTTTAAGAGGCTTCCAGAAAAATATCCAAGCAATTAAATAGAAGTGTCCATTAAAAAAAAAATGGTCTCTTCCATGCCATCACAGGACTGGCTTTACAGTTTTCCAAAGCTCAAAATTCATCAAGATTTACTCTGCTCCAATTCAAATAACATTCATTCTTCATCAAAGAAAAAGCAAAGAGAAACACAAAATGCTGAGTAAATTTGTGGGCAATCTGTTTGCTATTATGAAAGAAAAGTAGATATTTGTAGCATTTATAAAACACGCTACAGAATCCTGTAACTGAAAAAAGAAGCTCTGAATGGCATCTTTTTTCTAACTACATAAAACAGCTGGCTCTTGGATGGATGTTTGGCTGAAATTTTTTACCTTCTTGGACACCATGTTTACTTTGAATAATTCGAGGAATTTGCACAGCTTGGAGATAACATCTGTCTCCAAGGTATGTAGAATAAATCTATACCATTTGCTCTTCCACTAAGGGAACTGGCCATGTTTTTAGAACAGCAGGAAAACACAATTTTGAAAATTGCATAACATAATGATATCCTGCTTGAGAATAATTGACTAGACGAATGAACTCACTTATAATTGTAGCTTGAAAAGCTGAGAGTGTCTTAGTACATAAGAGTTCCTGAATATCAGGAATAAGGCAGAAAATACTTTAAAAATCAAAAGAAGTTAATAACTTTTGTTTTATTAACATTATTAACACTATAAAATTTTTAATCTAGTAATCTAGGATAAATGTGATTTGGGTCTAGTATAGACAGCATTATAATAGATATTGTGCCTATGACCACTAATTTACTTATTTTTTTGCTTCTTCAAGTTCCACCCAGGGATGTAATGATATTTGAACTCAAATTGCAATTACTTCATAAAAGGTTTGCCTTCTGTCTTCTTTTGTCCATACTCTCCTCTTTTTTGGCTACATTTTCAGCACTTTGATGTTCTGTAGTTATTCCCTAGACCTAGAATTGCAACGCTAGGGGCTCCATTTCTGCCTACAGAAACCTCAGAAATCCCTGAATATATTTGGGTCCTTCAAACATGGCTCTCAGCCTTCCATTCAACAACTGTATCTTACAAATAAATATATACATTTTAAACAAATCAGGAGTTAGAAGAAAATAGAGAGTTACGAGGCCAAGCAAAGCAAGATTCAAGATAGAGAATTTGAGGGCCAATCAGGAGAGAGGAAAATTATGGAGAAATAAATTGGACAAGATCTAGCAAAGCAAATAAGCAGGAGAATGTTACAACCAAACTTGCAGTTTAGAAAGATCATTTCAGCAGCTATGTGAAGAAAGATTTGAATTAAAGAAGACTAATTGGAAGGAAAAGAGGACTTTGTGACAGTGACTTATGTAAAATATGTTAATACCTAAAAAATAGTATTGACAATGGTGATAAGGAAAACTGCAAAAATTTAGAGACATTTATGAGTCAACAGTTCATGTCATTAATTTAGAAATAATGATTTTATTATAATTATATAGAGAGACAAAATTATCTGTCCATATGAAGGAAAACTGAATGAGATTGTTATTTCCTATACCCAAATAATTCCCAAAGGATGAGAGAATTGATTTCTTAAAAGAATAATTGAGAAAAATTTAGAAAAATGTGCTTAGCTTTGTATTCATGAGGACCCAAATTTGTACCTTTTCTAATTATAAAAAATTATTTTTAAAAATCCATTTCTCAACAAGGAAATTTGAGCTCAGACATATGACTTTTGAACATATTTCAATTTACTTATGTTTTCCTCAGTTTTGTCTAATATGTTGTTAAACCCATCTATTGATTTCTTAATTTCAATAATTTTGTACTTTTAAAATCTAGAATTTCCATTTGGTTATTTTTTAATGGAATCAAATTCTCTGCCAGAAATCTTAATGTTGATTTTAATTCCTTGAATATAAAATTACTTTTTACATTCATTTCTTATGTTTCTAATGTTTGCACTAACTATGGGTTGGTTTGTTTCTGTTATTTTGGTTTAATTATTTTATCTTCTCTTTATACATGCTGCTTATTTTTGACTGAGTCTAAGGAATTGTACTTGACACACAAGGAAGCCATGTAAGGGCAGGGAAAGGAATTATTTCTAAACACATAAAATGGAAAAAAATACAGCAAATTCAGATTTATCTTATTACATTTAGTCACTATTTTGCATTTACACAGGCCAGGTTTTCGATGGTATTCATGAGTTCACAGGCTCATTGGGAAGCCTTCAGAGACTTCTGAAGCTCAGGGCCAATGGGAATGTAGAGGGAGCAGGGACCAACCAGAGACTCCCTCAGAGGTGAAAAGTGTTGGATAGTTACAGTCTGGGAGTAAAGAGGCTACTAGTTTGACATTAAAGAGGGCAATCAAAAAGTTCATGTCTTAATGTGGACTACTCTTGCACTAGGCAAAACTGGGGATCCTTTGTAGGGAGAAGTTAAAAGAGGTTGAGATAGAACACTCAAGTTTGAGGTTAAAAAATAAAGTAAAATAAAATAAAAGAGGTTGAGAAATTGACAATGGTGAGGGCAACCAGAAAGCTCAAACCCCAATAGCTTCACAAATTGCCCCACGGAGTTAAGTTGAGTGGTCAAGGAACAGAATCAAGGATTCCAAGGTACTATTCCTTTGATGAGTGTAACAATTCTGATCATTTATCATGTTTTAATTAAGCCACCAATATTTCTCACTTTGACCACAGCAATAGCCTTTTATCTCACTGGTCTCTGTGCTTCCACTCTTGTCTTGCTACAGTTTATTGTCCATAAAACAGAAAGACCCTTTAAAATATAGTAAAGATGATGTCATATCCTGGCTCAAAACCATTGAATAACTTCCCATCACAAGTATAATAAAATCTGAACTCTTCATCATAGCCTACAAGGATCCTACATAATCTGGCCCTTGCCTGCCTCAACCATTCTTCAATCTGCTCTAGCCACATTGGCCTTCTCATTTCATGAATGTTTATTATTTTACTTTTCTTCATAATACTTGTAAACACCAGATCCACCAGAACTTGTATTATAGATGGATTTGTTTATTTCTTTCTCTCCCGCTAAGATGTGTATGAGCAGGCAATTTGTTGAATTCATTGCTCTCTCCCAAGAGGTAAAAAATTGACTGGAAAATTAGAAGTGTTTAGTACACCTTTGCTAAATTAGTAAATTAATGATAAAATGAGGGACACATGAATTTGATCCAACTCAAGGAAGAAGAGCTAAAGGACCCTGACCAGATACCATAGAACTCCAAATCAGTTAAGTTCAGAGAACTAGAAGAAAGCAGGTGTGAAAGCAAGCCTAGCAGTTGTCACTGAGCTGGGCAATCATGACTTCATCCCAATTCCTGACTAGGAGATGGATTCGAGACTACAGATACACTTCCTTTGTTCATAAGAGTAGCTCAGGACTAGGAGCAGGCTTCAGCCTCCAGGCTGTCAGCGTGAGCTGTAGGTTGGGGAGAAATAGTATAATAATAAATTTAGCAGTAAAGAATGCTGGTGACCAAAGTAGACAAGCAAGAAGCAGCCTAATTGTTGTGAAAGAAACTGATTCCTGCTAATTTTTCAGGCATTCTCTCTTCTCATCAGTACCCTAGAGGTTTACAGAACTTCATTAACAAAGAGGCCCTTCCAATAGTTTGTTCATTCCTAGAAAATAAAATAGATCCAAGGAAGAATAGATGTATTAAGTTCTGAAAAACACTGTGCTACATGGTGAATTGGGGAAACCACAGGCTATGGCTGGATAGTGAATCCAATCAGTTGAAGAGGAATATGGTATTGTTACTCATACATACCAACAGGAGAAATGGTTGAAAAATGTATTACCACCCAAAACATACACATAATTAATATCGCAGCCTAGATTTATGTCCAGGTTTCTTTTCTGTTCTCAAGAGGTGAGAGTAGTTACTTATTATAAAAGGGTTATGATTTCTGTCTTTAAGAAATAATATCACTTGTGTGGCTACAGCAAATGATCCATAGCTAGGAGACACTATTATATGCAAGGACAGCCTTAAAAAAAGAAAGGTTAGAAACCTGCTTACAAATCATATCTGACTCCAAACTGCATCATAAAATTAGTCAAGCCTGACTCACTGAAGTGCATGCCCATTAATGAAGGCAGTGAAGCTTAAGATCATTTTCTTTTCCCCATCAAAATCATGATTTATAATCTGATTCTTTGTTCAAAATGTTGACGGTAAAAATGTATTTTACTCATTGCTTTATATATTCTTTCTATAGAGCTAAGGATGGAAGAAATACAGTATCCCATGATAACAAGCATGTTGTCCATCGTAAATAACAAAAAATTAAAACATAAATACAGGTGACATTTTAAGGAAGGATGTATGGAAGGTGGGGGGAATGGAGAGAAGGAAAGAGGGAAGAAGGGGAGGAGGGGAAACAGGTACAAATATTATGGGCTAAATAAATAAATACTATAGGCTCTGCTATCATTCCTTTCTATGAACATTTTTCAAAAGTAGAAAATTATTGGAAATTTCTCATAGTTTAGAAGCACAGGATCAGAAGAAAGAGGTGAGGAAGTGGCAGAAAAAGTAGAACTAGGAAACTTGAGGGGATTCAGTGAAGACTGAGTGAAACATGGAGATCCAGTTTTACTTTTCCCCAACTTCCCCAGCATTATCTCAGAAGCCTTTTCAAAGATTAGTTTTCCATTTTGTCTCATTTCTCTATTTTTTGTTGCTTTTCTATATTTTATTTACCTCTATATTTTTATTACATAATTTAGTATCATTATTGTTTGTATTGTTTCCTTCTTTCTTATTTCTATGCTTTATTACTCCTTTCCCAGCTTCTTATGTTGAATTCTTGGTTTACTTATTTTTTTTTCTTTTTCTTGTTTAGAGAAAAACATATTAAAAATAATAATTTCCCTCTAAATAGTACTCTAGTTTTGCCTCTCACATTTTTATTAGTGGCTTAAGTATTATAAATATTATATGTTGAATTAAATAATTTAAATAAATTTTAAGTATTTATTAATTTCCTTTATGATTTTAGCACAATGGTTATTTTAAATTATGCTATTTATTAGTTTCCAAATGTATTGGATTTTTGGCTATGTTTGGTTTTTTAACTCGTAATTTTATTACACTCAATTAGAGAACATAAATTCAAAAGTTTTATTCCATGGAATTTATTGAGACTTTAGTTATAGTATTTTTATTCCTCCTCTTCTTGTCTTCATAAATCTTATAGTGAGTTAAAACTCAAATAACATAAAATTAAGCATTTAAAAATGTACAATTTATTGGCATTTAGTGCATTCACAGTTCTCTACTTTCTAGATTTTTCTTCACCCCAGAACAATACCCTGTACCTATTAAATAAAGACTCCACATTACCTCTCCTCCATCCCCTGGCAGCCACTAATCTGCTTGCTGTCTCTATGGATTCCAATCCTGGATATTTTATACAAAAGAAATCATACCATATGTGACTTTTTGTGTATGGCTTGTTTCACTTAGCATGTATCAGAACTTCATTAATTTTATGGATGAATAATATTCCATTGTATGTATGTACCACAAGTTAATATAATATTAATATAATTCATAATTATATAAAAACTTATATACCAATTTGCTGGTGAGTATATGTGGTGCTTATTTTTCCATTCTTAGGATACTTCACTTAATAGAATGTGTTCCAGCTCTATCCAGGAATATACAAGAGGTGCTATATCACCGTTTTTTCATACAGCTCAATAGAACTCTATGGTATACATATACCACATTTTATTAATCCACTCGGACATATAGGAATAACATCTAACCATCTAACGGGTGTCAGGCAGGTGGTGGGGAGGGAATGGGTATATACATACATAATGAGTGTGATGGGCACCAACTAGTGGATGGACACGCTTGAAGCTTTGACTCGAGGGGGGAGGGAGGGCAACGGAAATATAAATAACCTTAACATTTGTACCCCTATAATATGCTGGAAAAAATAAAAAATAAATAAAAAATATAGTTATATAAATATTATATATAATAATTAAATAATAACATAATTCATGCCTCAAAGGACACATCAATCATTTCCACCTTTTGGCTATTCTGAATAATGTACAAAAGTCTCTGTGTAGACATATGTTTTCATTTCTTTTGGGCGTATACTTACAAGTGAAATTGCTGGGTCATACAGTAATCATATGTTTAACTTTTTAGGCACCACCAAACTGTTTTCCACAGTGGCTGCAGCATTTTACACACCCACCCATGTACAAGGATTCCAAATTCTCCGCATTTGCTCTTTTCAGTTGCTTGATTATATGGTAGATGTGAAGCGGTTGTTGATTTGCTTATCCTTAATGAGTAATAATGTTTAACATCTTTTCTTTTGCACACTGCTAATTTGTAAATCTTCTTCCAAGAAATGTCCATGTAAGTCCTTTATCCATTTTGTTAATGGATTATTTGTCTTTTTATTATTGAATTATAAGGGTTTTCATATATTCTGGATACTAAATCCTTATCACATATATGCTTTACAAGTATTTTCTATGATTCCATGGGTTGTTTTTTCACTTTCTTGATAATGTCCTTTGATGCACAATTTTTTTTTAATTTTTATAAAGTCTAATTTATCTATTTGTTCTTTATTTTTTGTGCTTTGGGGGTCAAATCTAAAAATCCATTGCCAAATCTGAACTCATCAAGATTTACCCTATGTTTTCTTCTTGTGATTTTATAGTTTTAGCTCTTATATTTAGGTGATCTATTTTGAGTTAACTTTTATATATGGAGTAAAGTAGGAGTTCAGCTTTATTCTATTGGTCTATCTCTTGGCATTCTTGTCAGTTGCTTTATATAATTTGAGGCAATATTGTTGAATATATATATGTTCACATTGATTATATATGTTGGTTCATTTGTTTTTCTCTTTAGTATTATACGATACCCTTTTTTTAAGAAAAGTAATAAATAATAGTAAATAAATAAAAGGAAAACCTTTAAAGTCAGACACCCTGAGTTCAAATTGCCATTCTATCACCATCTTTTCCAATTAGCATAATTTTTATAAGAATAACTTGGTTTTTCTGCCTAAAGTTAATCTACCTTAAGTTTTCATATATAAAGTTGTTTTTCACATATCGCATACGATCTTGGCAGCTTATTTAACTTTTGAATTTCTGTTTTCTTTATCTGTAATATTAGATATCAATATTGCTCTCACAAAATGATTGTGAGAGTTAAATGAACAATCATAGATATAAGATTTATCATGGTAATTATTGAGTACTACTATTTCTACTAACCTAATCTCTTTACTTGAAATACTCTTACTCATTGTGTGACCTATAACTCACTTTCTCAACTCATTTTGAGGGTAATTCCTCTCCCCCAGATAACTGAATAACTGATCACTCATTCCTTTGAAACCTATACCCTGAACATGTTTCAATAAAAATTTTGTGACTATTATTTTGTCTTATTCTCCTTACAGGACTGAAGATTCTGTAAAGAAAAGTGCATTGTGTGTGTGTGTATAGCCTGCTATAATATCTGATGATTTTTTAGGGGAATACATTTTTATGAAATTAATGAATAAATGATATGTTTGGTATAGAATAGCACTTTCCATGAAATTTCTGAAATATGGAAGTGTTCTATGTCTGTTCTATGTCTGTCCTGCCCAACATAGTAGTCAATAGCTACATGTGGCTATTGAGCACTTGCAATGTGGTTAGTGCAAACAGAGAACTGAATTTTAATTTTATTTATTTTTAATTAATTTTCATTTAAATTATAACATGTGGCTAAAGGCTACTATTTCATACAATACACATCTTTCAGATTTATATTGTAAATTGTGTAGTTAATAAACTCTCCAATAGCTTCTCATCTCACTCAGAGTAAAAGCCAAAGTCATCACAATGACCTACAAAGACCTACACAATAGGGTTCCCTTGTCCATAATTACTCTCTGACCTCTCCCTTGTCTCTCTACCATAGTCACATTGGCTTCTTTGCTCTCACTCTCTCACTTCCAGATCTTTCCCTGGTTGTTCTGTTACCCAAAAACTTTTTCCTTAGCTATCTCTATGGTTCCTTCCCTTAATTTCTTCAGGTCTTTATTCAAATGACAGCTTCTGAGTAGCAAAAATCCCTACCTCTTCCCTTATACACTATCCCTTATACAC
Source organism: Cheirogaleus medius (assembly GCA_008086735.1). Taxonomy (NCBI): domain Eukaryota; kingdom Metazoa; phylum Chordata; class Mammalia; order Primates; family Cheirogaleidae; genus Cheirogaleus; species Cheirogaleus medius. The sequence goes on along the minus strand of VBSM01003176.1, from coordinate 39,393,806 downwards.
TATCTCTCCTCCTTGTTTGTTTTTTCTCCATAGAAACTGTCTGGTATATTCTACTTATTTACCTTGTTTATTGTCTATGACCACCTACTATAATTTTGCTCAGGAGAGTGGGGATCATTTTTCTGTTTTATTAATTACTATATTTCCAGCTGCTAGAATAATGTCTTCCATGGTAAATGTTCAACTAATATTTGTTGAACAAATGAACAGGCATGCTGACAAGGAATTTTTAAACTCAGAGAGTTATACCTTAACATTGTTTGCTCCTTGAGTTTGCTCCAATTTTTTTGTTCAAATTCAATGAGTTGAGCTTGTATAAATTTCAGAGTTCCAATATCATAAGAAACCCTACAAAATGGCATGAACAAATTGAAACTACAGTGATGCTAGTTTATGTCACCCTAACCTTAAAGACCTTGCTCTACAAAAATTCTTATATAGCAATCTGGAACTGTAGAAGAGGCATTGAAGTAAATTTGGGTTTTAGAAATAGCTCTTAGACATGAATAAAGATTTCAGACCTATGTTTTCTTGAGTTTTACAGTTACTACCTAAATGCCATTAAATATGTTATGACTGTATTGTTGTAGATACATTCTGAGTTTCATGGCACACTATGTTCAGTTTTGAGATTTGGGCTTTTTTTTTTTTTGGTTTTTGGGTTTTGTTTTTTCTATGTTGTTTTTATAATATAAAGTTTTCTTCTGCAACTGGAATAGTACTTCCCATTTCATCTCATCCTTCCTCCTGAAACCTACTCCAAATTTAGGCTCATCAAACATGCAAAAGACATTAAGAACAGTAAGATACATCCACTTCCCCTACTATTATTTTTATCCAAGTGTTTAAGAAAAGCTCAAATACCCAGCTGGTTCAAATGCTGTGTTATTCACAGTTTTGGCTGATGCAGGCCTGAGGCAAATATGGCTTCTGTTACTGTCCTGGAATCCTGACATCCAGCGTGGCTCACTAAAACAAAACACCTGGGGTACAGAATGTAGAGCATATAGAGACCCCATGAAATATATGTATGAACGAAAAACAAAAACAAAACAGAACTCTTGAACATTATCGAAATCTTAGACACTCAAAGTAAGTAGGCAACATAAATACGGAAAAAGGTCTGTAAGAGTAATTATGTACCCCATCCATTCTGATGGTTTAGGAATATCTTTTGCAAAGTAATTATTTCCATTCCCAAAATGGACCTATGGAAAAGTTAATAAGGGGCTAAATCCCAGGGACATGCCTATTTAAAACAGGAAATTGCAGAGTGGGAGTGGCTTTTATCATAATAAAAGTGAAGTAATTTTATTCTTATGATGATGATGATGATTCAGTTATAAGAGAGTAGGTAGGCAAAGCCTCTCAGAAACCTTTACAGCTGAATGCAGTGCAGCATTATGGAAAGAGAGTTTAAGCACCAGGACACTGAGTTCTCTCCCATCTCTACCCCTATGAACTATTCTTATTGAAGTAAATTTATTTATGTTTCTGCTTCTTGGTTTTCTCTTCTTGAAAATGAACGGATTAGAAATTTCTGAATGTTTGAATGCTGAATACACTTGCATAGCACAAAAATTTCTCAAATACCATAGCAGGATATTAACTGAAATATTAGAATTTGCTGATTAATAAAATACATGCAGAGAAAGGGGACTAATAATGCTTCTGATAGTATTTTTATGTTTTTTGTCACAATAACAATAATATATACCTGAATTACACATGTATATGTGTAGGCATACAAAAACCCCATCTATGTTTCCAGAAATATGTGGCTTCTTCCTCAGGCTACCTACATCTCTAAGTATATACTTTGGGCCCCTTTTGATATCTGTTCTCCCTTAGATGGTACTGTGGCTTTAAATTAGAAACAATAGTGGTCAATGAACTCTAAAATCACTTCTCATCTACTGGGTCTATAGTCATTAGACAAGGAACAAACCCTAACTGTGTCCTTTCTCCAGACTTTTTGCAAAGTGAGGGAGCATGTGGTAGTTTCTATTGCTGTTGCAACAAATTACCACGAATTTAGTAGCTCAAACAAAACAAATTTATTCTCAGTTATGGAAGTCAGAAGTTCAACACAGGGCCTACTGGGTTAGAATCAAGGTGTCAGCAGGATGGTGTTCCTTCCTGGAGGCTCTGGGGAGAATTCCTTCCCTTATCTTTTCCAGTTTCTAGAAGCTGCCCATGGTCCTTCACTCTTGTGACCCTCTCTTCCTCTATCTTCAAAGCCTGAAAGCTGGGCAGAGTCCTCCTCGTACCGCCATTTCTCTGTTTCCCTCTCTTCTGCCTCCCTCTTCCACTTTTAAGGATGCTTGTGATTAAATTGGGTCCACCATGATAATTTAGAATCATCTCCCTCTTTCAAGGTCATCTGGTTAGCAACCTTAATTCCCCTTTGCCTTGTCATCCAACATATTCACAGGTGTTGGAAAGAAGGACATGAATACATGAATATATTATGGAGCCGTTATTTTGCTTTCCACAAAGCAAGCAAAACTCATTTTACAGTCCTAACAAGGGTACAATGTTCTGTCTTGTTTGCAGTGCATGTATTTTCTAAAGCCAGATTTGACCTCATATAATTTAAAACTATTCAACGGCTGGTGGTTATGATAAAGCAATGAGGGAAAAAAAGAGAACAAAAATGGCAAATAGATATAAAAAAAGTTAGAAAGAATGAGTAGAGAAACTATTAGGAGAAAGAGAGAGGGAGAAGGGATGGAAAAGACAAAGATAAGAGGGATAATTGTGGAAACACTGTTTACATTTACCTGGAGGAGGAAAGGAGATAAAAATAGATAGGATAAATCTCTATTGGAAAAGCTCAACCAAAACAGAAACTATTAATAAATATGTCATCTATGTTCTCAATTTTTTTTTAAAAGCAGATTCACCTAGTGGCCTAGGACTAGATGTATCAGGTTCTAAAGAATTTTTAACCACAAAAATAATTGCAAGTTTTTTCTACTTTTTTATCTATTCTTCCTCTCCTTCTACAAAGAATGGTTGCATTTTAACATTTTATAATATATGTGGGAAGAAATTTCAGCTAGTCTGAGCTGTACACAGAGTTCTACTGTCATGACCAAATTTTTACTATGGTTTGACCCTCCCCCCAAACCAAATGGATGGTTTCAAGAGAGTAGGGATTGTGTTTTATCTGCCACTGTAAACCAGCAGCTAACCTGGTTCCTAGCACATTGTGGACACTCAAGACATTAATAAATAAAATCAGTAAATTAGTCAGATGTCTTGATCAAATTTTCTAACTTCCTAGCTAACCTCCAAGTATACAAATCAAACAAAACAATAGCACAACTCCCTTTAGAACAGGAAAAAAAAAAAGGGAAGAAGAAGATGAAGTTGATGTAAGACATGATACCTCCCATTTTTCTTTGGAGTTAAGATTCTTTTTACTTTAACTCATAATTTGCTACAGGAAACCTAGAAGTATTGGTTTTTCCTTTCTGAAAATTTCAGCTTGGAAATGTAATTTTTAGCTGTATATTTAACATAATCACACCACAGCAAAAATGACTTGAACACACTATAAAGTTTATAAGGAAGCAATTTTGTGTGTCAATCACTGATTCATAGACATGTTGCTCAGAACATTGCCCCCTTGTTTTTCTACATAATGATAACATTTGGAAGCACTGTCCTTTTTCCAAGTCTAAAATTCTTTGCTCTTGGGATCCTACCTCCTATGTGATAAGGTCTTCTTGGAAAGTCTAGCCTAAAGGAAAACTGTGAGATAGAAGAAGTACTTCTTCCCTCCATTTCTGCTCCTTGCTGTCAGGCCTCATGCCCTGAAGCTATCCCAGAGGGCATCACTCCCTGGTAGCTACCCCCAGGCCCCACCTGGCCACTCCTGATAGACCACCCCCTGCTTCCCACATAAACATTCATGCAAACCTCCTTTCAGGTATGAGATTCTGAGGGTAATCATAAAGTTTCTTTGCCAGAATTAATTTATACTTTTTTAAAAACCAAAACTTATATGTAAATGGTTAAAATTCAAGTCATTTAGAAGAACTTATAATGAAAATTATCAGTTGCCTATTTGAATTCTAGTTTCTCTTTCTAGAAGCAAACTGGAATTTTCTGGCTTTTGTATGCTTATACTGTTATTTCCTTTTAAACAAAAATCATTTCTACACATAATCAATTTACTTCTTGCTTTAATCTCCAAGGATTTACGTTAGACTACTTCTCACCTCTCTCTTCCCTCCTCCAATATAGTTCTATCATGTCTCTAGTTCTCTTTTAATTCAAATTACATACATTATAAAAGTGGAAGGCTCAAATATTCTAAAACTATTATTATTATGCAGCCATGAAAACTCACATTTCTGAAGACAAATTAATGACGTGGGAAAATAATGACTGCTTAAAATTAAATGAACAGTAAAAAATACATATTAATGAATATGGTATAATTCAAAATCCATGAAATATATAGGTTACAGACAATAAAATTATAGAGAAGAAATATACAATAGAGTTATAATGTTTATCTCAGAATAGAATTATAGATAATTTTAATTTTCTTTATATTTTTCTAAAATGACTATAATAAACACATAATACTTATAGTAAAAAATATTCAGGGGGGGAAATAACTCCTTGATTCCTTCTGTATAAATATAGGAGTGGAATTTTAAGCCAGTGGTAAAGCTAGTTGCAGGCCATGCCCCTCCAAATATAGAAACTTTGGAATGCTTATCCCACCCAAACCCTTTTTTTCCACCTAATATATGCAAACTGGTGGCAGACCAGAGATACAAATTACTATAAAAATTCAGGACATCATCAGAACTTTTTTTAATGAAAATCAACAATTTTAATTAAGTGCATAATACATATGTATGAGTGTATTGTCTTTTGTAATAGGAGGCACAGCTGCCTGTTTGAAGTCCCATTTAAAATTTTTTAATCCTATGCTAATGTTCTAAAAAGAAAAGGAAGCGGCAGACAACATTTTGCTTTAATATTAAATGTTCTCAATGCCAGAAGAGTCCACACTATGACAGTATTCATTAAAAGCATTTTCTTCTACAGTAGCATATTTTCTTGTGGTTGTGTCGCCCATCTCTAAAAGTGTAACAAATTACTTTTAATGAAGAATTCTTTGTGCACTGCTGAATTTAAGAAATTCTATCTTCTTCTCAATACTCCAGATTATATAATCTAATGAATACAGCTGGGAATATTTTACACAAAGTAGGGAAAGAGTGGGACTAGCTGTTATGTTCTCTCCAGCCCCCAAGAAATTACAGCTGACCCGGCCATACCCTGTTCTGCCCACAAGTGCCTCCTCCGCCATCTGGGCACGGACAACTGAAACAGGACTTTTCAGATCTGCTTCCATCAGCCTACATACTCCCATTTAACTTCTGATAGTCTAGCCAACTGCCCTAGGGTTAGCCTGGCCCCTTCCTGCTCAGAGAAAGCAGACGGATGGTAAAACTCTTCACATGTGTCTGCTTGGGATCCTAAGTGCATAGCCACATGGGCCTGCCTAGGAGCTGGCATATTTGCTTCTTGAAATGAGGAATTCGTGACTTGATCCTTATTTTGCCTGCCAGCATGTTCCCCTTGCTTTTCTGCTCCCCATTGCTTTTTCACTAGAGAAGACAGAAGGAACTGCCTGTGCCTCTGTTTTACTATTCTATCAGCTTCAGGTCCCAGGGAAAGCTAGGACTTTCTCCTTCCCAGGCCCTAATTAGAGGTCTCTACTCTCAGGGCTTCTTCTACTCCTCTGCCCTGATTCCTCCACTAAAGGCAGGAGCACCATCAACTAATCTACAATTACAACATAAATTAGTATCTCTACTGCCTAGATGCAATTAGCATCATGGCTCCTCTTTTCTAGCTTTATGGTCTTAGATCAAGGCACTTAACATTTCTGTGCCTCAGTTTCCTTACCTGCAAAACAAATAATAGTACCTGAATCATGATCATAGTAAGGATTAAATGAGATTATACATACATATATATACACACACACTCATTTATATATATATATATATGAAGTGCTAAAAACAGTGCCTTGTACATAGTTTTATATAAGTGTAGCTTTTATTATTACTATATAAAGCCTATTATTATTACTATATAAAGCACATTAAAGTTTCATACACACACTCAGATATACTTTAAAAAATAAATCCTGGTCCAATTCAGACAAGATATCAGAAGGCTATTTAGAACTAAAGGAAGTCCTAGAAAGGGGTACTGCTCCCTAGCTAACTGTCCCCAAGGCACAGCAGACCTTAGTGACAAGCAGCTTGTTATTGAATAACAACGGCGATATGAAGATGCATTTCCCAGGCCATTCTGAGCTGATATGAAGATGCATTTCCCAGGCCATTCTGAGCTAAGGTGAATGACTTCTAGGCTGGCTTAGTGCTAGAAACTTTTGGCTGCAGAATCAAAACAGCACCCAAGAAGAAGACTTAAAGATTCCTTAGGACTGGTGTTCATGTATGAGGACCCCCGGGAAAATTGAAATCCAGACAAAATTTTGAGAATGACTCTGAACGAAAACTGTGTGAAGTGGCACTTGGCAAGAAGCTTTTATCTTTAGGACTTCGGGTCAAGCCATGGCAAAGGTCTGGCTCAATCAAGGCTCATTTGAAGAGTACTAGCTAGATTCAGTGTTTTAGATGAAGACTTGATGACTCATTAAACTTCACCCACCCCTCTGACTCAAATCTGAATAAGTGTACTAGCAGGTGGTGATACAGCTACTGGAAATGGCTAGGCTCTTGGCTATATTCCAATAGCAGTACTATAATTTCATGCCTTCAGCAAACCTTTCTCCAAATTACACCCACACTATAATCAGCTGCAGAGGCCTTTTGTGACTATTTATAAAGGGCACCCTTTAATTCACCCTTGTAATTTAGCTGGTAGCATTTTCTGGAAAAGTTTTAACAGCTATGAAGTGCAAAGCCACTTCTACGAAGTGCACTGTCTCCCTTCTAAGCGCAGCGTATGCCACACAGCCGTGAAACGGTAATGAATACAACTGCCACCAAATCCTGATGTGAGAGCCTAACGTTCCTCACTTCTTGGCAAAAGCAAACATTTTAGAAGTGCCACAAAAAGAGCCTGGATTGTATTGATTGTACCTGCCCCAAACCCAAAGCATAATGATACCTGCAACCTTAAACCCGTGCTCATAGAATCTGCATTAACCAACCTCTCATCAGAGAGGTGCCAGAGCACCTTTCATGTGCTCCCTGACTCTGAATCAGTACATCTGGCATAGGGCCCGAGATGCTGCCTTCTAACAAGCTCCCGGGGCATGCCAGTGCAGACCACACTTTGAGTAGTAACAGAGGTGGTGGTAGGGATGAGAAGAATTGGGGAGAACTATGGGTCCAACTGACACAGAAATGAAAATTATGTCATTGAATCATCTTTTTGGTGGCTATGAATCCTAGTGGAAATTGAAATCTGAAATCAGTAAAGCTTATCCTTATACTGTCAGTCTTTACTGTTTTCTCATTATTTTTATCATCATCATCGTCATCATAAAAAAATAGAGAAATAATATCCATAAATAGATTCATAAAAATAGATCCATGAATAAGCAGAGGGTTTGCAGTTGCACAGATGACATAAATGTGCATATTTTTGTAGCTCATCACTATGTTAGGAACCAAAACTACTCCTCTCTCATTTAAAATAAAGGAATTCAGCTGTTGGTCTTTGAGAAAGTCAAATTTTTATTCCCCAGTTTTCTCATTAATGAAGTAAAAGAACTTAAATAATCTATAATTTTCTTTCTAAATGCAAAATACTGTGATCGAATAAACCTTATTTTTTAAATTCATGTGTGACATCTGTCACATTTGAAACTGAATAATACATGTTCTACTGCAGGCAACATAATTCCTTTTACCACCAAAAAAAATAACTTGAGAAAAACAATAACAGAAATATTTTCTTATCACTCTTACTGATGCACTATTCCAATCATAGTAACAATGTTATGAAGTGAGCAACCACAAATATTTAAAGAGGAAAAACGCTTGGAATAGAAAACAAATTGTCTACTAATAGGCCTATTGTGCTTTTTATATTATATAAAATTTTTACATAGAAACTTGATTTTCCAAATACTTTTATTGCATATCAAAAATATCATATAGCTGAAGTGAGACTCGACTTTTTTTTCAAATTCAAGACTATTTTCATGAAGGCTTCCCTAACTGTTTCAGCAGAAGGATTTCAGTATATTCATGGTCAAATAGCAATGTAGGGAACATAGCCCTCCAAAATTCATACCGCTCACCAGTCCTTTTCAGACAGCCTATGTATAAAATTTTTTCCTCATAATTTTCTTTGACTTGCTAAGAACTCCTCTGGCTTAAGGGAAGAAGCTATTTGAGAAACAGGAGGCAAATAGATTGTTATGAAAGATTCATGTAGTCAACTTTCAATTATTTAAATGCTGTCTAACTTATATATTTACAAGAATTCTGTCTTCACTCTTTTTGCCTGTCTGAGTTAACTACCTATTTATTTCCAACATGGGGGGTGGAAAACAGAAAGAAAAGGGGAAAATTTTACCTAAATACTAGCAGCTTTTTAATTTTTATACTGTTTGAGAGCATGTTAAGAATATTAAACATGACAAGTATTATATTTACTTGTACAAATTTTGCTTATTTCAATTTTTTCCCAGTAATATTTTCACCTTAGCAAAGAATATTTATAATAATAATAGCGAAGATGGGGAAAGATTATAAATATGAGCAATTGTAGGGCACTTTAATCCTCTGAAATATCATTGTTTTACAGAAGAAAAAATAAATCTTTGGTAACTTGCCTGTGGGCACACAGCTAATAAGTGACAAACCTGAGATACAAACTCTGGTCTTTCTCATTCCAGAGCCTATAGGTTTTAATGTTTCATGTGCATTCCTCAAATTTTCTGCCTAAAATAATTGAATGGCTTATTAGAGCATAGAATAAAATGTGAAAGGCTTCACTTAGTAGAAACTGAGAGATACAGAATGCTTAATACTTAGGTCTATTTTATGAAAGAAAATTACAAAATGAAATGAAAATATCCTCTTTCCAAATTATTTATTTATTTTTAAAGAGAAATTATTTACTTTAAGAGGGAAAGAGAAAGGAAAAATGTGAAATTCAATAAATTTCCTTTTTAAAAAAAATGCCTGAAATTTTTCAAGATATTACCAAGGTAATCTCTCTAGGAGATTAAGTTCAGGTCCGTGTGAAAAGACGCAGAGTGAAGCAAGCATATCTGCATCCCACACGTACACTGCTGCCTCCCACAACCTGAAAATGGGCCTGGCACATAATAGGGACTCAAGAATGATTCACTGTTGATGATTGAAATGCTCATGGTGTGCCCACACCCAAATAAGTTGACTCTCATCTTCAATTGCAAGGAAAACTTTTGAGTCACCAAATATAATATATTTGTGTCAGCTATTTCATCATCAGTGAAATTCAAGAATCTACTGATGGAGCTGAATTGCAGTTGAAAACTATGATTAGCTCCATCTCTCCAATTCATTTCTCACCCTCCTGATATATTTGGAAAATTTTCCTTTAGGATTTTCAGAACCTTGTCAACCACTCTGCTCTTAAATTTGCCATTTCTACAAAGTAGTTCTTAGTGGAGTTTTGAAGTGTTGTGTTTTCTCACCACTGTGTACTTTAAAGAGAGCTGTAACTGACATTTCAAAAGCAAAATGAAATACATACATTAGTTGTATTTTAAAATTTGACAAAGTACATCTTTCTTTTACTCATATAATTAATTGAGTTAGGTTTCAAACGCAGTCTGTCATTTGTGCACCCACAGTAATTTTTTTCTTGTAAGTGAAAACTCTCTATTCATCTCAAGATGATGTATAAGGGTCAATTGTGACAACTTTAGTTCATAACTTTTCTTTCTAACCAACAGAGTTTAAAAGCAAAGAGTGTGATTAAATTGCAATAGACAGCATTCTCTGATATTTGGCTAAAGATCCTTTGAGATGAAAAATCTCTCAGATATTATTACCAGGAAAGACTAAATTTGTAGTGAAAGAAGCTTGATATTCTGGGAGGAATATTTGTCATTCTTGCCTCTGTCTATTCTTTCAACCACATAAAGCATTCACTCACCATCTTTATTAGTTTTGTGTTGCTTTAACAGAAAATCACAGAGTGGGTAATTAATAATGAACAGAAATTTATTTAGCTCATAGTTCTGGAGGGTGGGAAGTCCAAGAGCATGGCACCAGCATCTGGCAAGGACCTTCCTGCTGTGCCATCTAATGGCAGAATTTGGAAGGGCAGAAGAGGGCGAGAGAGTGAGCAAGAGGGGACCAGACTTGTGGTTATAACAAACCCACTGTTATGGTAACTAACCCATTCCTGGGATAATGACATTAATCTATTTATGACCCTCATGACCTAATCACTGCTAATTAGGCCCCAACTCACAACATGGTTGCATTGGGGATTAAGTTTCCAACACATGAACTTTGAGGGACATCTTCCAATCATAGCAATGACCAAAGTTTTCTAAATATCTTGTGAATACATTTGCTTCTCTCCATTACATTGTGGAATGGTTCCATCAAACTAGTTAACATGTATATTACTTCAACACTTTTTTAAATGATTCAGTTCACTTACAAACTCAGTATTTCCAAAATAGTTTTTAAATTGATTTTTCTTTTTAGATAACAATGAACATACCACATAATAGCAAAGCATTTTTCCAAATACTCTTGTGCACAGGGAGATGGCTATAAATGAGGATAAGCCTACAGGCCAGAATTCCTAAGCATGTGGTAAGAATTCAATGAAATAGGTAGGTATTCTTCCCTGGACACAGATGCATACTCAAGGGGTGATTGGAGAAAATGTATTGAAGAGTCTATTTACAAAGGTGTGGGCAGCAAAAAGAAACCAAAAAAAGATGGTAAAGTGCCCCAGGACTAGTTACAACAGGAAGGAGTGACAGGAGGGGACAGGAGAGATAGCTATTTATGGAACCAAGTGAGAGCTGAACCTGAGGAAGAAGGGCTTGCTGTAGCCATGGGTAGAGGAACACGGTCATTGCCCAAATCATAACTTGACAGGGAAGGAGCAGGGAATAAACACTCTGACCTCTTTCTCCTCTTCTCCTCGGATCATGTGCTGGTAACTTTTTTAACTGACCAAACTCAAGGCAAATTCAGAATAGAGTTCCCAGGATGCATTTTGCAGAGGTTACCATCAGGGGTTCAGAGCAAGACAGAGGGAGAAAAGTAAGTGATCTGGAGAAGCAATTGGAGAATATCCAGCACAAAGTGAAAGCTACTTTAACCCAAAATGTATTCAGTAAATTGTTTTTAAAATATTAAATGAAAATATAACAGTGGAAACTATCATTCTGTACAATACTGTAATGGTGGATAGAGGTCAGTATACATTTGTTAAAACCGCTATTTGTGCAAAACAAACAGTGAACTCTAGGTACACTATTGCTTTAGTATGTAGTAACTTATCAATATTGGCTCATCAGTTGTAACAAGCGTACCATACTAACACATGTTAGAAATACGGGAAATTAGTGGGGGACTAGGAATATACCAGAGCACTCTTAACTTTTTGCTCATTTTTATTTTGTAAATTTAAAACTACTTTAAAAAAATCTATTAGTTTTTAAAAGGGTCTTTTTCATGACCAATATTCATTGAAAATGTCCAGTCATCCCCAAAATTCCACCATGCTGCTATACCTGTAAAGATGAAGTGACAACGATATAACCACCTTATAATACTACCTTACAAGAGGTTGGCTCTCAAGCCCGGGAAATACAATTCCCAGATGTATTTCTGGGAAACCTCCAATTGCAGAGACTTACTGTGACTTTCTCATCTAAAATCTCCATTTCCTTATCCCTTGAGTCACTAATTCAGGAAAACAAAATCCCTCTTTGCTTCTCAGTGAAAGTTCTTACTAATGTATTCCATATGATTGTTGCTCTTGACATGGTTAATTTTTCACTTAAAGCTAAGCAATCTTGCTTTCATGATATTTTAAATGTGAAAGTTCTCTGTCCTTTAAAGAGACTGGAGACATAAATTTGGAAATGTTTTCATAGTTGTTGTAATAACAATAGATATCTCCTGCTGATAATTTTTCACTATGGTGAAGGAGGAAATAAAATATATTTTGGATTTAAAAAAAACATATAATATAGATGAAATATATTCAACTTAAAATCCTATGTCAATTTTTTTAAAAATCACTTATTTCTACATGATTTATCATATTCTTATGGTAGATGCTCATAACTAATATGTACATAGTATACCAAAAAATGAAATTCTATATATTGACATCGAATATAAAGGTTTCAGTTATTGATATAAGACAGAACTATAGGTGTTTATGAAATCCTGTTACTGTTGTCTTTATATAAGAGTTTATATTTTAAGCACAAAATTATAGATGTTACATAGCATTAGATTAGAAAAGAAATCAAATAGCAAAACATGCTGAAAAACAAAAACACTAGACTCTATATGTTTCAAAGTAGGTAGTAGATACATACAGAGCAATAGAATTTAGAGATTGTTCCTGATGTTACTAGCAATAGGGACAAATGCAGTTGTAAAGAATATGTAGCCAGCTCTCTTCTATAGAGTGCAGGTTAGATTTACCCTTCCCCTCCTTTTCCTACCCTCTCTACACCAGTCCCCTGCTTAAATCCAAACTCCCTACACCGCCGTCTCAGAGGAGGGTTCCCATACATGTTATTCTACAATAGACATGGCTTTTGACTTCAAGGATTATCAGCAGCAAGAGCGAACAGAATCCCCAGTCTTCAAGTTGCTGTCATCTAGCAGTGACAGCTTAGCTGCTGGGGTGCCTCTGAGAGATTCAGCATAAATGAGGGCAATTCAAACAGTCTATGACTTTGACGATAAGACAAAATTCTTAGTCACGGAGCAGTATTTCAAATGTGTTCCTATGATACATTTTGTTCACTGGTGTGCATAAACACAAACATTGTAAAGATATAAATGACTCTCTCTCTGGCTTTATCTGCGTTGTTTGTGTGCACTCCCTAGTCCTGGGAAGGCTGAGGAACAAACTGTCACACAGAGATACAAGTGCTTTCTGGTGTGCAGCTGCAGCTGTTGTTTGCAGTGCCTGATGCCTTTCGCAAGCTTTTTTCCTCATCCATATCCATTCAGTGACTTTTCTTGAAAATGATTATCCCAAACATTGTACTAGTTTATCTAGCTTTGCGACTTCCCAGAGATCATAGCAGATTAAATCCTCTACAGGATTTTAACACAGAAGAGGTATAACTCAACTGAAAAAAAAAAAAATGGGCCCACTTTATACAATTAATAATATTTGAAAGAATATTTCAAAAAATTCAATCCAGGATTTATCCCTTTGGCCAAACGAAGGTTATAATTGAGCCATCTTAGAAGTACTTACTTAGTTGAGCCATCTAAGAATTACTTACACCATCCCTTATTACTTAAAGAAGTACATTATTCTTGGCCAAGGATGTATATTTTATCAAATTAAGATGCACAATAACATCTTAGAAAGATAATGGGCGCAGAAATCACTTCGTAATTTGTTCTTGGCAAAATTACCAAGGGTTCTGGGGCTCTGTAACACCCTGGAAAAACATTTAAGGGAAAGAATGCAGGATGCAGAAGGAAAACAGATTACAGCTCCCTCAAGTGCAGACTAGAATATTTCGTCTCCTGTAGCCAATGTTTGTGTTTGTTCCTGTAGATGTTGAGATTGAGAAAAAATGAACAAGAACTTCTAGTGGCAGTTTTGGAAATGTGTCAATGACTTCATACTTCCTTCGTAAAGGAAGAGAAAAGGAAGGAAGGAAACATCAACCTATATATAAAAATATATGCATAATAAACTAAGGAAGAAAAATATGCATACCTACTCTAAAATCCCTCTTTAATAACTAAATTATAAGCAAAACCACCAGCAACAACACACATTATATACAAATAGAAGAGTAAGGGGAGAGGGGAAAAATATAAATTGGTTAATATATATATAATTTTGAACACACACACAAATAAGTTAGCCCCAAAATCTTAGTGAAATTTTGAGCTATAATAACTTTCTAAATAACAAATGCTGCAAACATTAAAAACGGCATCATTTGAAAGCTTAGTTTCTTTTATATTTATTTAGTTTTGCGAATGTTGAATAATATATTTTTAATTTTAACTCTTTGATTCTGTCAACACTTGCCATTGTATACATCTGTAAACAAAGCACTAATGAAAATACACATAGCAACAAGTCATAGTTGGGTTTTAGAACTTCTTCCTTCCAGTACCCAGTTCTTATTCCTCATCTCTCAGTCAGCATTTTTGGTTTGGCCATTGTTCTTTACCTGGTTGAAGGACCAAATGTTATTCCTGAAAAGTTACTAGTAGCATTAGTAGCAGCAGCGGTAATGGAAGTAGTAGTAATGCTCTAGAGTGTATAAAAGCAACCTTATTTCCCCTTGACATGTTGGATCAATCATCCAGAAGTGTAACTCCTGCTTTGTACATTGGTTCAGTGGTAGAAGGAGCTTAAAACTGTTCAGTGGAATTCTCAAATTTCCACTTGAGTAGAACTATTTTTATGAGAACTAAACTTGTTCATCCAGCAGAGTTCAAAGTTACAGAAACAGGAAAAAAAAATTTTTTTAGTGAGTGAATCACGGAGGTAACGGGGAAGGGACCACTCCCACTTCAATCCCTTAGTTCTCAGAGGCATGTGTCCCGGCTACCATAGAAGCAGCATCACGTATTAGCTGCTGTTGCTAACAATTGCTGTCGCAAAGCAGTCTACATCTTGTCAGATGGCATCACAGACTTGCAAGTTTTATTTGTATGTTTTGGCTGTTTTGTCCTCCCAGCAGGCAATGTACTATGTCTTCAACAGACCATTAGGACAGCAGCTTCTGGATGATGTGGTACATGGTAAGATTGGTAAGTCTCGTGGCTATGAGTCACTACTTCTGCTGTAAAACGAGCTCTTTGGTCAGAAGCCATATTGTGTGGGATACCAAGATGGAGAATAAGGTATTCCATAAATATGCGGTTGGCGATGCTGGCAAAAGCATTGTGGGGGAGGAAATACAAATTCATATTCAAAGTATCTTTTCCAAAGGCAAAATTTTCTCCTCTTCCAGGATGGCCAGGGTCCAAGGTAAATCATTCTGCCACTGAAGGGCTCACTAGTCACATTAGGAAATGGTGTTATAGCAGGGGCTCAGATCCCATCTGCACTATTGGTTGGGTAACTATTTGGCTATGGTGGCTGCCATACAAGCTTTGTGAGAAAAAGAATCTTTAGTTGTTTAGACTCCATCCCTATTATGCCCATTTTATTCCTGAGTCCAGTGATCAACACTGGAAGGACTAAGAAAAGAGGCAAACTGACTTGCATGGAACGGATTGTGCCCAACTGCTATTGACAGCCTTCTCTGCAATACTTTTGTGAGCATCCACATACACTGTCCCTAGAAATCTGTGTCATCAAGACTCCTATCTTTTCTTTTCTTTCTTTCTTTTAAAAAAAATTTTTTTTGAGACAGGGTCTCACTCTGTTGCCCAGGTTGGAGTGCAGTGGCATCATCACAGCTCATTGCAACCTCAAATTCCTGGGCTCAAGCAATCCTCATGCCTCAGCCTCCCTGGTAGCTGGAACTTCAAGTGTGTGCCACTATGCTCAGCTAATATTTCCTTTTTTTTTTATAGAGATCGGGTCTCACTATGTTGCATGGACTAGTCTCAAACTTCTAGCCTCAAAGATCCTCTTGCCTTGGCCTCCTAAAGTACTAGAATTACAGAGCCACCATGCTTGGCCCCAAGCCTCCTATCTTATGTCCTGTGTGATGACTCCCTGTAGAAACTATTAGAGAAAGAGTTGATATAGTCCTGCGGTAAGATGATGAAGATGTACTGCAGTGCCTGTCAAATGAAAGCAAATCGCTTTCTGTTGGTCTTCAGTAATTACTATTAAAAAAAAAGTTCCAGATAAATAGCTGTATACTCCATACTAGGTGCTAAACAGATTTACTCCAATGAAGATACCACATCTGGAATGACAATTGAAATTAGAGTCATGATCTGATTAACTTCATGACCATCAACTGATATTCTACAAGGTCCATATGTCTTCTGTACAAAAAAATAAGTAGGGTAAGTTAAATGGGAATGTGATTTTTAAAAAGTTACCCTGTATCATTCACATATTTGATAGCGGCACTAGTCTACAATTGCCCATGACTTGGCATTAATTTTCATTTACTGCTTTGCTAGAGTGAAGCGCTTCCTCAGCTTCTATTTTTCCATTCCTATTATAGAGGCTCTCTTCTATAGTTCAGAAAGCCAATGTGGGGACTGTCAGTTGCTGATTATGTCTATTCCAACTTAATAGACATTATTAGATATTCCAACCTGAATAGACATTGTTGCCCAAAACTCTATTGATTTCCTAGTCACAATAAGATCAAACTCACTGTGGCATTTTGAAGCTCCATGGATTAGGATCAGTGCAGGACCAATGTTCAAAACTGCTTTAGAAATCTGGGTCATTCCCATTGCTCAGTGCATGGCACCCTTAGGTAAATTGACACAGGTCACTTTATGGAAGGCGAACAGGATTGTTTGCAGTACCTACTCGTGGTAATTTTGTTGGGGTCCTCCTGAAGGGAAACTGCCTTTTTTTCGTTCAAAAGGTTCTGGATCTATGAACTAGATCAAATCTGGGACTTGAGTAAGCGGCTGTGACTCTCCATTGTAGTGACTCAGCTCAGATCTCTAATTACTAAACTTAGAGGATTTTAAAAAATCAAATACATAGCTCAAGTATATATTTTACAAATTAAGTAAAATTTTAGTACACTGCTCAACCACCAAGACATAGACTCTCAGTCAAGCTACTCTGCTCCACCCTTCTGCCCTTTGTGTTATTGTACCTCCTTGTCTCTGGCAGTGTAGTGCTGCTAAAATGCCATTCTGAGATCTTTTGTTCCTTTAAAATCAGGGAGTGGCACAATCTGCTACAGTCTTTCCCAGCCTGCAAGGAACAGCCGCCCCAACACTTTCCAACAAGGCTGGATCTACTTTCATTAGTATCACTTAAAGCTTTGGTGAAGGAAGTAAGGAAGTGTTCTCTAAACCCTCGTCAGGGATACAGTAAAGGGCTATATGTGAGCATTTCCCATGATAAATATCTTCCAACATTCCTATTTCCCTAAGCTTTTAGATTCATTAATCCACATTATTCTAAGGAAGTTCTGGCACCTCAACCCTATTTAATTTAGGTCATTGCTATGTTCAGATTTAAATCAACAGGCTTAGTAAATTATTGGAGCCACTCCCAGCCAGATATCACAGCCACTCCAGAGTCTCTGGTAAAGGTGCCCATATCAATAATCTAATAATGCTCATATCAAAATACATGATACGGTATTTTTTCTTTTTGTCCTATTATAAAATCTTTAGAGTCATTCCTATCCACATTCCTCCCCTGGTTTCTGTGAATATAAATTTGGAAAATATTGCTTCTGTTTTAGTGTGTGTGCCATCTCTCCTGGATTAGACTTTGTAATCATTTCCAAATTCTCCTGTGCTCATCCTCTAATTAAGGATCTGGAAGCAAGGAGAGGTAGTAGAGGTGGGTCTTGAGAAAAATCAGCATCACCTTACAATAGGACACTTCACTGAAGTCATTTAGAATCTTCAGGAAAAAGGAGGCTAATGTCCTCAAACAGGAAAGATGGGCTGCTACTTATGGTAATTAAGGATCAGTGGATGTAGGCAGTTTAAAGTCCACAAATTTATTGGAATCCATCGGAATGTTTTCATTCCAATTCTTAGAATTCTCCTTCCCAGTCGATACTCCAATTTGTACGTAAAAGACCTGGTATAAGTAAGAATTTACTTTTCTTTTCAGTTTGCAACCCACACAATCAAATTTTATTTCTGGTTTCATATTTACTACCTCTATATCTACAATAAAAAAAATTATTTTTAAGAGCAGTCATAAAAGGTTTTGCTTCTCTGATTATGCTTTGAGCTTGTCATTTTTCTTTCTGAAACCTTTCCAAAGCCTTGTCTTTAATAGGCTCTTTATTTCCTTCAAATACTTATTTACCATTGTTTTCTTTTAACTACCAATACCCCATTTTCCACTGATGATGAGGTCATTTATGGCCTTCCATTGGCAAATGCCAGATTGCTATCTGTGAGGCTCTATTTCCTGAAATGCATTCTTATATTGCCTACTCTATGAGTCAGGGCTTAATCAGAAAAACAGAAGACATACTAAGTAGTATAAGCAGGAAGGAATTTAATAAAGGGAATAAAAACCTTACAAAACAATCTGAAGATATGTATTGGAAGAAGCAGCAAAGATCTGCTAGATTCAAGAAATCAGGAAGTAAGTAGTTGTAAGAAACCACTGCTTATTTCCTCAGCTGCCTTCAGCATCAAAGTGGGTGATTCAATAGGAGAACATTCAAAAAATACTGGCAAAATCTCCTTCTGTTCTTTTATAGTCCTACAACTCTATCTACTTCTGTTCATTCAACAATGGTGCTTCCTTCCTTCTTCCTGCTAGGAGACAATTCTCCATGGGTCTCTCACATTTCTGCACATCTTGCAAATGAAGGCACTCACTGACCTTATTCCAAATTAGCAAATAGCCTGGGAAGACTGAGATAATGTCTCCCTCTAGGGCAAAGGCCAGAATGGATTATTGATCACTTTAAAAGATTCAGTTATCCTAGGCTTAGAATTCCCCTCCTGTACCCTACAAGGTGTGCAGGTATCCCCAAACCTCTTTGCATTGTCCTGTGGGATTTGTATCTTGCGGAATCAATGCAAATACAGATACTCTGTTATTAGCTGTTGCTCTAAATAATAAAGTCCTCATCCCTAGCACAGTATTCTCACATCATCTGCCAGCTTCCATGAAACAGTGGCAGACTAACCTGTTAGCTTGTGAGAAGAGTAAAATTTCAGACCTTGACACTATATCTAATAGGAGGACCTCTGTTTTCTGCAATGCATAAAAATAGCACAGAAACAAACGAAGATAAGTAAGTATTGGCTGCCCAAACCCCCTTTATAAAATCATCCAAAACCACTTTTTATTAACATTAATTTAAAAATTATATCAGTTTTTTAGTTCATTTTTTCATACCTCATGAATTTCCTCTTTTATCTTTATTAAATCCTTATGTATAGATTCTCATTTATATATACATATTGCAGAATTTAAGTCTTATTCTCAACTTTCAATTTAAAATTATGAGCAAAAATATACATTCTCTCTTTTCCATTGAAATTTTTAATTGATTTTTTTGTAAATACTTAAGTTGAATGTTTAATATATTTTAAAACTACCTACAGTTTTAGTTGCAGTTTATATTTTTCTTTGATATATCTGTATTTTTATAAGTTTCTGAGGGATTTGTCTTCTATAATCTAATTCCTTCTTTAAAATAACAGTGTTTAGAAAACACTGTTTTCTTCCTTTTCTTCCCTTTCATTCTTAAATTTGAAGGGTATTGGCATAAAATGCTTGTTATACCAAATTTTGAAGAGTAGAGAATAGGTTCTCTGAGATAACTGTAAACTTTCGCATGTTTGAATAAAAAAGAATAGATTCAACTCACAATACACATCAGAATGCATAACATTTTGAGAATGGATAGCTCTTTTATATCTTTTTGCTTGCTCTAGATTTGTAAGATGTCTTATTTTCTTTCTCCCAACATTCTTTGGAATTTAAGTTGCTACAAAATTTCTAAAAGGTAATTTAGCAGCATAAACAGCAAAAGGTTTAATTAATGCAATCACTATCAAAGTACCACCATCATTCTTTACAGATCTAGAAAAAATAATTCTTCACTTTGTATGGAACCAGAAAAGATCTCGTATAGCCAAAGCAATCTTAAGTAAAAAGAACAAACTGGGAGGTATCAATCTACTAGACTTTAAGCTGTACTGCAAAGCCATAATAATTAAAACATCTTGGTACTGGCACAAGAACAGAGACATTGATCTTTGAAACAGGACTGAGATTCCAGAGATGAAACCATTCGCATATGGTAATCTAATCTCTGATAAAGCGGGCAAAAATATACATTGGGGAAAAGAATCTCTTTTCAAGAAATGGTGTGTGGGAAAACTGGATAACTACATACAGAAGAATGACACTAGATCCCTACCTCTCACCTCTCACAAAAATCCACTCAAGATGGATAACAGACTTAAACCCAAGGCATGAAACCTTAAGAATTCTAGATGTTGGGAAGACCCTTTCAGACATCGGACTAGGCAAAGAATTTTTGAAGAAGACCCCCAAAGCAATTACTGCAGCAACAAAAATAAATAAATGGGATCTGATCAAATTAAAAACTTTTGCACAGCCAAGGAAACTATCATTAGATCGAATAGACAGCCTACAGAATGAGAGAAAATATTTGCTCTCTACACATCTGATAAAGGTCTGATAACAAGAATCTATCTAGAAGTTAAAAGAATCAACAAGAAAAAAATCAAACAACCCCATCAATAAATGGGCAATGGGAATGAACAGAAACTTTTCAAAAGAAGACAGAATAATGGCCAGCAAACATATAAAAAAATGCTCAACATCTCTAATCATTAGAGAAATGCAAATCAAAACCACAATGAGACATAACCTAACCCCAGTGAGATTGGCCTCAATCAAAAAATCCCAAAACAACAAATGCTGGTAAGGATGTGGAGAGAGAGGAACACCTTTACACTGCTGGTGGGACTGCAAATTAGTGCAACCTCTATGGAAAAAAATTTGGAGATACCTTAAAGAGCTAAAAGTAGAAATACCATTCGATCCAACAATAGCACTATCAGGCATTTACCCAAAAGAGCAAAAGACATTCTATAATAAAGACATCTGCACTCAAATGTTTATGGCAGCATAATTCACTATTGCAAGGATGTGGAAACAACCCAAGTGCCCATCAATTCATGAATGGATTATTAAAATTTGGTATATATATATATATATATACACACACAATGGAATATTACTCAATTATAAGAAATGACAGTGATCTATGGTAGCACCTCTTATATTTTCCTGGATTGAGCTTGACCCCGTTATCCAAAGTGAGGTAACACAAGATCGGAAGTATAGGCTTCGCATCTACTCACCATCAAATTGGTACTGACCGATTAACACTATGGTGCTCACATGGTAGTAATATTCTCCAGGGATTAAGGGGTTGAGGGGGGTAAATTCACAACTAAAGGATATGGTGAGCATTGTAGAGGGGAAGGGCATGCCTCTAACCCTCGCTAGGGAGAGGCAAAGATATAAAATGTAACAAAAATGTTTGTACCCTCATAATACCCTGAAATAAAATAAAATAAAATAAAATTTGATAAAGAAATTCAACTTCTAATATGATACCATAAGGAAATAATTTTATATGTTAGCAAAGATATATTCAAGAGCATGTTCATTGTAGAGTTCTTTTGTTAGTGAAAAATTAGGAACAACTCTAATGTCCATTAATAGATACTTGAATGAAAAAACTGATAAATCCACATATTTTGAATTCTAGGTATCTTTGAGAATAAAAACTTAAGTATATCTTAACCAGGAATGAAAAAGTGTTCATGATAGAGACTGAGTTATTTGAAAGCAGATTTTGTTCCAATTTATAATTAAAATATGTGTATATTTTATGGTTATGTATATATAAGTATGAAAAGTTTATATTAAAATAGTATTATTTTTAGTATTTTGATTATAGCTGATTTTTCTTCTTTTTGTTTATTTTCTCATTTCTTCTAGTGAATATATGTTATTTCTACAATATAAACAACATTAACAATAAAAGTTTCCTCTCTCTTTTTCTGTATTTTCAATGTGTAAGAAGGTTTCCAGCTGCTGTAGATGGAGATAGGAGGTAGTCAATAGAGATGGAGTATATGTATTAGAAATGTGCATAAACACCTGCAAAGGTCTCACAAGAGGAAGATTTTCTTTTGTGTTTTTTTTTTAAAAACAAAAAAAAACTTAGTTCAAGCAAACCACAAGATCACAAGCAAGATTTTCTTGTGACATACCATTAGAATAGAATCTGAGTCTGTTTTTATTTACATAGGAGCTGATAAAAAAAAAATTAGCCCAAACATGCCTCCATTGCTAAATGGATACTGCTAACCTGGGATATACAATGTAAAAACTGCATAGATGTTGCCCTTCCTGAAGGGTAGCTTTCCTGTTTTCATACAAATTTAGGAAATATTCCAAACTTCCCATTGTAAATTAGAGTGCCTAATTATCTGGGGCTTTTACCTTTTGCACTTTCATCTTCCTAATGTACCATTTCCTTGAATCCTAGTCTTGGTTTCTACTAGGCCAATCCATATACCAGAATAAATATTCACACGAATTCAACATTCTCTACATACTTTCTTAATTGAATCATTGTCATTTTATACCTGGACTTTGAATGTTGGCAAACTATTATTAATTTTTTCTAGAATTATGTGTCCTCTCCCACCCATCCGTAAACTAGCATCAGTGTTTCCACTGCCATTAAATTAATCACAGAACTCTATTATCAAGATCTAGCTCAGTATCATTACCATCTTTTATTAGCTTGATGACTGTTCTTGGCTGCCTCAAAAAAGAAACTTTAATCTCTTTACATTCCATTTCTCCTGCACAGAGAAAATTGTAGAATTAATTTTTTAAAATAAATTCAGAAATAAAAGTTACATAGTTTATCTTATTTCAAGCTTGTATCAATCAGTAACGAAAGTTATCCACTAAAGACGATAGAATATTTAATATTAATTATATATCTTAAAGTCAGAAACCTTTTTTTTCCTGAATCATAAACTTTTTCCCACTTAATTTTTCAACATAAAATAATTTCTTCCGAAGAGTTCTATAGGATCTTTCTCTTTAGCCTTTCTATGCAGGTGTTTCCCTTTGTCAGAGAAAAAATGGAGTCTGTCAATAGTTAAAGTGGTAAAAACAGAATTTACTCAGGAAGTATTGGAACAGGGAAAAAGATACCTCAGTATAAAATTAGGCTAAATTCTGAATACCAGGGAAAAAAATGGGAATTTATAGCCAAAGAGCAGGGTGGGGATTGGTGGATGGAAAATTATTAAGAGGAGACATCAGGGGTTTAGGGAGATTCTGGCTAAACCAATCTCTTATAATTCTTGCTGAAGGCTGGCAAGGGTGATCAGACATCATCTGGGGGATAATGTGGATGAATAATTTGGTCAGATATTGAGGTTAACTCGATATCAAGGGGATTCTGGTAAACTCACTTAGTAGGATTCTTGCTAAAATTAGGCTCTTGGAGAATATTCTTAAGAATAGGACTTAGTTGGGCTCAGAGAAGGCTGACTAGAGTTTGGTCAAGGAAAGAATCAATGTCAGTCCTTCCTCTTAGTAAAGGAAAGAATATAGGTGTTTTTCTTCCCTTTGAATAATAAAAGTCCATTTCTCTTTTGGTTGCCTTTTATTCATTAAGGACCAGCTAAACCATCTGTGGGTACCTGGTAGTAGAGTATATTTGCTGGATGGTGCTAATGGTCAGGCATATGATGAAAGGAATTTTTATGAAAATAAAATAAAAATAAAGATGAATGGTTGGAAACCCAGTTTCTGAGTCCAGAGGGCAGCCAATTGAGAAAATTTCTAGATGTTGGGCTCAAGGATAGCAGTAGCAACCCAACAGATGTCCTGGTTTGCATTTTGAATGTCTTTGGTGATGGTGTCGAGAATTCTGGTGAACTTTCAGAGTGGCCCACGCAGCAGCAGGCACAAAGTTTGCTCATACATGGTCTGCTACAGTGATTTCTCCAAAGTTTATATATAATTGTCCAGCTTCAGCTTGCAGGGATCCAAGGAAAGTGTAGTTTTAGTTCTAAGTGACTCCAAGTCAGAATAGAGGGAGAAAAATTAGAAACTTTAGGTTGGAGAATTCTAGCCATATATCAGAGGAAAGTAGAAGAACTGAGAACTCATGAGGAGGCTCTATAGTTTCCTATTGAAACATAAAATTTCTCTCTACAGTCATTCCCATTTTGATTCCGGTTTATAAAATAAGTCTAGTCTCATTAGATTTGGCCTGATTATTTACATATGTGCAACAAAAATGGTAATTGACCACTAGGCCTTTTTGAATTTGTTTTGCTGAAATTTTTATAAGAAATCTCAGATTATACTTCTGAAGCCTTTTCAGTCTAGGAAGCCAAGCCAAGGACTCACCATCAGAATCCACTTGTGGATTTGGGTGAATTCCTCTCTTTGTGAGGTCTACAAGATATCTCAAAGTTCCTGGGGCTGCCAGGAAGTGACTTTCTCTATTCAGCTCTGATGCTGGGAATCAGATAAGCCAGGTACCAGGGTGGTTTTTCAAAAAGGGCTTTGTAAATATTGGCTTCATAAAGTCAACCTATTTCCTAAAACCAGACACTATACACATAATTCTCAAATATGACAGTCCATTTAAAGCCTTGGTAACATAACCGATGTTCTCAATTATGTCCTGTTACAAGGAGAATAACTTCTTTTTAAACTTATGCCAATAATTAAGTGCCATGAAAATAAGAATATTCAATAAAAGTGTCCAAATTCTGGAGGTATCAGGGAGAAAAGATGTTTCATTTCTGCTTACAAAAGTATAAGAGAAAAAAGAAAAGGGTTCCTTAAATCTGGAAAATAAAACATTAAAGAACTAGCAATGTTCCAAAACAAAAACTATTCTGCTTGACCTTGGGTTAGCAGTTTCATAAACCTGTCAACTTTTCCTCTAGTTTCTGCAAATCCTTACTCAGTCAAGTGGTGTGGTCTCAAGTTATTTAAGCAATGCCATCATAAACCATTCTGGCCTGTAGCTGGTTGCAAATGCTTTCAGAGAAGAATTGAGGTAAAACAAAGGACTTACATAGATGGATGGATGACAAAAGGACTTAAAATACCATGATTAAAGATTTGATTAGAACTAATTTGACAAGGAAATTTTGTTAAATCTGTGGCATACATTTTAAATAATAACTAATTATGACTGATAAAATTATACCAAGAAGTATTGTGAATAACAATGGTATTGACAAATTTCTATGAACTTTATACAATTCTGCAGTACTTATATTAATATTTGTAGAAAGGGTTAAGCATCACTTCTTATTTTACAGTTCTTCCCATACAATTTAACATATTAAATAAAGCAAATGGTTTTTAACTTTTTGCTTTACAAGGTAAGAAAAAAACCCAAATCCTTTGAGATTTTATAGAAGCCCACCAGGAAATCTCAAAGTCAGTTCAAGAAGAAGAGGAGTTCATCTAGGATTTGATTTTGAGAAGGCAAAATTATCAAAAATATAAAAAACCTTAGCTCTTTTATTAATAAAACTGAGAAATCTTTTCTCTTAATCAAAGACATGATAAGGTTAGCATAAAGCACAAAAAATTTTTCTAAGACCAAAATGTCTTTGTTTCCCAGACAGATTACTTAAAAGGTGGAGAAAAAAAAGGATGGATTTTTAAAAAGCTTTTTACAATCTTTTACTAAGACAAAACCAATAATCCAGGAAAACTTTGTTGTTTTAATTTTGTATCAGTATGCTTTTGATATTAAAGTTTAAGAAAAAACAAATGTATCAATATATCCATTCAAAGCAAACTTTACCACACATAAAATTCCTTTTTCAAGGTTCCTTTACCACAAAACTTCTACAATTTTTCACATCCATTCAGAATTTTTTCTCTTATCTTTTTCTCTTTCTCATTTTGGAACAACTAGTCCTTCTCCTTCAGAATGAAATTACTTGTTTCATTTAACAAAAACATATTCTATATTCCTCTTACCTTTCCTTATCGAAAATACGTCCTACTTTCCTTATATGTTTTGCATATAGAGTTGTTTCTCTTCACCCTTAGTGCTTCTAGTACTTTTATTTACATATATTGATTATAATTTTTAATCATTGGTAACCTCATTTTACATAGGAAACTAGGATGAATATATAGTGAATTGTCTGTCACATGCCACTATTCTGCAGCAGGCTAGCAAATTTACGAATACACAATATCACAATTTCTGGAGGCATACATATGCTTCTTAGTACAATTTTTCAAGTTTCTTAACAGACTCAAATATTTATCAGCCTCTCTATACCATATAAAGATAACAAGCTGAAAGTATATAAACTCTAACTTATGCTTAATAATGTATGTATCAGTGGTTTATTCTACTTAGAAATTATTAATGAATATCTGTTACTTAGCATTGCACTTAGCACAAGATTGTAAGGATTTCGGAAACTGTTTTTAAGCAGACATGCTGTAACAACAAACAAAGCTAGCCATCATTTCAAGTTATTTCCCTGTTAACTATTTTTAAGCTTATATGACTAGTAAACCCAAGTAGAATAAAAATATATCCTCATATTTTACATAATGCTGATAGATCAGAAGGTACAGCTATTTTATTAAACCAAGATTATTAAACTAATCTTATTTACCAAAGATTTACCCAAGTTATGTGAACTTTCAAGCCATTTGTGTTAGTTTATATAATCCTGGGAGTTTTAAGAATATTTAATTTATATAAGCATTCACTTATCTCTAAACCAGTTTGAATAAAACTTTTTTAGAGAAATTTATAAATTAATCTGATAATATCATCCAGAGGTAAGAAAATATCACATATATATAACATACATACATAGACATATACATAAACATACATACAAACAGACACAAAACAAAAATGTTATAGCTTCATTCTAAAATTTTAGCCATGAGTCAGGTAGACATTAACACAAAACTCACTGGTTTGTATAAAAGTGTTAACTCTCCACTCCACTTTATACTTTTATCTAAATTGTGTTCCTGACAGATGGCACAAGTGACCTTTACCTACTCAATGTGAGGCCTAATGCTTTTTACCACTATCTGTGGGGGAGACTTATAGGATTTTTCATTTGCCCTGAGATACAATCGCACAGAGGTGTGGATTCAACTTTTCTGTTTCCAATTAGCCCTTTTTCCTTCTTTTTTTCTCCAGCCTCAGGAAGCTGCTTTTGGGGCCCCCTAAGGCCCCTAAGAGGAGTCCCGGTGGAGGCCAAGGGACCAATGTTAAGTGAAAAGGGGCTAAAGTGGGAAGGTCAAAGTCTGGCAGGGTGGGCAGGGGACGGCGGGGGCAGAGATTTGAAGGGGGCGCATGGAAGGATTCTCAGAACTGAGGGGAAGATGCAGGTGATAAGAGAATAGAGGAGGAAAGGAAGCAATGGGAGGGCAGAAGGTCTTAGAGAAGCCCGTGTGGGGAGACCTTAAGAGGCCACTGAAGCTCCCTATGATCCTAAGTAAAATCTCGCCAACAAGAAAGCAAGCAGAGAGAGCTGGTGGAGGAAGTAATCTGCAGGGGTTCAAGAAGGGAGCTTTCAGTCTACTGAGAAGCCCTCCTGTTATGTTATGGCACCTCTACATGTAGGAATAGAGAAACTCGGAACTCTAACCCACCGTCTTTTCCTGATCAGCGCCGGGGTTTTGACCTGCTCAGTTTCTGACCGGGGCCAGTCTATCCTCCTTAGGCAAACTGCCGGTGCCCTGTTCCCAGGAGGTCACCATATGGAGGCCAATTTACTGCGGACACCCAATCTGCACAGCGCACGATACAGCCCACAACTCTGGGCTCAAGGGATCCTCCTGCCTCAGTCTTCCCAGCAGCGGGGACCCCAGCGCCACCGCGCCAGGCCCGGTTTCTGTTCCTTACAGAGACTAGTGCAAATTCTTATTCGGTCTCTCTTTGCCCAGGACTCTAACCCAGCCTCTTGCAAACAGAAAAATGTAGAACTCTAACCCAGTTTTTGTTTATCTTGGACTCTAACCCAGCTCCTAGCATATACTCAAAATCTGATCAAAGCCTGTTCTTACTGTGCTTCAAGAAATTGTCATCCGGAGCACCGGTTCAGAAGTTGGACTCACCAAGGGACCCCTGGTCAGTCAGTCAGGAGTGAAGACAAAGCCTCCAAAGATCCACCCTTGGGGTCCTGAGCAGGGTGGGGCTCGGTGGATGAAAAAGTAGGAAGAGAAAATATCTGGGCAGGAGGCATTCTGGCTAAACCGACCTAACAGGATTCTTGCTGAAGACAGGCCAGCAGGATCGGACATCGCCTGGGGGCCGGTGGGGGATCAGGAGTTTGGTCAGATATCAAGGGTGACCCGACATCAAGAGTGGGGCGTTTTGAAGAGGACTTAGTGAGATTTTTGCTAAATGTGGGCTTTTGAATGACATACCCAAGAGATGAGGTCTCATTGGGCACAGAAGGAGCCTAGTTTGGTCCTCAGGAGAGAATCTTTGTCACCTTCTTGTCCCTGGCTAAGTTTCCTAAACTAAATTTGCCTCACTCATTATCAGAGTTCCTCTGAGATCGTCATTTAAATGCTGATATATATGGTAGCAGAATATGACAGACAGTTTGGGGCATGTGACTACAAAGATTATCAGTGATTTATTGGGATCATTTTCAAGACCCTAATCTGATAGATATCAAAGGTAGGAACTAGTTACATCAAGTCTTCCTGAAAATAAGAAACAGGCCACTTTGGGATTCGTTTCATGTCTATTTTGCTTTTTGGTTTTTTCCCACTCCGCATGTATTGCTTTACTTGCTTCTTTCTCCAGTCTAGCTTTCTCTTCTTGCTAATAAGTCTCTGCTGGAGCCAAAGTAGCAGCCCCAGTCTCCCTGCTAACTTACTGCACAGTCTTTTTCTCAGTTCAGATTATTGTGAGAGTCTAGTCAGACAATGAACTGGTCACTTGTCCATTCTTTTTCCAATCAACTGGCTGAGTGTTACTAAGATCAGGAAATAACAGAACAGTCTCTCTTAAGGGGGCTTTGCACAGAGATCACAGCATTATGTGTCTCCTAAAAATAAAATACTCCTAATTTTCACTGAATGAACAATAGCTTTAATTACATGTAAACCCTGTATTCACTGATTTGGTCCCAGGACTATGAACTTTCACATGATACACTTTTATTGTGGTTTCAAAATTTATTTCATAAAAATGATGCATTCAAAAAACAGCAAATAATATTGTCTAGTATGGTTCCCTGTTCCCAATTTCTTCTAGTTTGCCTCCTCTGAGACAACCAAATTTGACTGTTTCTTTTTATATTTACAGCTCTCAAGTGAAATGTGGGCATACTGCTATCAATTTTATATATTAGCTGCTGAGTATCTATTAATATTATGACAAATGGAGACTTAGTTCTCTTACATCATCAACCTCTCTCCTTCCCCTCTTGCTTGAACCCAATATAATTGTTTTATAATTTGGGGTAAAATCAGCATTTGATATTTACATTATGATTATGAAAGTCTTAGTCAAAGCTGAGAATTGTAGTTCACTATGATTATATCTCACTTGTTTTTCCTTTTCTTGTGTAAATAATGCCTTTGCTTTTGTTTTATATTGCTTAGATTTCTTTTTATCTATTCCAGATTCTTGCCACAGCTTCCAGTAACCTCTATAAATACTTTTCCATAAAGTCCATCTCATTAAGCTCTCTCCCTATCTCATTAATTTTTTTTTTTTCTTGGAGCTACCTTTTCTGGAAATCACTATTCTCCTTGTCTCTAGACTGGCTCTTCTCCAGACCAAATGCACAACTGTCACATGGAAATAATCTTGCTGTTGTCCTTGGAATTTTCTTTGCATTTCTCCTGCGTTGGATTCCTGTTTCTTTAACCTTATAACTTCTTTCATAGACTTAGTTTTAGTGATGCATATGCTACAGTTGCTTTGTAAGGTTTAAAAGTAGGGTACATGGCAGGTATGCAAAATGGTAGAGAACCACTTTAGGAAACAGTTTGTAAGTTTCCTATAAAACATATAGTATCTATATTCACCATACAACTGAGCTATCCTACTCCAAGATATTTACCTAAAAGAATGAAAACTTAAATCCACACAAAGACCTCTATGTAAATGTTTATAACAGTTCTGTTCATAATAGCCAAAAATTGGAAACCACCCAAATGTCCATCATCAAGTGAATGGATAAACAAACTGTGGCATGCCCATGTAATGGATTACAACTCAGCAAAAAGTAAGAATGGGCTACTGACACATTCAGTAAGATAAATGAATTGCAAAAGCATTATACTAAATAAAAGTAGCCAAACACAAATACTGTATGATTCCATTTGTATGGCATTCTGATAAAAGCAAAACTATAGGAACAGAAATCAGATTAGTAGTTTCTAAGCAGCTGGGAGTGGGCAGAAAACCTTGATTACTAAATGGCATCAGAGAACATCTTGATGTGAAGGAAATGGTTTCTATTATGATTGTCAAAACTCATCACACTATACACCTTAAAAGGATGAATTTTACTGTTTGTAAATTATACCTCAGTAAACCTGACTTAACAAAATAATAGTGGTACAGGGCATATTCCAGGAGCATGGCAGTAATGGCGGCATAATTTTTTAATTTCTTTAAATTCCTACATAAAAACAGACAAAGCAACTAGATAATGACCAAATACCTATGGGCAAGACTTACTATAAAACCAGGTGACACTCTACTCCTTGAATCCCCAAATGGAAACAGGTAGGGACAAAATTCTAACAATGTCAATGTCTGCGTGTGATTGGTGTCTCTGCAGAAGGAAGAAGAGATGAACAATAGTGCAGCCTCTAACTCACCTGGGAAGGAGAATACCTCAAAATAGCCAACAACTATTCACTAGAACGCTTAGCAGGCAAATTTGAGGCCAGTAGCTTAAATTAGAAAGGGTTATGCCCTCCCCAAATTCTGGGGGGTGGGAGGGTGTAAGGGACCTATAAAAAAAGAACTGAAGGAGTTTGAGCAGTCTAGCCCAAAGAACTCCAAAAACTGACAACCAGAGTTATTTTTATTTTTTTTTTCCTAGAACAGTCCTCTCTACTAAAAGAAACTGTTCTAAAGGGGAATAAAAACTGATCAGGGCAGAGTCAAAAGAGATGAATGAAAGAGCCAGTGTAAAATCTGAGTGAAAACACTGAAAAAGTATGTTGAACTTTTTAGCAGGATAACTGGGTAGGTGAACCATGAGTGCTAGTGTCTTTAGTTCTTTTATTATGGGCTGGTCAGATTCTCCAAAATGTTCTCTTCCAGTCTCCTTCCTGGTAGTTAAAGGTCTGGCTATAATTGTTCTTTCTCGGAGTTCAGTGGAGAAAGAAGGCTGGAGGTTTCAGCCCAGCCTACAGCATGTGTCTGGTAACTGTAACTCCTACTTTCTGTGGGATAACAACACTACCATTTGTGTTGGTTGATCCCCATTCCTAAGACCCTCAGTCTTACTTTCTCCAGGAAATAAATCCCTATCTTCTAACCAGTGGGCTATTGAGGAAGAGGAACTAAAGATCAAACTGCTTTGCAAACAGTTTCCCTTAGTTTTTCATTTTCGCTTCTGTCTCTTCACTCCTAGCCCAGAGACACATGGTGTTGCCTATTTTTGACTCAGAGGGCTTCTCAGACCTCTCCACTTCTGCCTTAGGATTCTTCTTCCTCAGATCTGCTCAGTAAATTACCACAGGTCCATCTATTTTCCAGCTTTCAAAATATGTTGCCGTTGGTTTTGTATGTGTCACAAATTGCCAAAAGAATAAATTTCACTGCCTTTATCCCAATTACACTGCTTAAGATCTGCATATTTCCCTGAGACCCTCTATTGGTCATTTGAGTTTATACTCCTAGGAATATATCCCCGAGCTACCCAATTTGTATACAGCACACAATGATCTGCCACATAAAAGTTGAAGGTGTGACACAAAACACAAATCACTTAAGTCCTCAAGGTGGCCAGGCAAGGCCTGAAATAGTCTTTCTTCCTCAGTTCTTCAGGCAGTAGTCCAGGAAGAACAAGCCTGACAATGTGCACAAGATCCGTGCAAGCAGTGAACATAAAAAATCACCCAGAACTTACTGCTCTACCATAAGGAAGAAATCTTCAACCCCCTGGACATCTACATCAGCAGCTATTACAGAGGTGGGGTCCATGCAGCTGCTAAATGGCATGTGTTCCTGGTGCCCAAAGAGTGCAGTGTTAAGACCAAAGTCAAGGGTAAAACTGCCCTCACATACTTCTGAGGATTCTGTCCATTTTGCAATCCAGGCACATTTTAGAGCTGGTGGCTGGGTCATAGCCCTAGCAGGGTTATGTGTATTCTACAAATGAGAGAGTCATCATTATTTTGAAATTCTTGATTTGAAAAAGTTTGAATAGATTTGAAATCTATTATAATTATTATTATTAAAAATTTTATCATTAGATTATTAATGAAAGAAAGATGGTCTATAAAATTCTTTATATGTATATAATTTCAATAGCTCCAAACTTCTGAATGGTTGTAAAATGTGTTTACATGATTTTTCATCTGTCTGGATGAACAAAGATTTTCCTGATGGTGACTATCAAGAATTTGAAAAGATCATCATTAAAAAGTCTTGATAAAAAGCTGTGTATAGCCCTTTCAAGCATAAAACCCAATTTTTTAAAAATATTTTTAACAGACATAGACTCAAGTTTCTCATTAAAAGTTTTTGATGGATGTTATTTGCAAATTTCATATATATTCAATATTTAAAATTTTCTACAAACTTCATAGTTTATTTTGTTTCGTACAAAGACTGTTTTGAATTTTCACCAAGCTCCACATGGAAATCCTTGGCTCCTCCCAACTTATGTCAGTGTCTTAGACTGGATCTCCTGCAAGCAGAGAATTCCAGGCAGAAGGTTTCTTGGGGAATGCCCTCAGGAGATATGCAGGCAGTGAGGGTGCAAGAAACACTGGACAGAGGGAGAAGCTGACTCATACCGCAGTTTCACCTTAGGCCTCAGCTGATCCTATTTGGAGCTCTGGAGGTGGGATGAACTTTTACAGTTGTCTCAAATTGAGGCAAGCGGCTGACCCTGTCTATCTATTCCCACATTGGCCATTGATCATGCTTGCTGGGAAGAGGCATAACCTTGAGTGAGGTGCACTATGAAATGTCAGAAGCCTATTTCTGCAATAGCTTGGAGGTGGATAAGTCAGTCCTGGGCAGAACACTACGAACATGCAGCTTTGAGTCCTCAGGAGGCACTGCTGAGCAATCGTAGAAACTGAATGAACATTCACTTCGATCGTTTACATTGACCTGCTTTGTCTGAAATCCTCTGTACCTCCTGAGCTTCACCGGGCATTGTGGATAATAGCACTATGTATTTTCACAGTACTTACTATTATTTAATATTATAAATTAATTTATATGCTGTCACATTTTGACATGACTATTATAACTTAAAAATTTGAGGGAATGTTGACAGCTTCATTCATTATTATATCACCGGCACCTAGAACACTGACTGACATACAGTAGCACTCAACAGATACTTACTAAATGAGTGATAAAATGAATAAATAAATGCACTACCTCTCTTTTTTCTTATCATTTTTTCTTTATGTTGTGCTTCGCAGCATCTTATCCTGCTATAAAATGTATTTGGATGGAACTGCCTCAAAGCCAATCCTGGTAATTCCCTTGGACATCAAAGAAGGTCACAGAGTCGTGAAAGATCATGTTGACAAATTGTCCTGTCCAAGAATTTACTGTTTGCATTATAAGGAAAACCACTTCCTTAATTTTAGACAATATTTCCTTAGATGTTTAAAAGTACCTTTTTATTACTATTCAGCTTTAAAAATAGATTGTCAGTTCTATAGAAAATGAAGTTCCCCATGTGCATACATTTTCAGCTGTGTAATTGTTACCTATTCTTGAGTAAATTTAGAACTAGAGAACATAGACTCAATATTTTCCATCTCTTATCTCTTTCAGGATGTTGTCTTACCCTGATAATTCTTTGACTCTCTTAGTAGAGTTATAAATTTCCCTTCTGGGTGTTGATAACTTATCTAAAGATTCTGTAGCACAATTTATACCTTCTGAGTGGACTTTTTGCTATTAATCTGTTTAAAAATAATTCCATCTGCTTCTGCTGTGTCACGGGTGAAAAATGGTCACAGCAGTGTTTTTTTTCTGGGTTTTAATCAGACCATCGAAGTTAGCTCGTTTCTTAGGTTTTAAAATATGTTTCAATTTTTCCATTTATCTCTCCTAATCATCTGGTTATTACTTTCAGACCTCTCTGTTTCTTTTATAGTCCATAATACATGCTGAGCCATTTCGAATTTTATGGGACTTGTGACACATTTTTGGAACAATTTTTAACAATTTAGGTCTTAGACATTCCCAGTACAGAAAACATATTTCTTTAAATTGACTGACAATTGAATTACTTTGTTTTCTTAATTTTTTTTTTTTAGTCTTGGTGTTCTTGGTTATACGTCCAAAATTATCACTTACTTACAGTTTTCACCGGCTCCCTTTGACACAGTTCATGATCGTTCATCTATACTTCTTTTTGTTGCTATTATTTTCAGTGCCTTTTTTTAAAAAACAAAAATAATCAGTCACATTTCCAGTTTGAAACAGGTTAGTCAGTTCCAGATAGTCAAGCACCATTTACAAGAGTCCTTTATAGGTCTCTTAATGTTTTACTGTTGGCTTTTCTATGAATATATTAATAAAGTTCTTAGAAAGGAGCAGCTAGGTCTGTCTGTCCTAATTCTGTTTAGAGCTTCCCTTCTTTGTCTGTGAGCTGTTCTATATGTTTTTATAGCCCACAGCAGTAGTTTGCTTACTTCCTAGTATTATGGAGAGTTTCCACTCTCTTAAAAATTGCTCACTAAACACAATACATAATAATTATTGACATTTATTATTACTATTTTTTATCAATATGTTTTGTGTCATTCCCACTTTGTACATCATTCCATTATTTACTTTAATTCTTTTACATTCCTTACAAAATATTAATATAACCAATTTTATAAATAAGAAAACTAAAATTAGTTTGGTTAAGTAATTGTCCAACATTAAAACACCAGTATATAGGGGAACCAGGTTTCAAATCTTAGCTTATCTTTGATCTTTCACTGCCTTATATACATTCCCTTCCTTAAAATGTCAACTTTCTTCATAAAGCTCCCAAACCATAATTCTATTGCCCTTATAATTCTTTTAACTTTCGTTAAGTCTATGAATAAGAACATGCAATGCAGTAAGGGCTCGAGATGTAAGTCTTTCTTGTAACTCTGTCCAGTGCAAATCTTCCCTGTGATGTGACTGGGGGTAGAAAGTGCTTTGGGAGAAAATCTTCTGGGACAGAATGCTTTTTTTTCCCCCAGCATATTATGGGGGTACAAACGTTAAGGTTACATACATTGCCCTTGCCTCCCCTCCCCCCTCGAGTCAAAGTTTCAAGCGTGTCCATCCCCCAGATGGTGCGCATCACACTCACTATGTATGTAAATACCCATCCCCTTCTCCCCCCTCCCACCTGCCCAACACCCAATAAATATTTTTTTTAGCATTTTGGTTACATTTTTTTGCCTCTCCCTAGCAAGGGTTAGAGGTATGCCCTTCCCTTACACAATGTTCACCACATCAAAGAAGGTCACATGTGGGACTCAGATGTGGGACTACCCCCGAATCCCTGGTGAACACCTCCACCCTTTGAGCACCATAGTGTTAATCAGTCAGTACCAATTTGATGGCGAGTACATATGGAGCCCATTATTCTGATCTTGTGTCACCTCACTTTGGATAATGGATTTAAGCTCAATCAGGATAATATAAGCGGTGCTAGCTTGCTGTCGTTTCTTAGAATTGACTAATATTCCATTGTAAACATATACCAAATTTTAATAATCCATTCATGAACTGATGGACACTTGGGTTGTTTCCATGTCCTTGCAATAGTGAATTGTGCTGCCATAAACATTCAGGTGCAGATGTCTTTATTATAGAATGTCTTATGCTCTTTTGGGTAGATGCCTAATAATGCTATTGCTGAAAACTCTTAATAAAATAGGCATAGGTGACTCTTACCTTCAAATTATCAAATCCATTTATGACAAAACCCATGGCAATATCATACTGAATGGGGAAAAACTGAACCCATTCCCACTTCGAACTGGAACTAGACAAGGATGCCCACTATCTCCTCTTCTATTCAACATAGTACTTGAAGTAGTCCTACCTATAGCAATCAGGCAAGAGAGGGATATTAAGGGCATTCAAGTGGGTGCAGATGAGATCAAACTCTCGCTCTTCGCCAATGATGTGATATTACACCTAGAAAACCCCATGGATTCGTCCAAGAGACTCCTAGACTTGCTAAACGAATTTGGTAAAGTCTCAGGCTACAAAATCAATATACACAAATCAGAGGCATTCATATATGCCGAGAACTGTCAAGCCAAAACTCAAATAAAAAACACAATACCTTTTACTATAGCCCCAAAGAAAATTAAATATCTAGGAATTTATTTAACAAAAGATACGAAAGACTTATACAAGGAGAACTACAAAACACTAAAAAAAAGAAATTGTAGAGGATGGAAACAGATGGAAAAATCTACCTTGTTCATGGATTGGTAGGACAGAATGCTTTTTAAGAAATGTTCCTACTATCTTAGATTACAAGCAAATTTCTTAAGGTAAAGAAACTGCTTGTTCTTGAGGCTAAGAATACTACAATTGACTAATGTAAATGAACTTACCAGTTAAGCATCCCATATTCTTTCTGTATAAGTTACTGATTCTTTACTACCACCTCTAGCACTTTTGCTTTAAAAAAATCCTTTGTTCAATGTCCATTTTTCAAGTTGCATGTATTCAAGAGCAACTTACCCAATGACTTTTTAACTTATCCTTCCATAATAGATTAAGTTAACTATTCTTCCAAGGTGCCCTGTGCAAAAAGAAAAAGGAAATGAAAAAAAATCTATAAGCTTTGCTCTGAATACCCAATATTTTGGTGAAAATAATGACTTTCTCCAAGTTTAAGATAAACATTAAATATAAAGCAAAACAAATACATCAAACTAAATGAAAGAGAAAAGAAAAAGCATTGGGAATTTTGGTTGGGAGCAAGGACTTTATTAGGTTTACCTGGAAAAATTAAACAAATGAGAATGGTGAATAATGTTAGAGAGTGAATTATGCTATTAGATAATTAACATTTATTTTAAAGTTATAAAAATTAACACAGTATAGTGGTGGCTTCAGAATTTAAGGAAAGATAATGCGGTAGCTCTAGAACCCATGTTAAAATCTTAATATAGGATTTAAAATATCATAAATTCATAGGAAAAGGATATATCATATCTAACATTGTGTTTGGAAAATTGACTATTTTGAAAAAAAAGCCAAATTATCAGTTTGTAGTACACCCAAAATATATTGAAACGTAATTGAAAGTTTAAAGGTAACAACTTGAAACTATAAAATACATGTGAATATTTAATATAGGCAAGAGGGAGAATTTTCTAAGCCTAAAACCATTGTAATACATCACAAAGATGATAGATTTGCCTACTACATAAAAATTTAAATCTTTAATATATCAAACACATTAATATTTTCTATACTATTTAAAAGCTCATTTCCCTTTATATGTAAATAATTAATGTAAATCACTGAACACAATAGCCCAATTTATGAATAAATATTTTAAAGAGGTTATAA
Organism: Cheirogaleus medius; assembly: GCA_008086735.1. Classification (NCBI taxonomy): domain Eukaryota; kingdom Metazoa; phylum Chordata; class Mammalia; order Primates; family Cheirogaleidae; genus Cheirogaleus; species Cheirogaleus medius. The sequence continues at coordinate 39,356,101 of VBSM01003176.1, read as the reverse complement.
AATTAACTAATAGGTATATGAGAAAATGCAATTCATTATTAATAAGAGAAATACAAATAAAAGACTACTAGCATATAACAGTCTACAAATAGGCAGCAATATAAGTACAGTACTGACTGTTGCCAGTTCAACCATAGTTGGCATCACAAGGTGGCAAGTAAGATGGCAAAAAAATGTGTTACATGCTTTTGCCAAAGAACAGTGAACATAGGAGGAAGTAAACACTTCTGGCTTGTACAATTTTTGGATCTACATCTCCACTATTTCTTTGAGTGGAACAAGGAAAGCAATTTCAAAACAGTAGAGTCCCATTTGGAACAGAAAGGCTTTGGAATATAGGTGGTAACAATTTACAGACACTGTATATTTTTTATATATATATTTATTTGTATATATATCTAAAATATATGATAGATCTAAAATTAGTGACTGCCCTTTTAAGATTCATTGACACCTGTAAGCACATTTCACAAAAATATGTAAAGTATAAAAGTTGATAGTTTTGGTCAGAACTCAGACATACTAAATATCTTTATTATTTGTAATAAAAATTATCATACTTAAATTCATACGTGATTATCTTTGTAATTATAATATAGACATGAACCTAACTCATGAATTTAGTTTTTCTTCCTTAGCTTCCGTTCACATTTTATTTGAGCCGCATAAATACAAAATGAATATTATGTATGTATTTTTAAATAGATTATTTTCCCAGGTTGTATTTCCCCTAGAATGTTTTGTTCCAAGTCATTTAATGCATTTCATAAGAATGAGTCACTTCGAAATGAGATTTCTTGGATGATAAGCATACTGTGCATGTGTTTGAAAAAAAGAAAAAGGAAGAAAACGAAGGAGAGAAATATTTTTCAAAAAACCAGATGAGTAAGTTAGCATAGCCAAAGGGCAGCAACATCTGACGTGGTGACAGGCTTTGCATGCTTTGTGTATTAATGCAGTTTCCATAGCAGCCACCACCTCACAGGATAGTTCAAAATAATTTGTAATTGCCAAGAACTCTTAAAGAGAAACACACCCAATTCTGATATAATTTTTAAATCAACTAAATGTTTCTGAATCTAGATCCTTGACTCAGGCCCCAAAATGAAACTTTAAAAGATACCGTCTCTAAATTTCTACTTCCTCATTTATAAAATAAGGATAACATCATATGCTATCCCTCCTCATGGGATCAGTGAGTGATGTATGTCAACATGCTTTGGAAAGTGAAATATGCTATGCAAATACAGTGCATAATTAATTTATGAAATTGTAGACTATTATAACTAGAAGAAACATTAGGGGTCACCAGGTCCCCGCCTCTTACTACACAAATGAAGCAAAATACACTAACCTTGTCCACAGGACCACATTGAGTCAGGGGCAAAGTCATTATGAGAGCCCAGGTCATGTGTCTCCATGTCCAGTGCTCTCTGTCCCCTCTCTGTCCCTGGGGTCAGCTACTGCTCTGTGAGATCCACCACCCCTACCCCTCTGACCCACCATACCAGCTACTCTGATCACTCCAGTCGTCAGACAACACAAAAATGCACAGATCTCTGGCTCACTATCAGTTGGCCATATAGAACTTTAATTTTACCCTTTTCACAGCTGGAAGTCTTACTACTAATCCCACATTGAGTCCCAAGCATACTCTTCTTCTTATCTCTTTCAGCCTTTTCAGTATTTGAGAATGATCTCTGATATAGCTAGAATTTTTATAGGAATCTCAAGAGCTGAAAAGTGTCTAGGCATTATGTAAATCAAATAGGAGAGAAAAACTATCTTCTGAAAGAGTTATTATTTGAGCATTTTTAATTGAAACAATGTCACATTAATAGTCAATTTTAAATGGGTCTGGTATATTTTAGTTTGGGGCACTTTCCTGTACAGATCTAATTTAATCCTCAAATAAAGCTCTTTTGGGGAGTGGGTGTTATTCCCATTTTACTGAAGAAAAAACTGATTTTCAGAGATATTAATTAACCTTTCCATTTGTTGACACTAATGTTGGAGCCACAATCTGAACCTAGGTTTTGTTTTTGTTGTTTTTAATTAGCTGCTTTTTTTATTCCTCAATGATGTCTGCACAATCAAAATGTGACTTTGATCAGTCTTGCTCACAGATGTAGTGTCATGTGCTTTTTTAGAATAGCATGGAAGAATTCCAACCCAGAGACAGGATTCTTACACCATTCTTAAAATTCCCTGATCCCTTGGAACTTGGCTTCTCTGTCTGTTTCTTCTGACTTTAGCTGTTAACCTCAGTGCCTGTCTTCATCTTGTCTTCACAATTTGACTCAATTGCTCAACTCTTGGCTATAACACTGATTCCTAAATATGACCATCTTGATTTGATCCTACCACCCCCATAAATAGACCTTGCCTACCTACCCTGTCCAGACCTGGTTGAATAAATGCCACCAAATCCCTACCTCCAACAGTTTACCCTTAATCAAGCATTATCTAATCCTAACTAACAAATTCACAAGAGGTAGCAAGGTCAATATAGAGTTTCTGTTATTTTTTTCTGAAGCTACCAGGACTTTTGAGGGAGGGACACTCATTCAGTATCTTTTTCTAGGCTTCTGTACTCACAAGATGATTGAACACTAGGGTAAGTTCAGAAACCTATCTGGATCGTGGAGCGCAAGCCCCTTGGGACTATGGTGGAGCCTGGAATATCAGGAGGGAAACTGAAATCCAAAAGGGAAAAGCTGAATATGGAGGCTAGTTGATTTACATGCTCACATCTATCATTTAAAAGGCACTATTTTTACTTGTCCAATTTTGTTCTTCTCTCTAGTATGAAAGCTCCAGAAGGAGTAATCTTATTTGTTGTTCACTAATACCTATTGCCTAGCACAGCCAAGTACTTGGGAAATGTTCAATGATTTATATTCTGCATGAATAAACAAATGAATATATTTTGCAAGAAAATATATGATAGATAACTAAAAGTAGACTGCCATGTTTACAAATATAACTTTCATTAATTACACCCAGTTTCAGCTTATTTATACGATACAACCTTTCTCTTCTTATCCTTATCTATTTGGAATTAGTTTTATTTGCTTATTGAAAAGATAAAAAAAAAAGAAAGAAATGAAAAAGAGATGGGGACTTTGGATTTAGAGGAGAGAGCCTGTTAAAGAGAGGGTACAAATGAAATAATAACGACTTCTCAAATTATTGGGTTATCTATTGCAGAAAATTAGCAAATGACTCTATTTAAGCAGTAATAGTTTCAATTTAGGCAGAACATTTGAAAACCAGTAAACGTCTAAAGCCCATGGCAGTAATATGGCTTTACAAAAGATTATTGACAAGAGTGTTTTAAATCAGCAATTGGAAGAAATTATTTCAATATTTTTATTCTTCAGGTAAACTGAATTAAAATTAAAATGGGGGCTGGGTGAGGTGGCTCACGCCTGTAATCCTAGCAATTTGGGAGCCTGAGACAGGAGAATTATTTGAGGCCAGGAGTTTGAGAGCTGCCTGGGAAACATAGTGAGACTCTGTCTCTACAAAAAAAAAAAAATTGTTTTAAAATTTAGCCAGGTATGGTGGCACAGATCTGTAAACCTAGGTACTTGGGAGGCTGAGGTGGGAGGATGCTTGAGCCCAGGCCAGGAGTTCAAGGTTACAGTAAGCTGTTAGCACATCTCTGAACTCCAGCCTGAGCAACAGAATGAGACCCTATCTCCAAACAAAAGGAAAAAAATGTTAAATGGGTACATCAACACTACTAGGTACATCAAAGTTTAAAAATCTAATAAAGTTGCAAATGAAGTTAAACAGCAGCAGTAAGGGACCTTGGAAGACATTCTCCCACCTCCTGATATGATTTTTGCCAAGTTGACTTTGAGAGGCCTCTCATTTTCTGTAAGATCTTTGGATGGGAGGTGCTGCAGGGTTTCTAGATTATTAGTTTTAGATTATTAGTTTCAGTGTCTAACGACTGTCTGGAGGATAGATAGATGTTAATTCATGCCTGTTGCAAAATAAGAACAGTTTGTTCTGTTTTACACTTAAAAGTGAAGCAATGATCCAGTTACCATTCTATGCTACTATTCATATGCTAGTGTTTTACATATGGTAGAAATCAATAAATGATTTATCCTCACAAACATATTAATTCCTTGCAATTTATATAACATCTAATAATAGGTAATACTCTAATATTTATAGACAATGCTACAAATACTGGCATTCCTAAACTATAATACATTCTAATGACCTTGTCTATTTTTGTAAATTACTTTTTCATTATTATTATTATTATTATTGGCCTAAACAACAGAAATCTATTTCTTACAGTTGTGAAGGCTGGGAAGTTCGAGATCAAGGTACTGACCACTTTGGTTCTGGTGAGAGCTCTCTTCTTCGCTTGCAGAAGGCAGTCTTCTTTCTGTGTCCTTACATATTGGGGTTGGAGATGGGGGAAAAGAAATCACATTCTACGTCTTTATCCACAAACTACCATCACCATCTCTCTCTACCTCCCCATACTCCACTCCTTTGCCACCATTACCAGCCTTTATTTGTCAGGAAAATCTTGTGCTAGCAGACCTCGTACAAAAAGTATTTAAATTTTAGAAATGGAAACATCTTCCTGAGATCATCCACCTCACAATTTGACCTCCCAAATGACAATTCTGGGACCCAGATGACATGAGGCTACCCTGGCAGAGTCCCTGACAACCAACTCTCAATCTAATTTCTTTCTATTCTAATTTTTTAATAATTACATTCATAAAACTTCAGCTGTTAATGTATTCATTCTTCTTGTTGGCTTTTCCCCTTTCTACAAAGAATATATCAAGAATACCAACATTGAACAAAGTTCAGAAATAAATTATACCGTGCCTAGTTAGCCTGATGCCATCTTGCCCAAGAGTGCAATCACTGAGGGAAATCACATGAACCCTGTCAATCCACAAAGACAGGCACAGTTATACAAATAAGCTTAGCATGTCTTGGAAAAACACTCAAGCATTACTAATAAGTCCAAGAAGGCTTTGGCAAAGAGTGAAGGATTTAAATCTGCAGCCATTCAGAATACATGGCAGAAAACCAATCATCTGATACTCAAATTTCTTGGATTTTAAATGATTCTACTTAACTGCTAATGCTTGGACTCCATTCTTCAAGCATCAGACAAACTACATTCTTTAGGCAATAACATATCCCAAGGGAGAAATACCCATCAGCCTGACTCTGAACTTCAGGAGTGTTCACTAAATGTTGATGATTGACTAAACCATTGAGCATAAAGAGAAGTGGTGAAGGATGTGAGTCTAATTACCTGAATCCTGTCTCCCTCGTACCAATTTTGTAACTTGGACAAGTTATTTTTTCTTTGACCCTTAATTTCTTTGCCTTTCAAATGGAGCTGATGATACCACAGAGGATTGTTGCAAAAATTAAATGAGGTATTGCAGGCAAAGTGCTTAAAGAACAGCTGGCACAGAGGAAGCACTCAATAAATGTCAGCTATTATAATTAATTCATTGATAATTTCTTTTTCATAGATATGAACAAATTGCAGGTTCTGAGCACAGTTTTTACAAGCACAACCTGGATCTGAGTTCCAGCCACTACCAGTTGTGTGACCTTGGCCACATAAGTTAACCTCCCTGTTTCTGTTTCTTCATATTGAAGTGAAGTATCATAATACATGCTGCCTATGGTGTGTTATGAAGTTTAGATGAATCAGTATATATAAAGGTCTAAGAATAGTGCTTAGCCTGTACTTAGCACATTGTAAACATTTGTTTTTATCCTGGATGTTATGGTATAAAAAAAGATACAGTCAGAAATATTCCATTCCACAGACTTACTAGAATGAGAAAAATTTTGCCAGCCATTTTCATTATTCTTTGGATCAAAATATTCATATTCTTATTGTACTCAATAGCTATTATTCTCTTTGACAGGAAATGGTATGAGATGAGAATACCTATAAATCACACTTTTTTTTTTCTTTTTACAGTATTCTGTTGACTGACTGTTTTGGCTTTTCCAGGATTGTGTTAGATTAGTTGAATAACACTCCAGCCTCCACCATCACCCAATTCCCACTCATGTTCCCCATAGCTTTGTGAGTTTGTAAGTATAAGAGAATTAATTAAATTACAAAAGAGTACACATGTCAAAATTTTTATTGTGCAAGCAACAATTCTGCTATGTGGAATGCATCAGGCATCCTGGTTAACAAACCCTTACAACAAAGGTTATGATATTCAGGGCCACTAAAAGCAACAGGGAGCTGTTGTTGTAACTCAGATTAGAATGAGAATGAAAAAGGAAAAATATCACTCAGAAATCTACTTTTCACCCTGCCAGGATACCTTGATTTTTGTTTTTGGGGCTGTATTATGTAAAATGTGTGTGTGTATGTGTGTGTATACAAATAACTATACAAATATCTTAAAGGAAAGCTTAAAAGGAAAAAATACAGCCCCACTACATAAGAAATTTTTTCTCCCTTACCTGCTTGTAATACAGTGTGATTATTAATTTTCTGTTGTAACTATTCCTGAGAGGGAAAGACAGATACTCATTTAAACATACTGAGTCCCTAACACCTTAGCAATTATTCAAACCTTTTCTCCATGAGTGACAGGAGATCTGGGACCTTATGTTCATATCGTATTGCAGGCAGGCAACATAGAAAAAAAAATTGAAAGAAAGGAAATAAGACCAGCAAACAGGCAATAGGAATTATAAATATTTCCTATTGCCATTGCTGCCCAGACTGTGTCCTACCCCAAATATTTTCCTGCTAGTCCAAATAGGAACTTTATTTTGTCTTTCAAAGTATAGACAAAATACTCTCATTCTTTAAAGTAACTAACAATAAGTTACACACAGTATATACCCATCCTACTCCACTGCCTATGCATTTGTCTGTCACATGGTAACCTAACATGGTGACCTCATCAGGGTTGCCTCTTTTCATGACATTTCTTTTTTTCTTCCTGGAGCAGTATAGCAAAATAATCATTACTTGCATGATGAATCAAGACACTATCTAGACATATATTGTTTCTATAAGCTACTATTCCAAGAAAAGAGAATCTGCTACAGATCAGTAAGTTAGTTAGTCGTGTGTGGGAACACTGTGTTGCCTGTGGACAGCTGTGGATTGGTGCTAATGGGAAATGTGGTCATAAGTTTAATTCTCATGAAAATTCTCTTTGTTCCATAGTTGTTCTAACCTTGCCTGCTTGGTTGGCTTTCTAAAAGAAAACAAACACCACTGGTTCCTCCACACCTCCAGAATAGGTGGAGAGTTGCTAGACCTAGACTTTCAAAGGTTTCAGGATGGATGGAACTCAGGGCATCTCCTTGGGATCCCCAGTGACATGATCCCCAGGTGTGTACATGCCTAACAAAGTGTAACTAGTGGCCTTAGGAGGTGAGAGCCACCCATCCTAGGGACAAGGAAAGCTTCCCAGAAGTAAGTGCATCTCAGCCACCATCTGAAAGGAACCCTCCAGGTCAGCTTTTCAACATTGTAGCTGGAGTTGGACCACTTCTAGCTGCCTATAGGTCTGTTGCTTCTTCTTCTCTGCAGGAAAGTCACAGCAGAATCTGCACAGGCCCCATGGAGACAGTAGCCTTTGCTTCTTCCTCACGGTCAAAGTATCCACAGCACTTTGATCTTCTCCAAAGATTTTTCAAGTCTCCTTTTCTCTTTCCTGGCATCAGTTTCAGAAGTTTCTATAGTATATGGATAGTTTACTTCTCCTTGTAAGGCAAGACCTAAGGGCTCCTTACAGAAGGAGAAAGAGATCAGAGACTCCACTGGAGGGAGAGCACCTAGTGCCAAGATACTCTGAAGATAACCAGGTAGTGACTTCCTCCTGCAGATAAACTTTCCCCTCCAACATCCTGGAATTTTGACTTCCCTTCTCGGAGTCAGTATAGTGCAGGCAGCATGAAAGCCCTTTTCCTTCCTCAATCTTTGGAGCCCATTTTTACTATATCAAGGTATAAAACTCACCCCTCTTCTCTGTTGAGAGATGGGAGAACACAAGTGCCACTTACATTTTACTGGATGGAGAATTTAAAATTGATAATAAAGGTAAAAAAATATAGTTCTATACTAACAGTAATGAATTATATCAAAGGAAAAGCTATTATTTATAGCCAGGCATATTCTTCTGTAGCGAGTTTCTACACTCTTGTTATAAATAATAATACCAGGATTGTATATCCATTTCTTTCTGAATAAAGGGAGTGTTGAGTAAAATTGAGGAAAGGCTCAAAAAATGCAAAACCATAGCAACACATCGTCAAGAAATTATCATTGAATATTTTATGCTGTGTGATCCAGATACTGCCAAATATTCCAGTGAAGGTATCTGTGCTCATACACATGCTCATGAATAGAATGAGGCTTGCATACATTCTCATCAGCTCCTTGAGGCAATCTGTGATAGAGATTTGCCAAAGATACTGAGTTAAGTCAATATTTTCCAAATCATACCAAGTATTATATAGCAGAAGATCTTAACCCCAGAATGTGTTGAAGAAAATTGCTGAGAAATAAATAAAAAGTTTAACTAAGTGGTTAAAAAAATCTTAAACAGAGAGTATAGAAGTGTGGATAGAAGTGTGATGGGAATTGATCGAAATGTTTATTCGTGAAGGAAAAAGTTAAACTGATAAGTAAAAAGTTAAAATAATAAAAAAGATAAATTGATAAATGAAATACTTATATTTATTTTAATTTCAGAACTTAAAATGATAATTCCAATTTCTTCAGATAAATTACATTATCCAAAGCCCAAAAGGTGAAATAACTTGTCCAAGGAAACACTGCAAGTATAGACAGCTAAATCCTAAACTCATCTCTTTGGATTCCTAGTCTGTCTTTTCCATTGTCCCCTAGTGACAATAGGGAATAACACTTTATCATGGCTTTTGGAAAGAATCTTATAAAATATCTGGTGCAGTAAACCTGCAACATACTTACATATTAGTCTGTCTTGGGGACTGGATCAAATCACCAACCAGTATGTGCTTTCCAAGGACCCCAGAAATCCCTTAAGCAGATGATACACTTCTCTCGAACTCCTGGGCTCAAGCGATCCTCCCACCTTGGCCTCCCAGAGTGCTAAAAAGATGATATACTTCTAAAGATGATATTATCACCAGACAATAATAAAGACATAAGTAGCTTTTCCTCACCAGAATTTTGCAACAGCTGTGACTAAATGACTAATCTAACCATGCATAAAACTCTCCAGCAGAAAATGGTAATGTATAATTTACTAGCAAATGTTTCTTAAAGAGGGAATATGGAAAATTGAAAAGCCTATTAGGGTATGTATTTAAGAAAGATGGTCTGATGTAAATGTTATATTTACATCTTTGAGATGTCCTGTTTTCATATTTCTGGATAACATGATTGATAATAGGAAAGTGACATCACAGTGCCTAATGAATACACAGTCTAAGAAAAAAAAATTATTCTGTTCAAAGTAGATTGGAATCAGTCATACATCTAACCTGTTGTATTTTATACCATGGAAGTAGGACCAGAACCAAGCTACTAGTGCTTGGTTCTTTTATTGAGCAAAAAATTTTCAATAACTGAAGATTTTTATTTCTCATTAGAGAATTCAATATGAGAGCTATACTTAAAAGCATACATATCTTTATATGGGTTTTTTTAGACTAGATTTATATTACATTTACACTATTGATTTCCCATATGTTTTCTCTGAGAGCACTTTCATAAAACAGAGAAACTACTTACTTTATTCATATAGGGGGTCATTCCACAGGCCAGGAGATGTAGGATTCCAAGGATCCTGGGGTCAGTTTCACTGAGGCAGCTATTTACTTGAATTCACCTGGAAAATATTAGCCATAACTTTTGAAAATTTAAGGATCAAGACCAAAGATATATCAAGTCTTAATGATAAATTCAGAGATAGAAATGAGATAAAAAAAAAAAAACAAGAATAGGTGCTTAGCAGAGTTTGGGATGAAGTAAAAAGAGAAAAGCAAAACTAGTAGATCAAAGATGTCACAAGATGGATAAATAGGTGGTACCCTGCCTTAGTCCCCCCACAGAAACACTAATTTAGCAACTATCCATGGACAAAAAAACCTTTATGAAAATTCTAGAATCAAGAGGCAGGGTACAGCACGATGGTAGAGCACAAAACTGAGAAAAGTGCATTAAAAAGAGTAAAAATCACCCTACTTTGTCTGAAATGCCCCTCCCCCAAGCCAGCACAACACAGAACCAAGAAGGATCCATTGACTCAAGATTTCTCCAGTGGGAGAAAGAGATCAAGGTAGATGTACAACTTTCCCAATTTGGGGACATTGCCCAAGTGTCCCACGTCTGTCTTGCTTCACATTGAACACTTGGGGAATTGGCATGGCTAAACCACCTGGGGACAGTTAGGAACAAAGAAAATGGGCAGGAGCTCTCAGTGGCCAGTGCATGCAGGTCTCAGTGGTAGCCCCATGGCCCCCACCAGCAGCCTTGAATGACCGTGGCCATAACTGAAAACCTTACCAAACTGCACAGCCCAGACAGCTGGATCCCCCAACTATGGGGCCCAGACAGTAGCCTTACCTGACCACAGAGCTTAGCCAACCAGCCCCACTCAACTGTGAAGCACTACCTGCTAGTTATGCTCAACAGCAAAGCACTGGCAGAAGGCCTCACCTAATCAAGGATTCTGTAGGCTCTAACTGCAAACCCCACAAACCCCAGCCATAGGCCTCACCTGCCCCTAAACATTGCCAGCTGGCCCACCCAGAATCCCTTTCTCTCTAAGAATATCCATTAACTCTTCCATATGTATCCTTTAAGAAAATTTCTATGAATATCCAAGCACATATATATGACTGTGTGTATATATATATATGTGCATATATATACACACTTATATGTGCATCATGATCACCTATCCTTACTACCACATAGACATCTATTTCATTAATCAGCTTCTATAAAAATTAATTTACTTAACCAGTCCCCTACAAACAAACATTTAGGTTCTTTTCATTATCTTGCTAAAACCAACAATACTACAGTAAACATCCCTGTATTTTTTAATACTTTTGAAAATTCCTCCAATAGACAAATTCCCAGCAGTAGAGTTTCTGGGCCAAATTTTATGTGCATGTTGAAATTTGATTGATTTTGCTAAATTAGTATCTTAAAAGGTTGAAACAATTTACATGACTTTGTAAGAGTGTCTGTTTACCCACAATCTCATCGACACTGGGTCTAAAAAAGGATTCTGCACTATTTTGATATTCTTTTCATGTATGCCACTACATTTCTTCAGAAAAGGTTAAATAACTGGAAACAATGGTGAAATACTTGATAACTAAATGAAAATGGCCCTGATGCTTTCCTTTAGTGTTAAACCTTTTAGAGAGAGAGAAAGTGAGGGGAGGGAGGAGAAACACCCTATTACATTTGACTACACCTAGGTCAGAAAATATTCAAGGCTCATAGAATGTGGAAACAAAATCTAAAAAAATAAGCCTCTCTTTTGTTCCACAAGTGTACTGTAATATGCGCTAGTCAAAATAAAATCTGTCTTGCAGAGCACTGAATTTTTCAGCAGCAATAATTATCTCTGTTTATTTCGTTTTCTACTTTGGGAAAGCTTAAGAGGCATGCAGAGTGTACACATGAGTTTCATAGATGTGGTCTAAAGTACTCATATCCTAAGCCCTTTTATCTGGCTACTGCTGGGTCAATTACCCAACATAGAAAAGAACAGAGTGACATGAGTTTTCCAAGAATTTGACATTGAATTTGAGCACACAGTCTAGTTTTGCCTTTCAGTGTACTACTTAATGCAGTGAAGCTCTACTAAAAGTATAAAGGATATTGTCTACTACTCATTATTCCATGTTTTAATCAAACAAAATAAACTACAAAATGCTATAGTGGTCATTATGCTGAATTAACCAAAATAATTTACTCAATATCATTATTTAATGAAAGGACACTAACACACACACAAAATATTGTATAATACCTATATGACAAAAGAAGAACAATAATAAAAGAAACTTTAAAGTTCTTTGTCAAAATACAATTATTACTATGTATGGACATTCTACACAAGAATGTTTAAGATAAAAGCTTCAGGATTCAAGTAATTATTTTGTTCAAATTTTTTCCATGTGGTTGACATGTTAATGACTAATTCTGTTCTCTTGGTCCCATAACTATTCCATTAAGTTATTTACCAAATAAGTATAAATCTCATTTTTACATGCAAAAAATAATTTTTTCATGTATGTATTACTCTGATTTTGAAACTACAAAATTACTGGGATGGTGTGAGTGAAATTCAGGTTGTTCCTACACTCCAGTAAAAATAAAAGCTAAAGCAGAAATCTTTTCAAGAACACACATACAACTTAACACAATCTTGTCAAATTATTGGCTAATTAAAGCAAATTTTGGTTGATTTGTTTTGAAGATATCTTTACTAAGTATGCTGACCAGTTTATTCACGATGAACAATTAAAATTATATATTTATACTATCTCCTTTCTATAACCAAGTCATAAAGTTAGCTGATGCTTCTTTTTATAATAAAAATGTAATCTACATTCCATTATCATCTCTTCCTTCCTGAGCTTGAGCATGTTGTTTCATATTTAGATTCTCACTGGTTTCCTAAATTATCTCCCTGATACTTGATCTTTTCTTACAGATTATGTGCTAATACTAAAGCCAGATTAATATTCTTAAAACATCATTTTCTTCATTTAACTCCCCTGAACAAAATAATAAAATGGCTTCTTTGTAACTATGTAAAAAAGCTCCAACTCCTTTGATTGGCATTCAAAGCCCTTCAAAATCTAACATAAACCTGTCCTTTATATGTAATTTCTCATTTCTACCTATATATGTCAGAGACTGCTGATGGCATCCTAATATTCATTTCCCCCTTCCACTTTGGTACATTTTGTCTGAGCATATTGTCATCTGGTGCAATTACTACATCTTCCAGTCCTCTTTGTAGCTAGATGTGGTCATGTGATTACATTCTGTCCATTGACACATTAGCAGAAGGGTAGTATGGGATGCCCACGACAGTGCTTAAAAAACAGCTGTTAATACATTAAGGAATCATACTCAGTTGAGAAATACATGCCATTTGCTTTCCTGCATGTCCTTCTTCCTTCCTTTCTCCCTTCATTCTATCCTAGGCATTGTTCTACATGCTAGAGACAGAACAGGAAGCAAAATAGCAGAAACTTAGTGCTCTCACTCAGTGTATTATACTAGTGCTTTTAAGAATGTAACACAATGAGCTGGGTGCGGTGGCTCACGCCTGTAATCCTAGCACTCTGGGAGGCCGAGGCAG
>VBSM01003176.1:39308144-39342625 GCA_008086735.1 Cheirogaleus medius | reverse complement strand
AAAAAAAAAAGAATGTTCCAGTAACCACATTATGCCATGGTATGCATTGGAAAATAGAAATCATGCATGCAGAGCAGAAAAAGAAGAAATTGTAATCTCTGATGAGTTCATGGAATATGAATTCAAGTCACAATTTCAACCAGATTCTGTCACGGCTTCCAAATTTCTTTCACCTAAAAATACAAACTCTCTTGTGCTTAAGCCTCTGCATTTGAGTCTGCAGAAGTAGCAACCAAACCTTAAAGTTCCTGATACACATTTTTCAAAGTGTATGTCTTATTTCATTTCCTCCAAACCATCCTCCTGTGGTTCTGCCAGTGATCCCTGCCCACTTCTGACCCTAAGTGATCTCTAGGTGCTCTGAACAACCGATGGGTCCATCCACTACATTCATTAGTGCTTTTTGCAATCTCTTTTGCATTATTATCTTTTAATGTGTAAATGTTAGCCGTTCAACTATGCTATAAATAATCTAAGGGTAGGTGAAATGTCTATTTATTCTTGGTATTCCTCAGGGCAAAATTCAGTACCCCATAACAAATATTTGATGAACAATTGAATGAATAACTATTTCCTTTTCTTTTCCCAAAATACAAATGTTTAAATTTTTTTCAAAACTTAACTATATTTATAAAAATAAATTATATTTAGACTGTTTTCAATATGTTTACATCACCTTTATACAATAAGAACAGTGCTTTTAAAATACATTTTGTGAAGGACATTAATTTCACAATTAAAATGTGTTTTAAAAATAGGAGAACATTAAAAAACATTAAATTGGTCTGAAATATATGTCATAATGCTGTTCTTTACCAAATTAACTGTATTTGTATCCAAAATAACGGCCTTTAATTAATGACAATTATTTCTTGTCCATTTCAGTGATTTCTTGGATCCAAAACAAAATCTCTGTATTTATTTCTTTGAAAAAATCATTTGTTTTTGACCATTCTTTCACTGCCATGAAATCATTTGCCTTTTCAATCCACTGGATTTTATTGGGAGCTTGCATTTTCTGTTCCACTTTCTCTAACAAGTTCTCTAAGGAAAACACCTGCAAGTTTATGTTCTCCTAAGGTCGTTAGGTAATTCAAAACTGTTTTATAGGCCTTATTTCTATGTACAATATTAAGGCCTTTACAGGTAAATCTCAGGCAAAAAAAAAAAACCCAAAATAACCCCATGAGATGCAAGATGGAATAGCAGTGACATCAAATGAGGAAGATTTATGCCTCCTGATGCTCCATGTGTAAGAATTATTCCCTATGTTAAGCTCTTGTTAGGTACCAAACAAACGGCATCTAGTAATTTATTTCCAAAAGTTATTTTTAATTTAACTGGGGAAGGCTAAAGTGGCCACAGACACCTAACCGCCCTCACTCCCTTCAGGGAGCGAACTAGCACTCTTGAAGCAATTGCCTCACCTGCCCCATAACTGTTTCTTTATTACCCAATGGAGTACCATATGGTAGGTGGATATTTGATCTAAGAAGATTCCTCTCTAGATTTCTGCTTATAATTTACCCTAGATAATGTCTAGGTAAGACTGTTCTAATCTAATACGTGTCTTTTTGGTTCATTAAAATAAGATATTATCATGTATTTTACAGCTAGAAAAGAATAGAGTAACATGGTCTCTACCCTCAAACATCTTGCAGATCAAAAGCAGAGAATGATATTTAACAATTCCTCACAATGAATAATAAAGAGTATTTTGTTAGGTGGAATATAAAAATCAGTGGAAACAGAGAGTTAGAAAAGCACATCAAGTATAAGGTGAGAAAGCATCTTGAAGATGTGATGTTTAAACTGAAATTCAATAGTGCGTGTTTTTAGTATTTTGAATGAGACCTGACGTGCCATGCATGACACCAGATGCAACTCAGCCCATATGGCTACAGAAATCAAAGAGCCACAAGCATGTCCATAGGCAATGTTTATTATGCTGAGTAAAAAAGCAAAAAGAAAGGAAAGGACACTACTGCGATATATGAGAGATTAAGTTGGAAGTGTTTTAGATTAAGAAGAGGGAAGAAACAGCAGGAGAAAAAGGAGGCGAGGGAGGAGAAAAGACGAGTAAAAAGAGAAGGAGAAATAGGAGATAAGAAGGAGGAAGGTGAAAAGGAAGAGAAGATCAAAATTGAAGGAAGAAGAGGAGAAGAAGCTGAGGAAGACACCTCTAAAACAGTCTTCATAAAAATCCAACCGAGGGCCGGGTGCAGCGGCTCACACCTGTAATCCTAGCACTCTGAGAGGCCGAGGCAGGAGGATCGCTCAAGGTCAGGAGTTCGAAACCAGCCTGAGCAAGAGGAAGACCCCGTCTCTACTAAAAATAGAAATAAATTAATTGGCCAACTAAAAATATATAGAAAAAATTAGCCAGGCATGGTGGCACATGCCTGTAGTCCCAGCTACTCGGGAGGCTGAGGCAGAAGGATCGCTTGAGCCCAGGAGTTTGAGGTTGCTGTGAGCTAGGCTGACACCACAGCACTCTAGCCTGGGCAATAGAGTGAGACTCTGTCTCAAAAAAAAAAAAAAAATCCAACCAAGGATCAAATTTGAAGGTAAGAAACTCTGATCTCTTCCAAGTCTTTGTCTAGTTATTGAGACAAAGACCTGGAAGAGATGTTTATTCATAAATTACTAAACTAAGGAAGGTACATTTTTTAAAAGCTTTGAGATATAGTTGACATACAATAACTTCGACACATGCAAATGTATAATTTGAATAGTTTTGACCTGCGTAAATACCCATGAAACCAATACCACAATGAAGTTAACAAACCTATATGTCACCCTCAAAAGTTTCTCAGTATCCCTTTGAAGTCCCTCACCCATGTCCCCAGGCAAAATAATCTGCTTTCTCTAGATTCATTTGCATTTCTAGAAATGTATATAAACAGAATCATATAGTAACACTAACGTCTCTGGAAAAACATTATCATATTTTTAACAGGGAATAATTATTCTGAGATTAAACCAAGTTGTTGCAAGTATCAATAGTTCATTCCTTTTTATTGATGAGTAGTATTCAATTGTATGGATATACTAAAATTCGTTTATCTATTCCCTTATTGATGGACATTTGCATTGTTTCCAGTTTGGACCTATTACAAATAAAGCTGCTATGAACATTCTTATACAAGTATTTGCACAGACATAAGCTTTCATTTCTCGAGTAAATACCTAGGAATGGAAATGATTGGATATTATAGTAGCTGTATGTTTAAAATTTTGAAGAAACTGACAAAATATTTTGCCAAGTGGTTGTACTATTTTTCATTCCCACCAGCAACAAATGTGTGTTCCAATTCCTTCACACCCTCTCCAGCACTTGGTTGCTCAATCTTTTAAATATTAAATATTCTAATAGGTATCTAGTGGTGTATCGTTGTAGTTTTAACCTGCATTTCCCTAATGGCTAATGATATTGAGCATATTTTCATGTGCACATTTATCTTCTTTGGTGAAGTGTCTTTTCAAATCTTTTGACTATTTTTTATTGAGTTGTTTGTTTTCTTACTATTAAGTTTTGAGGGTTCTCTGTATATTCTGAATACAAGATGCTTATTAGATATATGATTCTCAATAGGGTACAGCTAAACAAATATTTGTCTGCCTCATATGGAAAAAGGAATATTTAGGACATTTCATATTTAAAATAATATAAAGGAAAATAAATTCAGAAGAGTTTATTAGTATAAATATAACTATATTAACACATTTAAATATATAAGCATATATATTTATAATATATATAAGTAAATCAAAAGAAATTCAGTGAGCCAGCAAATTTTGTCTACCATTGAAATAACAAATATATTAAGCAAGAAGTGAGAAATCGCTGCAGTAAGAACTGCCACGTTCCCTTGCCTTGATCTGGCCTTTGTCTCCTTTTACTCCTATGACTGATGGTGCATAGTTACCTACAGTTCACATCATTAGCTATTAATGACTTGGTTAAAATTTCCTGTTGTTCAATCCACAGGACCTTCTAAAAATCCATTTTAAGCTCTTATTAAAGACTACACAGGAAAAAGATTTACTATTTATGGAACAACCTTGAACATATTTTCTGGCAGGCATCTTCGGAGGCAAGTGTTGCATCAGCTGTGGTTCCACAATTTCAGTGCTGAATCTCACTAACTAGTCTAGATGATAATTGCTAAGCTAGCAATTGATAACACGCATGGGTGAAGGCTATTCTAATCATTTTAATAGAAGAACAGAAAAAAAGAACTGAGAGAGCAGTTCGTTTCCTTACTAAAGGACAAAACAGTATTTAAGAGACATCAATAATATAGTTCCGAAGGGCAGTGTATTAATTCAGATGGTTTCACAATCATTTCCTTCCTAAGATAAAAATTAAAAGGGCAAGGAGAGTTTTTATTGGAAAAGAAATTCAAATTGGCACCATGCTGTACATCACAAAAATAAGGTCTATAAAATTACAGGTCTGTGTGAGAGAATATAAAATTCTATAAAGTTACCTGAGAAAAATGTAGATAAAGAGACCTAACATTGTCCAATTATCCCAAGGTTCTCGTTATTAAAATTAAGAGGTTCCAGATCTAAATCCCATGATTTTATGACTCTAGTTTACATCTGACTTTGCATGTTTATACATAACAATGGGCACGTACCAAAGAAACAAATCTAAGGAATATAAGACAATTTTACAGTGCTATTTACTTCTTCATTGTAACAGTTACCACTGGTGTTTGGCATGTATAGTTCTGTCTGGCATTTCTCTAGCCAAGATTCCGTTTTGCAGGCCTCTGTTGTTAGTTTTTACTATGTAAATCAAAAAGAAATAATTTTTTTAATCCTGAATTATCCTTATGCCCTTTTTATTAAAATCCTGATATCAAAACATTTTGCAATGTCACTCTAACATCATCTGGCCAAGAAGATGAGTAAAAAAATCAAATGTGCATTTCCAAAAAATATACCAAATGCACATTCTTAAAAAATAATATCCATAAAAAACCTGAAATTCTTAGAGCAATCTCAACAACAGCTATATATCAGGACTAAAAAAGCACATTCCATCTCACATCCCAATAACACTTCACTCTTTAGAAAAGGATAAGTTAATTTCAGAGAAACACAGTTAACCTGTTTTTTGTTTTTGTTGTTGTTCTTTGAATTAAGAAAATATGCCTTCATTTTGACATCAGAATTATTGAATATAAATCTAAAATCAAACGTAGAGTTGGTTAATCTAACTACTGAATCATAAAAACCAGAATGTGGAGTTAAAACAAGAAATTAAGACCTACAAAAGCTAAATGATATTGTTCAATGTTATGAAATCAGATTTCTTTACTTGGAAAAACCAAAATGAATATAAATCAATTTTGAAAGATAGTGTATTAGACTTTGAGCCCAAGCTCGGACCCCCATCTTTATAAATGAGAGCTCTATGTAATAAGTATCTTTGATTGCTTTAGTAATTAAGCCTTTTTGTAATGTGATCCAAAAACAATTGATCTCATGCTGAAAGTTATTTTATAAGAATCAGTGTGTTCTAGAAAAAGGGCAATGTGCTGCTCCTTTTCAATAAAAATACCCTTTTTATCTAGCAATAATTTCTAAGAAGTTAAAAACTGTTATGCATACCAGCTTATGGTATGTATATCCACACATTTATCATGTTATCCTAAGATAAAAGTTTTATAAGTGTGTTTTGTTAAGGGATGAGCAAGTTTGCTGTTTATAGTAACACTCTGTGAATAGCACATAAATATTTGTTGAAAGAATGACTCATTAAGAAACAAATTCAAGTGAAATGATAAAACTCTAAATTGACCTTTAAGGTATTTGTGCTAGGATTAAACAAGCACATAAACTAGAGATAAGTTTGAATGGACTTTGAAGGCTTAGTCATTAAGTAGTAGAGGGGCTTGAATGAGTGAATAAATACAATAAAAAATATGTAAGGTCAGCCCTGAAATAGAAGAGTGTGGAAACAGTTTTCATCACACTGGGGACACTAGTTTTCTGGTAGAATAGTTGGAAGAGTTTGCTCCCGAGTGATCAAGCCCTGGCCAAATTTCTCCATCTCTCTTATACCTTCCATCATTTGCCCTGTCTGCTCCAGTATAATATATTCATACACCAATTTTGTTTTGCCTAATTTTGTTGTTCTCATGACTATACTTACATAAAAATAGATAACATTATATTAAAAGGTATTAAAATGCAATCAATTTAACCTTTAATATATAAGTAAGAACTACTTATTTCTACTTTTTGGGTGAGAAAGAATGTTCATTCATGCCAGGGCTAGATATTTGGGCTCCAACTCACTCCTTCATTTCTTAAGGGAACTCTTCTCCCTGTTTCTAGAGAACATGAATGAGGAGATTCGTGGGCTCTGCCTACAGAAATACTATACCTGGCTTTCCTTTCTCTAACCCTCTAACCTCTGCTCAGACAGCTTCCTCATGTTATTAAATGCTGCATTTCAGGTGTGCCCTCATAATTTCTGATAGAAGAATCCAATAATTTTTTCCAAAAATTCTTCCTTTCCAAACTCACTAGTCTCCTTAATGGACCCGAGTCTCACATGTATTTGCCATAGTTATTTTTAGACTGATAGGAATGCAAATGTTTATGTAGTCCATCTGAAAAATGTTTGAATATTACTTTGAACCTAGAGTTTACTCCAAAAGCTCACACAATTTGAGAGAAGGATTTTTTTTTAACCAATTGCACCTTTCTGAATTTGAAACTCTATATCTCAATGCAACAGTTCTCCCAGTGCAGTCTAGGGATGCTTGGCTGTCTTTAAGAGCCTTTTAGGGGATCAGCAAGGTCAAAATCACATGTAGGGAAAAGATACACTCAAAGTCCTAGGTAGATCAATGGATTTCATGTTAAAAAGTATGAAATGTTTATTGAAATGGATTCAGATTCCACATTACAACTAACCTTTAAGAAACTACCATTTGTTGAGGTTTTTTTTGATAGATTCACAGATATAATTCACATACAACATAATTCAAATATTTAGAGTGTGTAATTCAATAGTTTGTAATATATTCACACATATATATAACCATTTCCACAGTCAATTAGAGAACATTTTCATCACCATGAAGAGATATCCTGTACACTTTAGCTATCATTGGTCCATCCACCTCAGCAACAAACAACCACTAATCTACTTTCTGTCTCAATAGATTTTCCTATTGTGAACATTTCATATAAAAGGAACCACACAATATGTGATCTTTTGTGCCTGGCTTTTTTCACGTATCATAACGTTTTCAAGATTCATCCATGTTGTAGCATGTATCAGTGTTTCATTCCCTTTAATAGCCAAATAATATTCTATTATATGAATATACCACAATTTGTTTATCCATTCATCTATTTATGGACATTTGGGTTGTTTCCACATTTTGGCTATTTTGAATAATGCTGCTATAAGTATTTGTATACAAGATTTTACGTGGACATGGGTTTTCATTTCTTTTGGGTATCTTATCTAGGAGTGGAATTGCTGGATCATATGTTAACTCTATATATAGTTATTTAAGTAACTGCCAGACTGTTTTTGAAAGTACACCATTTTCAATTCCCACCAGCAATATATGAGCATTCTCCAGCAATTTCTCCACATTCTTTACCAACACTTATAATTTTCTTTTATTATTATTACTGTTATAATCATCCCAATGGGTTTAAAGTGGTCTCATTGTGGTTTTGATTTGTATTTCCCTGATGACTAATAAGGTCAAGCATTTTTTATGTGTTTATTGGTCATCTCCTTTGGAAAAGAAAGGAGTCCCTTAGTAACCTTTTTAGATAATTGTGGATATTCTTCTTTGGAACTACATTGCAACTTAACAAGTGGGTGGGAAGACTCCTTCCTTATCCAGATACTTATCTTATAAAGCTAAATATTCCTTATTACTTCAAGCAAAAGAACATAGTAATTATAGAAGCAGATGTGAGAATCCAGCTGTGTTCTATGAAGACAGACATTAAAGAGATTTGCAAAAAATGTTAAAAGAATGCCACTCATCCCACTAATATTTTTGTTTTGAAAAACATAATTATTTTTAATAAAAATATTCTTTATGTAATATTAAATAAGTTTCTTATTATTATCCAATGGATGAATAAACATTTTTAAAATTTCTTAGCATTAAATTCTAATGTGGTAAATATCAATAGATATATAACCCACATAACCTAAAGCTCTGTTCGAGTACTTAATAAAGGGATCCTGAGACCAAAATGCTTGAGAACTGCTAGCCTAACACATTATGCCCCTTCCTTGTTGGATCTGGCCAAACCTTCCTGTCCGTAATCCTGAAACAATGACCCCCACACAACATATTCTTTATGTCAATTATGTAAAATGACTTACAGTTCCTTGCATTTGTCAAACACTTCTGAACCCCTGAGCCTTCCGTCATGCTGAGGCTTTTATCAGGAATGAAAGCCCCATCCCTACCCCTCATCTTCTTGATCTGTCAAACTCCTTCAAAACTTGACTCAAGCTCTACCTATTTCAGATCTGCCCACATTCCATGTGACTACTCTTCCCTGATCCTTGGATTTTTATTTTTCTCTCTAAATATAGTAAAATCCCTAGAATGGAAAACTCTATTGTATTTATTTCTACCTGCAGTTTTGGCACATAAAAGATGATCAGTTAATGTTTACTAATAAATATATAATCCTATAATACCACAGAAAATAGTCATGCCTGTTAGAAACTAATAACATACCATACATATCATTAAATGTTTTATTGCCTAAAAAGGATAATTAAAAATATAATTATTCAAAATAAATTTTTTGCAGAGTAAAAGAGTACTACTTTGTAAGGGAATTGTCCAATTCAAGAAATATAATCCTCTGATGTTCTATTACCTGTGTGGATTTCAGACCCATTATCATCTATGTAGATCCCAATGGCTTAAATAAAGATAAACTAACTGAACTAAAACAAATTATTTCTCTAAAAGATATTATAAATAGTATATTAATGAATTTAATGACACTGTATTATTTGCTTATCATATGGGGATACAGTAGTCCCCTCTTATCCATGGTTTTCTTTGCATGATTTTTGTCTGAAAATAGGTGAGTACAATACAATAAGATATTTTGAGAGAGAGAGACCACATTCATGTAACTTTTATTACAATATATTGTTATAACTGTTCTATTTTAATATTAGTCATTGCTACAATCTCCTACTGTGCCTAATCTATAAATTAAACTTTATCACAGCCATGAATGTATAGAAAAAAACAGTATCATAAAGGGTTTGGTACTAACTGCAGTTTCAGGCACCACTGAGGGTCTTGCAACATAGTCTCCACAGAGAAGGTGGGAGTACTGTATAGTGGACCAATACCACCTCTCCTTTAACAAAAATATATGAATATTTTGCTATACTGATTTTTCATTTTATAACCATAAAAATTCCATTATACATATAATTTTTTAATTCCCTAATATTCGGTTGCAATAAAACTAAATGAGCTAAATTGCATTTTGTGAACAAGTTCACTGAAATCAAATAAATACCAAATTCCCATTTTACTATGGCTCATGATTATATAAATTCAGATGTCATAGTTTTGAATTTATGATTACAAAAACATAACAACATGTAGTAATATATACTACATTATATTTAGCCTGTCACACGGTGGTTATATCTCCCTTTGGTATAATAATGATATTTGATATATTTCCTCTTCATAAATTCCTGAGAAGTCATTAGGTGGAGTACAGTTTACATTTTGCTGTTAAGGAAGTAGCTTCAGAAAATAAGCTTTGGAGAGTCAAAGTTTTCTAAAGTTCTTCTCATCAGGTTAGATGGAAACAAGAGAATAAAGCATTTTGATGTGGTTAAAAATGGATATTGTGTTTTCAGAAAATAGTAGAAAATGCACATATGATTACAAGTACTAGGAAAAAAAATAAACCTTAATAACTCTGACATTAAAAGGAGGGGAAAAGGAAGGAATAGTAGGTAAAATTATCGGAAAAGAAAAGAAAAGAGAGGGAGGAAAGGAAAACACCTCAAAATAAAATAAATGTGATAATATATAAGAATAAAACAATTATATAAATTTCACACAAAAATATGTAAGGGCTGAATTATCACCCTAAAATACAAAGATTACCACTTTGGCTTATCAAACAACAAGCACATTTAGAGAAAGTGATATACAAAGGTTGAATATATTGAAATGGGCCAAAAGATACTCTGCAAATTTAAACAAAATACAGGTAGGAGTGGTATTGTTAATGTCAGATGGCAACGTGGAATATTAGGTTAAGAGAAGAAACAAGATTAAGTTATAGTATATAATAAAAAAATAGTTTGAGGCAACTTTCTTAAACATATTCACCAAACAACATAACAGCTAAATATAAATTATTCAAAATTTATCCAAGAAGTGAAAGATCTGAAATCCATAGAGGACATTGAAAAGGTAATTAAAGATCTACCATTAAAAAAATGAAATCACACTATCATTTAATGAATGGAAAGACTCCCAACTTAATTATAATATCCTGATCTAGATAAAAGCAGTACAAACAGAAAGGTCTATGGACTAAATTTCACTATTGACTATAAATGAAAACATTCTAAATCAAATTTTAGTAAATTTAAGTGGAAAATATTCAGTTTACAGTGATAATAAAAAGTCTGATCATTTCATCTAGAGTGTCACGGACTGTAAAACACATCCTGATTTCAAAGATATTAAAGTGTGAAAATAAAATGCATGGAATCCTAGAATCAATGAAATATGATATAAAATGTCTAGAAATAAAACTTTTAAAAAGATCAAATCTTAAATAAATAAAACTACAAAATCTTACTGAATAGCCAGACACATCCTTAAATCTATTAGGTCCAATTATACTTTTAAAGTTCCCCAACATTTTTCACCACACAACCATATTGGAGAATTGTTGCCTTTAAAGGTAGAAATATAGGAGGTAGGATATAGTTAGTATCATCTTTACATATTTTTGTATTAAAATGTGTCAATTGTTAAAGTAAGCATTATTTTATTTTATTTTCACTTTTAATATTATATGGACACAACCAACCTGGTTGGAGTCCTTATTGCTTACACAATTGTGCATCCAGAACCTCACAAGAGGCAGCTGCTGGTGACACATATTATCTATCACTGGCTTTCAGGAGGGTTACAGCTGGAAAAAGAACACAATCTATGCTCTTCCCCTAGTGAAAATAATACAGAAATGACTTGCAGGCTGAGATGTATGAGGGCTGTCCGGAAAGTATGCAGCCATTGTTAATATAATAAATGTCTCTATTTTTCACGGTACATAGCTGGATACTTTCCGGACAACCCTTGTAAAAGATAAGTTTTGAAGCAGTATTTGGCAATCTGTTTTTTCCCCCTGAATATTGACTTTTCAGACTTTTTTCCCAATTACTTACCATGAAATTTTAATACCACAGATGTATTAGATATTTGCTAACATACTACAAACATCTCTGTGATTTATACATATTATAAAAAGAGTAAAATTGTTTTTTCTCCCCAAAAATGAATTTTTGCCCCTATGGAAGATATCACTCCCATGAAAATGCATGTTTTAAAGTAATGTCTTCCTTCTCAGTAGGTGCTTGAAAGTAAGTAAATAAATAACTCATATCATTGAATGTTATTATTGCCTGATGCAACTTACATCCCCTTTATCCTAATTTGTGAAATTTCAGTGGGTCACTAAAACTCGTTTTATCCTTAGGAAAAAGACTCAACACCATATTTATGAAACTACTGTGGAGAAATCATTTAGATTAAGCAATTAAGGAGAATCAGTCAACTGGAGTTTTTCTGGCGTGAAGTTAATTGCTGGGATGTTTTCCCATTCTTCCCATTACTGGAACTTGAAAAAATTAAACCGTCTCATGCCTTTAGAAATAATCTACATATAATTAGTAAGCCATTTGTATTGCCAACACTCAATGCTCTTATCTTGTATCTTGTTTGAAATAAAGAGTTGTAACATCACAGAATCACAGTAAATCAAAGAGGCAATTCTACCACAATTCTACCACATGTAACATTCGCATGCTTAACCAAATTTACTTAAATGATCTCCATAGTTATATTTATCCTACTACATGTTTTAAAAATAAAATCAAGAAAAATATTTCTCAAATATGCACACACACATACACAACACATAGAAAGAAATATTCCCTCTCCCTTATTAATTCATTCTACTATTCTTTTAAACCTAACTCTTGCTCTCAGCTCTATATAGACTATGTCCTTTACAAGGGACAGGATCAAGTTCTTTGCCACAGCTTTGCTTGGGGAGTGAAGAAGCAGGAAGCAGATGTCTTCTGTCCAGCTCTGCTCACTCTGTGCATTAAAAGTGTCCCTCTCCCACCTGTCTCAAGCTGAAAGTGCACAGCTTTATGCCGCTACGATCTATTCCCTCGGGTTTTTTAAAGAAAGTAGAAATAAGCTGGGTATGCTTATTTTATTTATGATTTTTGTTTATTTATTTATGCCTATTATGTTTTACAAATATGCTTATTTATTTTCATCCTCACCAGTAGAAAAAAAAATGCTTAGGTTCCACATTTTAAACTTTAAAGGGAAAAAATATGAAATGCAAATGAATGATTTCATCAATATTTCAAACTGTCATCTACTGATAGAATCAAAGCAGGTAGTCAACCCTATATGGCAGAATTAGGGATTCAGGCAAACGAGGTTGGTATCTTACTACTTACTAACTGTAGGACCTTGGAAAGTTTGCTTAATCTTTCTGAGCCTTTGATTCTACTTCTATACGATGAGGTTAATAATGGTACCAACCTCAAAGTGTGGCTGTGAGGACTGCAGAGCTGGAAAAGTGCCCAGAAAAATGTCTAGCACATTGCAAGGATTCAAAAAGTAATTGTTATTGATATCAATATTATTATGTTTCTTTTGGCTATTCTTTTATTATCCTTAATAACACCCAGCACAGTGCCTTGTATATAAGTACACAATAAATAAATGTGTTAGTGAATTAATGAATATAATTATAATATACATTACACACAACTCCTTAGAATGTGAATCCCTAAATTAAATACTTTTCCTTTCCTTCTTCCTCTAATTTTCTTCTAGGAAGACAAAGAGTCAGGAGTATCACTATCCCTGGAAATATGGAGATGAGGTTTCATAATTTTTCCTTCTACTATAGATGGCCTACTGTAGATGGTGCTGAGAATCTCAGTTTAATGGTGATTATCAAGAATGTGAGTTATCTAGAACTCAGATGCCAACTCATGTGTTCAATTATTTAAAATGAAAATCTTAGAGTGAGGGTAGAGAAAATTAGAAAATAATATAGATTTCTATTATGTAATTCTATAATTTAAATTGTTATAAATCTCATAATCAAGTGGCTATTTTTATGTCTCCTTGAAAATAGACTACAAGATCCAAAATGATGCTTCTCAAACATAATGACAGATGAATTACAAGGGGACCTTGTTAAAATGTAGATCCTGATTTAGTAGTTCTGTATGGGGCCTCAGATGCGAGCATGCATGTAATTGTGATGCTGCTGTCTGCAAACCACAGTTTGAAAAGCAAGGATCTAAGATCTTAAAATATTCCACATTGCTTGAGGTCAAGGATAAATATAATTATTTTGAGTCAAAACAAAGGAAATAAGTTACAATTTTTTTAATGTATATTTTGTCAGCCATTTGCTCCATAGGGCAAATTTTAAACTCTTCTCAATATCTCTCATTAACTATTAAAAAAAAACAAATGATGCTATACAATGGAGATTATAACAGATAAGTAAAGACAAACTAACATCAATTAAGTGACAACTATGATTGGCAGACTTTTTTTAGCTTTCAATAAGGAGCCTTGGCAGCGTGAGGGGGGGCTATACTTGAAAGAAACTACTCGAATGTCAGTTTTTAACAAAAAATAAGGAAAAGGGGGGTTAATATGTAAAGTCATAATTAATATTAGAAGCCAATGAGAAACTGGAAAATCATTTGCAATGTATATGATTCACAGTAGGTCAATAGGTTAATATTCTTAAAATATAAGGAGGGCTTAAATACAAAGAGTTTCAATTTAGAAATGGACAAATTATGTGAACTATTGAACTGGTCATCCAGAGAATAAGTACATACATTTTAAAAATATAACCATACTAGTAATTAAATAATTGCACATGTGAAATATTATGCTATTCTTTAACTGCTAAATTCTGAGACTAAATTTTTATTCCCAATATTGTCAAAAATATCATGAAATTGACACTCTTACACAATGTATTTAATACTTTACACAGGTAATTTTTAAAAACAATTGAGTAGACTGTATCAAAGACCTCAAAATATTTCTATATCATTTGTCTGTTCAAGAGCATAAAAGATTTGTCATTTAAAATTAAAGGCTTTCTTTCCTGCCTAGTTTAAAGTGCCTAATTCCTAGCCTTGGTATTTGATGTATTCTTCTACATCCATGCTCCATTTGATTTTACTAAAAGCAAAATAACATTCCCAAAGATTTGTTTCTTAAAGAGGGTTGCAGTATCAGATGACTCCTAGGTCCTACGTCAAATCATTTTAGCCCAACATTTTGCTTTGGCCATTGCTGCATTAATCAGCTGCATACACATGTAACCTGACAACTCTTGCCTCCACTCCATACTGTATGCCCCGACCACAGATTCACTGGTCCTACCATACTATGCAATCCTATCATACAATCCTACCATACAATGCACCATCTTGGAAGCAGCTGGCCTGGTAGAATAATGAAACACCTATTAAAGCATCTAAAGCAGCAAGGGCATCCTCTAGGATGACATGTGTGCACTGAATTAATGTTTGATATACAACACTGTGTCCCCAGTAGCAAGAGTACCCGAGTACAAGAAACAAAGGGTAGAAGTAGAATTGGCCCACTGTACCTTCACTCCCAATAACTCTTTTGCAGAATCTCTACTTCTTGACCCTACAAATTTAGATTCTGCTGAATTAGAAGACCTAGCTCCTGGGTGGTACTGGGGAAGCAACAAGGGAAAACCTCTCCATGTGTACACAGTAAGGCCTCCACTAGAGTAGATGCTGGTTAAGGTTCTGCGTGGAAAGGCAGGTGAAGAAAGGAGTTACAATATTATTGGACATGATCCAGAATACCATAAAGAGGGATTGCTGCAACACAACGTGGACATACAGGAGTTTGTCTTGAACCCTGGGGTTCATTGGAATAGCTCTTGGTGTTTTCATGCCTACGGATAAATATCGCAATTGCAGAAAATCCGAAACAGCAACATTAAAGTAACTAAGGGCTCCAAACCCTCAGGAAATAAGCCACTAGATTGTGGCCAAAGGTGAGAGAAGTATAAAATCGATGATAGAGGAGGAAGAAGAAAATAAATATCATTTACAACTGTAGGACTAATTGCAGAAGTGGAGACAGTACATTGTTCCATTAATCTTTGCATATTAAGTCATTGGGTATATCCCAAAAAATTTTTTGAAAAATAAATATAATAAGGGGTAGTCAGCTAACATGATCAATCATAGATATGGTGAAAGTGAGTGCAAGTGAAAGTGAGGGAGAGAGAGGGTTATTAAGTAGTTATATATATTTAAAATAAGTTAGACAATCATAGGTAAGGAATATTCACACAGATGAATGAATAGAAGAGAGATTCCAGAAATAGATTTAAAATTATGTCAATTTACCATATGATGGAGATATTTAATGTAATTGAGGAAAAGATGGATTTTGTCAGTAAGTGATGCTAAGGTAACCAAATAGTTTTCCTCCCTTCTGCATTTATTATCTTTAAAATTGTAATGGAATTAAAGATGTAAATATAGGATATAAAATGAAAAAAATACTAGAAGAAAATATGAAATAATTTATCCACTCAACTACACATGAATAAATATAACTACAGGGCATGAGCATCATAAATGCAGTCAGGATTAAAGACAGAATTGCAGAACAAATGTTATAACACAGATGATCATAGGAATTAAAAGTAATAGAAAAAAGTCAATAACCCAAATAAAATAAACAAAGGATATTAACCAATCATTCACCATAAAAGGAAATATAAGTGTTTTAAATATGAAAAGATTTTCAACCTCACTCAAAAGCTAGAAACACAATAATATAGAAATTTTAATTTATTTTGGCAGAGACAAAAGAATTTGACAGTGTACTATGCTGGCAGGGTTTTGGGGAAGCAGGTGTCTTATATACCCTTAGTGAAATATAAATTAGCATAACCTTTAGAGAAAGCAATTTGGATATATTTACCAAAATTTAAATTGTATCTACTATGCCCCTTTACAGTATTGTTTTTAAAAACAAAAGATTAGAAATAAGCTAAATGTTCATCAATAAATTACAGTGTATTTAAACAATAGCAGTGTCATATAAACTGATATGAAACCATTTCCGAGTGATATTATTAAATTTAAAAAAAACAAGATTAAGAAGCAAGTGTTTATAATCTGGAAATAACAGTGGATATGTGTGTTTCTTTGTGAGTATATGCTTGTGTATGCATAGGTTATCTGGAGAGAGATGTAAATAACCTGTAATCACATTTGCCTCTGGGTAAGGAATGAAATGGGGACTAGGGAGGGATGGTTACTTTTTACCCTAAACCATTTTGTATTCTCTGAATTTTGTACCATGTGCATTTATTAATTTTTCAAAAATTGGTTATGTAAAAGCTAATCATCTTCATCATTATTATGACTTTCAATATTAATTGAAATCATATTTCAATACTTCTTAGGATTCTATATCGACCTCGGAGAGTATTTGTGAACATTAAATGAAATTAGTGTCAGGAAAAATGTGTAAGTTACTAAACACTACAAAAATATAAATAATACCATTTATATAGCACTAATATTTTATAGTTGTGTGTATTTAAAGCTGTTTATATATATTAATAACAATAAATATTGTATGCATGTAAGTTTTATGAAATTTTTATAACATTTTTGATAAACTTAGTAGTAACAAAATACCCAAAGATGATACATGACCATCAAGTATAGAATTGAAGAGAAAATGAATTGCATAGTATCTTCTAAATATAGTTCAGTCAATATCTGTTTCTGATATCAATTGTTACTACCTCCTGGCTAGTGTTCAACTATGATCAGCAAATTAGTGGATTATATTCCTGGTGACACTTTTATTTTCTGTCTAATGATGTATTAACTGAGCTGACATTGGCTGTCCTAATTAAAATCAATTATCACATCAGAACATTGTTTATGGAGCATAGCAAATGTTTGTCTTAACTGCTTTGCTTTCTTGTCTTTAAAAAAAAGTAAAGGTAACTTGATGTGTTAAGAAGGCCTAATAAGAAGAAAAAAATTAGAGTGTCTCAACCCCCAATCTCTTTATTTTGAGATCATTGGTAGACTTTAATATATATAAAACTTCTTGCTTAAGATGCTAAGAGACAGATAATTAGATTTATGTATTTTTTTCTTACATGTATTTATGAATAAATATATATGTATATTTCTATATTTATATATAAATATATATATTTTAAATTACACATGTTGATTATAAATTAGCAAATTTTTTAACCTTGAAATAAAACCATAATTTGAGGGTTAGATTATACTAACAGGAACATTAATTTTGGCTAATACAACAAGTTGGACCTTAATTATAAGTTTACAATCAATTAAACACTGCATTGTATACATATAGACAGGATGTTGGCAAACTAAAAAGAAAAAATAATTTGATGTGCTGCCTTTTCTCTATCTTTCTTAGAATCTCTGCTCTAAAGTTCTCAATGGATTACATCTTCTGAAACTACCAACTCTCTGGCTAATGATTAGATCTGGTCAGAGGAAACAAAAAAAACCAGCCAGAGATGAGAGAAAGGGAAAAAATAGAGTTCACAGCATTTATTCCTTCAATCTCCTCCATTTGGGCAGACTGTTTGGTTATGGATGCGCTTTTGTTGTGGTCTAATTTCTGTCAGGAAGTTTTATTTGCTTAGCAGTAAGTCCTACCACGTTCTAACAATATCGCGAGCCTTCTTTCAAGGTGATGGACTGAACATTCTCACCAAAATTTCTGGCTCCTATTCAAAACTGACGTTATAGTTTATCAGTTTAAAACCGATAGTGTAGAAAGTGTATAAAATAAATGTTAGTTAATACATGACTATATTAGAGGGGAGAATGGGGTAAAAGGTCCTTACACAAGAGGCAAAGAAGTGAACAAAGGCCAGCGCTAGTGCCAGACCTAAGCTAACAACATCACCAAGAAGGTGACTGCACTAAAAGGTGTCAGCATAATCAAGGTGTAATCATAATCAAGGACATACGGTGAACACATGGCTAAGAATTGTCAGCTGAAAAAGGCCAGAAAGAGAGACAACAAATTCATGAATCAAAGAATTTATACCCAGTAACATAGAGATAATACAGAATACAAAATGAAGTTGGAATAAGTACAGTTAGTCTTTTCAAAGAGATAAATAAAAGAAATACACCTATGGCACAAAAAGCAAATAGCTATGAAACAAAAACTGACTGTAGTGGGAAAATAACTTAGAGATCACAGAAATGCCAATTTACTTGAAATTAAAAATAAAAGAAGCTCATCATAGGTTATATAACCAACTGAACCTAGCTGAAAAATGAAACAGTGAGCTGCAATATTGAGGAATTCTCCCTGGTGGCACTACAAAAAGAGACGGTTGATTCTCATTATTCATAGAATCTATATTTGGGGATTAGCCGACTCACTAAAATTTATTTGTAACCCTAAAATCGATAGCACAGCACTTTTGCTGTCATTCACGGACATGCACAGAGGGGTGAAAAATTTGAGTTGCCAGATGTGCATGTTCCAAGCTAAGTCAAACAAGGTGATGCCCGGCCTTCTTGTTTCAGCTCTCAGACAGAGACGAGGAGGGACTGGAGAAAGTAGGAAGCGGTACACTGTACTCTAGAAGCTCTGGCTCTGGCATAAGTTGGATGGAGTTTGATTCCCAACTCTGGCACCTGTTAATCTCTGAATCTCATTCTCTCTTTTGTAAAACAAAGAAAATAAAATCTTCCAGAATTAATTTTTTTTTAGAATTTAAGTTTATCATCTAAGTGGGATTGTAACTTAGGAGCAATGACTCAGTATTCACTAATTCAACATTCCTGAAGACTTTATAGAACACAATTACTGTGGATAACGAGAATCAACTCTAGAAAATATCAAAGAGAAGTTAAGAAGCATGGAAGATGAATCTGGAAGTTCAAAAATATATTTAAATGGAATGTCACATAAGATAATTGAGAAAATAAAAGAAAGACAGTATTTGATGAAATAATGAACAAGAATTTCTCAGAACTGTAGAAATATATGATTCCACATGTCGCAAAAATTCACATAATGCCAAGCAAAATCAAAAGAATTAAACAAACAAGCAACAAATAAAACCTCACACCTGAACACATTGTGTTTTCCATACATTAAGGATAAAGAGAAACTTCTGCAGTCATTAGAGAGAGAAAGGATAACACAATAAAGTTTAAATGACTCACATGTTATGGACCACATAATGTAATTGTGAATTAAAACTTATCTGGGAAACAAAAAGACATCTTCAGCTTGTATATGGAAAACAGATTAGAGTGAGGAAGGACAAAATTTGAAGTGACTTCATGAGTTTCTCTTTTTTTGGCAGCCAAGGAAATGATTTCAGGGTTGCTAAATTCAGAGTGGGAGGAGATAAAGAGAGATTCCTGCCCTTAACAAATTGAAAGGCGCCTGTGAGTGAGTCAAAGCAGACCTGTAGTCAGTCACACATTTCTGGATCCTTCTCCAACATCTCCACCCACACTCACAACTCCCTCCTCCAAATTTCTGAACCTATTCTAGATTTCTTCTTCTCATGTATCCCCACAGTATCTAGCATCTTGTAGAACTCTCATTAAAAACTCTGTAAAATAAATGTCTACTAAAAGGAAAGAGGGACAATAAAGATAGAATATGGAATGTGTGAAAAAAGAAAGAAGGAAAGAAGAGAAAAAGTACATAAAGAAATCAATTCAAGCCAACCAATTAGCTATTCTACTTGCTACACGGTTGTGTAGACCTATTATTAATACTTTTTTTCTAAGTAATAAAATCTCAATAATTTATGCAGTAAAGAGAAAATGTATGTTCTTCTGGCAAAAGAGCTCAAACAAATATTAAAATGTATCAAAGTAAAGGCAATTAGCTTCTTGGCAGGTATGGAAACATTATTACGCATCTTAAGTATCCATCTTACTTCTCTTTGCTCCCATGTGGAATTAACCCAATGTGTAACTGACAAATTACTCTTTATATATACTGCTATCTTTGGGCCATTTCCCTGTAAAATAACTTGTTAATAAATTTATCTCTAAATGTTTCAAGCATCAAGCCCAATCTCTTATTCCTGGATTTATAATTTATTCTTTAGTCTAACCATACTTTAATAACCATCTAACCTTACTCCCAAAGAATATTATCTCTTACAGCTCCCATAGACAATATCCAGTTTGTTCAGAGTCTTGATTTTGTTGTGTTCAGATCTACAGGCTCAAGATAATGTTGCTTTATCCCTTCACCCTAGAGTGCTTTTTTCCTCCATATCACTTAAATCTGAACCATTAATAAGAACTCTCCCTTCTTAGTGGCCACTGGGGCCTTGGGGTGAGTGAAGAGAAGGCAGAGCTAGGTCTGGCTTCAGAATTTCATTCAATTGATCTCATTTATGATGACTGTTACCATCAATGGAGCAAGCAATGCAATGGCCTGGCTGCAGTTCAAATACACTCCTATAAGGCTTATAAAATTAATTTTTTTCCATTGTCATCAAACTCTCCATAATTGCCTCTATAATGCTTCATCTATGACAAACAGAGTCATCATTAGTTATTTGAAACATTACTCATAGAGTTTCTATACGCCAAGTGATCTTCAAGGCACTGGAGATTCATTGGTGATCAAGACATACCCCAACCCTACCCCTCTGGAGCTAACATTTTAGTGGAGAAAGACAGAGAACTAATACATAAACAATAAAATTTCAAGATGATTGGTGCTATCAAATAAACAAGATGATATAACAGAGTGTAAATTGGACAAAGGAGAGACAACTATAGATTGAGTCATTGGGGCAGGATTTCTGAGGTTGTGCAATGTGAGTTAAGGCTTGGTAAAAAGACAGCATTTCAAGAGCCTGAGGGGGCGGGAAATTTCCCAGTAGTACTACCAAGAAGAACAAAGACCCTGAGGTTAGGAGGACATTGGTGAGTCTGGGTCATAAGATAGGGTCTAGTGTGGTTGCAGCATAGTGAGGAAGGAAGAAAATGGCACAAATTGAGGTGGGAGAAAACACAGGGACAAATCATGTAGGACCTTATGGACCATGGTGTGGAATTTAGATGTTATCCTAAGTAAAATGGGAGGCCACTGGAGGGTTTTAGCAGGGGGTTGACATCTAATTCTCATGTCAAGATTGCTCTGTTGAAGGGAGAAAGGAGAAGACAGCATACCAATTTTACTTTGCTCCTACTTCAGAGATAGCTTCTTGAAAAACAGTAAGAGTCTTAGAATAAGTAAATTGGCTTTAAATATCTGCCAATGATCTGTAAAATGCTTCCAGGTAGACCCATGTTTTCTTGACATCTTTCACTAAGGGTATTGCCTGCAAAGTATCCCACATCCAACATCAGTAGAGCAAATGACTGCCACTCAAAAATTCCATAAACGACAAGGGTGGAGCTGAAAGAAAAAATCTTCTAAGATAAGAGGAAATTCAAATTACTATTGGGTGGGCCAGCTTATCAGATAAGGAAGTAGTAGGGCTGACACAGTGCCTAAATTATTATAAAGGAACGAACCAGGGCAATTTTGCCTTTAAATAGAGAACTCAGCATCACTTCCCCAATTCTGATTTACTCCCTTTCAATTATCTAGATCACCTTTGTTCTTCAAGGTCTCAGGCCTTACTGCTTTTATGGAGGTTTATCTTATGTTTACAAAAACTATCATAGAGTGTGATATTTTATGATTCTTAAAATGTGTCTAGTTTTATTTTTATCTCCCCACTAAATTGGAATTTTATTTAGAATAAGGACTAGGAAAACGATGGACAACCAAGGCAGAATTTGTTGAATATTTGATTGATCCATTTTTTATGAACTTGTTGGATATACACTTTAAATTAATTTGACTCACACTCAATAAAATATGAAAACATTCCAGTTTTATGTCAGTTATTTTTGTTTTGAAGTGCTCCTGCCGTTACAATAACCCAGCAAGTAAAATTGAAAATTTTGACAATTGATTTTTGGCTTTGGACCATCTCTGCCTTTATAATGTACTGCTTCACAGGTAGTATTTCATAAAAGAAGTGAGCAAGGTTGCATTCAATCTGTTCAAACATGTTCAGAAAATCACTCAATTCTAGTAGATAACAAATAGGAAATAGTGAATGACTGTATTTGGC
This sequence comes from Cheirogaleus medius, assembly GCA_008086735.1. Lineage (NCBI taxonomy): Eukaryota > Metazoa > Chordata > Mammalia > Primates > Cheirogaleidae > Cheirogaleus > Cheirogaleus medius. Next base: position 39,320,080 of record VBSM01003176.1, on the reverse strand, counting down.
AAGATATTGAGCACAAGAAAGGAGAAGATTCTCATTAGAAAAATAGACATGTAAGTCCTAATGTGAATGGGAACAGGGATGAATTAAAGAAGAGCTGAGAAAAGTAGGTTCCACAATCAATAGTTATTAAACTCAGCTGAATATGATACAGGTAGGCCCAAATGAGCATCCCTGATGCAGCTCATGGTGCATATTTGACATGGTTTTTGGTTGCCTAGCATCCAATGTCCTACTTCCTATTAACAGCTTATCTGCCTGTTGTCAAAGTCCCATTCTGTGTAGCCTTGACAGAAGGTCATGCCCAGCCTCATAGATATCAAAGGGGGTGATATTTCTCACCCCATACCAGCATAGCCAGGAGAAAGCACATAATTTGGGATTAGCCAGTTTGATCTTAGGGCTTCTGAAACTATGAATCTTGATGATCTTATTTACTAATTATAGTTTATAGTCTCTGAAGTGGCATTCGGGGCCGACCTCTCATTGCTGCATAAATCCTGGCATGTTCCCATTAGCTAGCCTTACAGAGCTCTCTTGGTCTTTGCCCATTTACCAAACCAGATCATCTGTCCTGCCATTAATTTTGTGAGCCTCTAATGTCCTTTCAATAAACCCCGCTTTTTTTTTTTTTTTTTTTTTTTTTTTTTTTTTTTTTTTTTTTTGCTTAGGATAGCCAGCATTTGGTTCTAATACTTGAAAGCAAGAAATATGATTAATACTGACCCAGGAAAGATTTCATCTTTTTGTCCTCCATGTCCAAACTCCCTTTAACCGAATCCTCCCAATTTTCCCTTCGGTGGAGTTCTCTTCTGCATTTCCAACGTGTGCTGCTTTCCCACTCCCACACCCAAGCACCAAGATGCCTTATGCTCCTTTTTCTTCCAACTCAGAGCCTACCCTTAGAGTACAAAATGGTAAGGAGAAGATTGAAGCCTAAGTTAGAATAGCTATTCTTAAACTTAGTATCCTTAGAGTCCGATACTGTGTATGTTAAAAGTGTGGTTTTGGAGACTTTAAGTAAAAGCATGGGGGAAGCCCAAGAATTTGCATTTGTTTTGCAAGCTAAACAGAGTCTTGCTAAATAGAGTCAAGGAACTACTGTTCTATTTGGTGAACATATCTGCTTCCATTTGATTTTGAAGGAAAATATCTGACAATCCACATTTAGAAGGTTCTCTATTTTATATTTCACTCTTGTTAATCTCACAAACTGATTTCTTGACCATGTGATTTCTTTGGCCTTCAATATATGGTTTACTCTGATTTGTGTGTGCCTTCATGTGCATTTCTTGTTACCATTTAAATCCTATTTATTTCAGTGAAGTCTCTATCTTCTTACAATCAATTTTAGAGCATTTTGCAAAGGTCAGGCTAGTCACTGCTGTACTGAGACAATGTAAATTCTGCTGCTCAAAAGAATCCTTCTTCTAAGCTTGGAAAATAGTAAACATTTGTCATTAGCAACCACTTGCCAAAGAGTTCCATTATAAGCTTAAAAATAAATGTTACTGCTTCAGAAGCTCAGGGAACAGATGTGTATTTCCTTTTACTCTATCAAAAATGTTGTCTACTGAGAATGAAGCATTTTCAAAGCAAATTGAAATTAAAATTTTTCTCTTTAAAATAATCTTATTTTTGCTGTTCTGAGTAGAATTTCTGCGTAGATGGAAACCTGAAAACATTTTTACTAAGATGCATATAGTTTTTAATTAATTATGTAATAAAAATAATCCTGGTTGGATTGAAAATAGAAACTTTAATCCTAAAACTTTTTTTAAATCTTAGAACTTATGCTTTTAATTTTTTCATCTATTAGATGGATATAAATAAGTCTACCTGGCCTGTTATATGATCACATGACTGTTAATTTAAGCTTTCTACACTATAATAAACTACACAAAGAGAAGATACTTGTAGATACTATATTAATATTGTCACAGAAAGAATATGTCATTCAATTTAAATAGTATTAAAGAATAATAAGAATAACAATAATAGCTTATATAGTTTTATGTGACTGGCACTATTCAAAGCGGTGGAGGGAGTGGAGAAAGAGAAAGAAAGAGAGTGAGGCACTAATTTAGTACTCAAAAAATCCTATGAAATTGATATTATTGTCTCCATTCTTCAGATGAGAAAGCTGAAGCAGAGAAGATAAATAATATGTCAAAGATCCCACAGATTTTACAATAAATAAATGCAATAACAACAAAACATTTTTTTAAATGAACATACCAATATCCACAAATATTCTGGAATTAATCATGGCATCTTTTTTTTTTTTTTTGAGACAGAGTCTCACTCTGTTGCCTGGGCTAGAGTGCCGTGGTGTTAACCTAGCTCATAGCAACCTCAAACTCCTGGGCTCAAGCAATCCTACTGCCTCAGCCTTCCAAGTAAATGGGACTACAGACTTGCGTGACCATGCCTGGCTAATTTTTTCTATATATTTTTAGTTGTTCAGCTAATTTCTTTCTATTTTTTTAGTAGAAATGGGGTCTCACTCTTGTTCAGGTTGGTCTCGAACTCCTGAGCTCAGATGATCCGTCTGCCTCAGCCTCCCAGAGTGCTAGAATCACAGGCGTGAGCTACCGTGCCCACCCAACCATGGCATCTTGATAGTGTCATGAAATAAATTCTTTCTCTTTACAAAGCTCAACAAAATATATGCATTTTTTTTTAAATAAGAGGCGTTTGCACTATCCTCACTTCCCTTCCACATCTTATGATTCTAAGATGACTGCTTGCCTTTACGCAGATAGCAAAAATAGCCAACTGGAATGCCATGTAATTGCTGGAATTTTAATTGGCTGGGAAAGAGAAGCATAAAATTGTATTATAGTCAGAGCCAGCCTAGATTTTAAAGTTGGTAACTATTTAAGTTTTTAATTTATGAGAATCCTCTGCAATGTGTGCTGTTTCTTCAGAATCCTTCACCAGAGAACTACAGCCCGACACCTTTTCTTACGTAGCCTAAAACTCCCACCACTTCTGTTATATCATTTTTTATAAAATTTGTTCTGGTAAATGATATAAAAATCATTCGGCTTGTTGTATAGCCCTATGAATTACTGATTAAAATTAACCATGAAATTACAACACCAATAATTTTGTGCCAAATTCGATACTACTGGTCACTAGATGATGACATATATTTAGCAAAGTTTTAAGAAAAATGGTTAAAAGTATACAATTTGATTTATTAATAACCTTTTCTTCTCAAAATTAGATAACAGGCTGCCATTACTGGATAAGTTCCAGAAATGCTCAAGTTCAATGAGGGATCTTTTGAGTTCCAAGGGGTGGATGCAGGATATTCAGAATGGGGAGAGAAGACAGTCCTATCACCTTTTTCTTTACTGAAAACCCATCTGCAGTGATGTCTTTCCATGCTTTGTATATTTGCACTTGCAGAAACATAGAAACCCTGCCCCAAGTTCATGAGACCCCATAGGCCAATCCCAAAGGGTAACAGAATAGGCGGTAAATGGAGCTGAGCAGCTATATGAAGGCCTGTGAGCAAAAGATGCCAGCCTCCACGGGGCACCAAAATAAAGACCTCTGGGCCTTGATTCAGCACAGGGAGGTCAATGTGAGGAAGTAAGATCTTCAGGAGGAAGAGCCACACCGGAATGGAATGTGTCACAGACCCAGGGAAGCTGACAGCGCTAGGAAAGCCAAATCATTGCCACTTTGGGGCAACTACATACCAGGCATTTAATTTATGCCAGGTTCTTTGCCAAGGACCTCATTCTCATGGACTGTCTTTCCATGTGGAAGCATTTTAATTGCAATAGCTCTCCCAATCTCTCTCTGCACCCATTGGACAAGTAAGTCTTACTTGATTACTAAGTTTGTGAAGAGGAAATAATCAGCCGAAATACCTGGGCCTATCTCTCTTTGCTATCTGCCTACTTTGGGAGATGATGATTATCTAGTCTCTTCTCAGCCGTGTAGTAAATAGTCAACCTCTACAGAGGAGGCCTGAGGTCGTTTGACTCTGATCACTACTAGAAGCATGAATTTATTTCCAGAGTAAAATATTAGAAAGCTCACAGTGGCCACACATCAAGATCACATCATCCCATTCAGTCTTTATCAGTAATAACACTAGTATTATATTTCCCATTTGTCCATTGTGCCTTCTTTCTCACTTGGTCCTTTATCTGAGAGATGAAGGGACATGATTTATTTACACCCTAAAGACCAACATGTGTCAATTCCTTTCATTCTTGCAATATTATTAACCTTAGCAGTTTTCTACTGCTCTCATAACAAATTAACACAAGCTCAGCACCTTTAAACAATGCACATTTTTTATCTTATAATTTCTATAGCTCAGAAGCCTAGCACAGCATGGTTGGATTCTTACCTCAGCATCTAAGCAGTTTAAATCCAAGTGTTGACTGGGGCTGTAGTTCTCAACTGAGGCTCACTGTCCTCTGCCAAGATAACTGATTATTGCCAGATTTTATTCCTTCTCTTGATATCCGTGTGGCCCCCTCCACCCTCAGGCCAGCAACAGCACATGGACACTTCTCATGCTTTGAATCTCTCTGACTTGCTCTCCTGCCTTCCTCTTCTGCTCTGAAGGTCTGATGTGAGTATATTGGGAGAATCTAGATAATTAAGGATAATCTTCCAGTCTTAAACTCAGCATATTAGTAATCTTGATTACATCCCAAAAGTCCCTTTTGGCATGTAACACAATATATTCATCAGGGAGCAATGATCATGGGGGCCAAATTTCTGCTTGCTGCAGTTAAGGAATGGCATTTTCATTTTAGCAGTAAAAAAGTTGAGATTCAAAAAGGATAAAGAACTTGCCAGAAGTCACACAGATATTAAATGGCAAAGCTAGGATTAAAGGCCAAGTGCATTTGAGTTCAGGCCCAGTGTTTCCCATGACTCTGAATTCCTCCTTCCCTGCCCATTGTTCACCTTAGACAGCTGATTCAAATTATTTCTAATCAAACACAGCTTGGCAGCGACATTTTTCTATATAACAGGAAGAAAAAGACACACTCATTGTACTTCAGAGCCCACGCCTTTCCTTCATGTTGATTTTTCCGTTGTAACCACCATCTCACAAACCTTCCCCTCTCCTCATAAAGGAGAAATTGTTAGGGAAAGAATAAAAGTTAGATAAAAAAAGACAAGAAGGCCAGGCGTGGTGGCTCGCACCTGTAATCCTAGCACTTTGGGAGGCCAAGGCAGAATTGCTTGAGCTCAGGAGTTCGACACCAGCCTGAGCAAGAGCGAGACCCTGTCTCTACTATAAATAGAAAGAAATTAGCCAAACAACTAAAAATAGAAAAAATTAGCCAGGCACGGTGGGCATGCCTGTAGTCCCAGCTACTTGGGAGGCTGAGGCAAGAGGATCGCTTGAGCCCAGGAGTTTGAGGTTGCTGTGAGCTAGGCTGTCACCACCCACTCTAGCCCGGGCAACAGAGTGAGACTCTGTCTCAAAAAAAAAAAAAAAAAAACAAGGAGAAAAGGAGAAAGAAAAAGCTAAGAGAATGAAAGGGAGGGAACAGGCAGCAATGATACTAAAATACTCAGAATTAAATACTCACTGTCATCTAGGATAATGCTTTATACACTGAGCGATTAGCTAGAAACTGACCCTGGTACTGGTTGTTCTATCATGACTTCGCGACTTGAATTAACCACACCATTTCCTTTGTTGATTCTGACCAGGCAAAAAACAACTTCCCAGTAATATCCTATTGGTGTTCCTAAGCAGAGTCCGCACATTGTTGACTAGGCCCTAAATAAAACACACAATCTTGCACTGAACCTCAAAAGAGTCTTTAACTACTTTAATATGGAAACAACTAGAGGCCAGAATTTCAGCTTGCGGTCAGTTCATCGCACGTTGCTTTTCATCCTTGTCCTACTTAACGATGGGCTTCAGTGCAAATCCCTCTGTGCCTGTCTCCTCACTGTGTCATCATTGCAACTTTGCTCTGTCCTCTTTCTTTCTCTCCCCAGACCCCAAAACTCATTTCCTTATTACACCTTTCCATTTTGTCTCCTGAAACCTTTATTTTATTGGAAATATACCCTCAACCTTTTTTTTTTTTTTTTACTGAATGTTCCCTTCGCAGGCAGATCCCTGTCAGTTCCTTTCAGCACTTACTATGTGGAAACAAAACTAGTTCTAGTGTCAGGGATACAAAAATATATTTTTTTTAAATGGTCATTGTCTTTGTAGATTTTACAACTTGGCCACTAAGTAGGGCAGTAAATAGATAATGCCAATGTAATATGGTTAACGGTGACAACAGATGACAGTATGATTTTTTTTTTTGCCTCCATTGCTATTTCCAACTGTCACTCCTCCATCGTCCAACAAAACCTCTTTCTTCAAGATGCAGACCATGCCATTATATCAGGTCTACCCTCCCTTCTTCCTGAAAATAATTCTAAATCCACCCAGTACACTCATTTCCCTTTTCTTCTCAGGGGACTCTCTAAGTATCTTAGTCTGTTCAGGCTGCTACGAAATACCATTAACTCATTGGGTGGCTTACATAGAAAAATTTATTCCTCACAGCTCTAGAAGCTGGGAAATACAAGATCCAGGTGCTGGCAAATTTGAAGTGTGGTGAGGGCCCTCTTCCTTGTTCACATTGGTGCTTCTCCCCTGCATCTTCACATGGCAGAAGAGGCAAGGCTGCTCTCTGGAGCCTCTTCTACAAGCGCTCTAATCCCAATCATGAGGGCACCACCCTCATGACTCAATCACCTCCCCAAATCCCTACTCTTTAACACCATCACCTTGGGGGTTAGAATCTCAACAAACAAATTCTGAGAAAGCAAACATTTGGAGCATAGCACCAAGTTTCTGTCTTCTGTATCTCAGGTTTGTCATTTATTAGCTGTGTGCCCACAGGCAAGTTACCAAAGATTTATTTTTTCTTCTGTAAAACAATGATATTTCAGAGGATTAAAGTGCCCTACAATTGCTCATTTTTATAATCTTTCTCCATCATCACTATGAGTACACGCACTCCACCACTGTCTACTTCATTCTCCCTGATACTTAAACTTCCCCTTCCCCACATAGAAATAACTTTAACTTAATTTTCACTCTTCCTTCTCTGCTTCCCTCTTGTCTTAGAGGAAGAAGTATCTCTCCCCTGCAGTTCAAGGCTAATTTTTCCTCCTGTTCTTTAGATTTTATTGAATTTAGCTCTTCAGAAACCAATACATTATCAACCTATGGTTTCCCTTTTATACAACATTCAAACACTTTCAAGACCTGCTCATGTTAAATAGACAGCTTGCCCCTGAGTCCATGTTACATCTTAGTTAACCTTTTATCTCTCTCCTATATTTGTTATACATCTTCTTGATGAAGTAGTATTCACTGTCATCATAACTGCCTCAAATTTGTTCTAAAACCCAAGGCAGTATAGCTGGTAATACTTCACCAAAACTCTGCAGCAGGTGTGACTCCACACCTAGAGACACACACAGAGAAAATAAGTAGCATTTCTTCATTTCTTTCAACCAAATTAAATAGAATTCTAGGTCTCTATGCAGCCAGGATGTGGAGAAAGCCAATCTTTGCTTCCCTGAAGACCCTCCATTTCCCAGGTTCACAGCGAATTGGTGAGGTTTACTGGGTGTATGGGAAACAAGGCCTGTGTGTGTAATTGTCTGTTCCCTACCAGTCTGTGACTTCATCTCCAATGCTCCCTGTCTGCCTTTTGCAGCAGTCCTGTCAACTACTTGCTATCCCACTGCTTATTATGTCTAAGCCTTCACAGATCTGGTCTTCTCTCACAGGATTGCCCTTTTCTCTTTTCCTTGCTGAGGCCTATTCTATTTATCTTTTAGAATTGAGCTCAAGTATTCATTCACTTCTTCCTCAAATACTCCCTAATCCCTCAGAATGATTTAGACAGCCCTATATCATTACCATTGCATTCTGCATACACCTTCTATAATTATTACTAGATTCTCTGATCATAACAGATATATTAGGTTCCCAAAGAACTTATACTCTAGGGAAGAATGTAAGGGGAAAAAATAGGCAATTGTAATAATGGATATGCAGAAAGAATAACAATAGAACTTAACAGGAAATTTTTTAAAATAGTTGACGTTTGTTTAGGGCAGTATGTGTCTCACAGAATGTCCTAAATATTTTATATGTTATTCCACCTAATTTTCACCACAGAACTAAGAGGAAGAAAATGTATGCCCATTTTACAGAGAAAGAAAGTCAGGCACAAGGAGATTTCATAACTTTTCAAAGAACTCATAGCTAATAAGCAGTGAAGCCTTTGCCCTAAGGGAGTTTGACTTCAGAACATATTCTATTAACCAATACACTATACTGTTTTATATACTATTTACACAGTATCAACTAAGATCTCAGAGGTCAGAAGGGATTATCTGGTCAATGGCTGGGGCTAAATAGAAAGAGTAGAAATTGAGGAGTGGTGAGGAATAAGGCATGGTCAGATAATAAAGAGACTAGACAATTCCATAAGAAGTCTGGATTTCAGCATGATAGCCACAGGCAATTAGGAGGCTGTTGATTAGTCTGATGATAGGGGGGCACATGAGGTAGAGGAAAGTAAATGGATTTGAGGTAAAATCAGCTGCCCTTGGCAACATAGAATATTGAATGTGAGAAAGAGAGGGAGCAAAGAAGTCTCCCAGGTTTCTTTCTCTTGTCTATTTCTTTAGTTTTTTTTTTTAAAAAAAACATTTTTAATTGAGAAATTTTCTGGTCTCTGTTCACATTTAACCTTAAATTCCTTACTTTTTCTAACACTCGCTTCTATATGGCACTGTATTAATAAAATTTACTTTCTGAATACTGAAATACAACATTGAAGGAAGAAAAAAGATTACTTGAACTTGGATTTACTAAGACAAGAAAGTAAACTCAGGCATTTTAGAGAGATTTTTCAGTTACAGTTGAAACCTAAAGAAATTTTTTTCATTAGACACAAATTATTCCAAAATTTTCAAAGCTTCTGTCCATTGAGGTTTTGCTGTATTATCTCACAGGTTTCTGGATAAAGTAATCACTGGAAGGTGATATCTTTCACTGAGATAGGAAACCTGGGAAGAGAAGCCCATCTTTAAGAAAAGAAGATAGTTTCCATTTTTGACATGTTGAGCTTAGATGTGGCCTTTTCAAACATCCAGAAAGCAAGATATCGATCATAAAAATGTATGAAGTTATGATCTATACTCAGGTGTCATCATTACATGGACTGTAATTGACTCTACACAATGGTGCAGTACTGCCTGGGAATGAGGAGAGCTTTGGACAGAAGGAAAACCAACATCTAAGGATACGCAGAGAAAGAGAACTTGAAGTAGAGACTGAACAGGGGCCAGATAGGGAAACCAAGTGATGATGATTATCAAGGAAGCCAGAGAAAGAGTGTTTCCAGAAGGGAGTGATGAGTACAAAATCTAATGCTGGGATAAAGTTAAGTAAGGTAAAATGTAAAGAGAGTTCAGTGGATTTGGCAACAAGACAGGCATAGATTCAGTGGTGGAGTGGGGTAGCAGAGTAGAGCACTCCTCCAGATCTCTCTAGGGCTCAAACGGCCATGCCCAGCTGCTCTGAACATTGTGGTTATTAGCTCTCACCTGCACCCCTCAGGGGGAACTGCCCTCAGCCACAGCGAACTTCCCTGCCCAGAATCATACCCTCCCCCAGTGGCAGGCTGTGACCAAATACTTGCTGATGTGGGGATACAAATACCTCTTCTCTCAATATGGGATAACTCTGAAAGACCATTTCAGTTCCATAGTTCTCATAGTGTTAGCTGAGATTGCAGTTGTAATTGCATTATGAGTCAGCTTCTCTGTCTGACCAATTCTACCTTTATCACTTCTTTACAAATGAATCTCCTAAGAATAATTCCCAATAAACTCTCTGTTTGCAAAGCCTCACATAAGGTCCATTTCAGGGAACCCAATCTGAACCAGCTGGTATGAGAAAAAGTCCTACAAAGCAGGCTCAAATTGAATTTTGGAGATGAATCTCTCTGGCAAGCTGGCAAGGAGGATCCCATCACTGGCAGTAGCTGGAATATGGATAACTCCTGGCAGGCTGTGATAGCACGATTGTTAAAATTTTCACTGATGATGAACTGGGAAGGAATGCTAGTAGAAAAGGATGTGCTGATTGATGGAACATCTCTTGCACTTGAGGGGAATTTAACTCATTTAATACATTCTGAAATTGGGTGGCTATTACTGACCAACACTGAAGAGATAAAGATGGGCTCAAGGTAATAAATCACCAAGACAAAATGTGAGAGTCAGAGGGACTACTTGGCATCTTTTCTGAAAATCCTAATCTCCTAAAGCCTGAGGGAGGAGAGAATCAGGCTCATGATTTATTTATAAGAGCAGAGGAATTTCGAAGAAGTTAAATTCTCAGATCTGAAATTTCTTATAAATCCCAATACAGCACTAATAGGAAAAAAGTGTAACCTGTAAGGCAGTGGTCCCCAGTCTTTTTGGCACCGGGGGCCGGTGTCATGGAAGATAATTTTTCCACGAATGGGAGGAGGAAATGGGGGGATGGTTTGGGATGAATCAAGTGTTATATTTATTGTACTCTTTATTTCTATTATTATTACATTGTAATATATAATGAAATAATTATACAACTCATCATAATGCAGAATCAGTAGGATCTCTGAGCTTGTTTTCCTGAAATTAGACAGTCCCATCTGGGGGTGATGAGAGACAGTGACACCCGAAGTATGCTGCTTATGTCCAGTCTACTCCATAATCTCCTTTTGGTTGCTGTCACTGCAGAAAACCCTGCTTCACAAAGATAGGATGTTGGAAGTGGAAGCAGGCTCTGCAGGGCTTTTGTGGCAATCTCAGGATACTTTGTTTTGACTTTAATCCAGAATGTATGAAGATTTGAAGTTGTCTCAAACATACTTTTAAGGCTGCTGTCATTTGCCATCTCAAGCAGTTGATCCTCTTCTAGCCTGGACAAAATCAATTCACCTGGCTTATTCACAGATGGGTTGCAGATCTATTCATTCCCAGTTCGGGGTCTTTTGTGGTTGGGAAGTAATACTCAAAACTCTTTTGAAAGCTGAGACAGGTGATCATGCACCAGCTGGGAGAAAAGAAGGCCCTGGCTCAGTCTCTTTCAAAATCTCTGCTGTTTGAAACATGTCAAAAATCCCAATGTTCGCTCATTGTCCCCATAATTCCAGTTTGGCTTTGAATGAAGCCATTTTATCTGCTGACTTGAACACAGTTGTCATTCTCCCCTGAAGTGACAGATTGAGTTTGTTGAGCAGGTTGAATATGTCACACAAGCAAGTTTTGCGACCCATTCTGTGTCACTGAAATGTGCTGCCAGTGTTTTTCTAAAAGAAATCTCTGGAGCGGCTTTCATAACTCAAAAATTCTGGCCAGTGATCTACCTTCAGAAAGCCATCTCACTTCGGTGTATTAGAGGAGACGTGTGTGCTCTGTGTCCATCTTGTCACAGAGCTGCACAAACAGATGTGAGTTAAGGGCATGCACTTTAATGTGGTTGATAATTTTAGTCACATCCTGCAAAATGTTGTTTAGTTCAGGTGACATTTTGCAGCTGGCCAGCATTTCTCGATGGATGACACAGCATGTAGACTCACATTCAGAAGCGACCTCCTTGATCTGAGCAGTGAAACCAGAAAGCGGTCCAGGCATGGTAGCTGCTCCATCCATGCATATATCCATTCAGTGTTCCTGATATGTAATCATTCAAAGGCTTGAATAGCTCTGCAGCTGTGGTGTTAGTTGGCAACAAAAGTGCACATGCCATATCTTCAAGCACATCGAAGTTATATCGAAAAATATACCCCACAAAAACAAGCATTGTTGCCTTGTCAACATCAGTAAACTTGTCAACCTGGATTGCGTACCACAGTGACTCATTA
>VBSM01003176.1:39220880-39303380 GCA_008086735.1 Cheirogaleus medius | reverse complement strand
TACTTCAAATGAGACAATTCCTGAAGACGCTGAGAACTGAGGGATGTTGACCAGGCAGCACACCCAGCAATTTCCCAGGCAGCTGAGGAAATGTGTGTCACTTCTGAAGGGAGATCTGGGTAGCACGTCACAACATTTACTGCACTTCATACATGAAAGATGAGAACATTTTTGTGATTATGCTTCTTCCCACCTCAATTTTACCATTTTGGGGGCACATCGCATAATTTTTATTTTGGTCTTTTATAGAGAAATTATTATTTTTTGTTATGTAGCTTTTATTTCAAGCATTGCAACTTCTATGTTGGTTTCTGTAATGATATTCCATATTATTTTAGCATTAATTCCATGTTCCAACGGATTACATAGTCATAACTGGTCTTTTGCATAGTGATTTCTAATAATGAATTATGTATTTGTGTGCATGTGTGGATGGATGGATATCATATTTAGCAGTACATGCATAATATATTTTCTTGAGTACTTGCTCATTGGAAAATGTCTTGCTGAGGCCTTAATTTAAATTGCTATCACATTTTTGAGAAACAAATTTTTCCCTCACAACTAAGCATATCTCACTCCATTAATTTTTGTTATAAAAGGTTGCTGAAAAATACCTAAAGCCAGGGGAGTCATAAAAATGTGCAAATAATCAACTTTCCACAATCCAATATGTTAATATTTAAGTGACAAATATTGTTTTATTTATTAAACAATAAAAAGCCCACCATAAAATATTTCAGTGGAACTAAAGTGTGTAAAATAAAAAGCTTGAACTCCCTTCTCTCATTCCTGCCTCATGCCCAGATGTGCCCATCTCACCAGTTTATAGCTCTGTATTTCCATTTCGTAATCTTATAAGATATGATTCTAGCATACATTCACTTTGCTCACTTAATACGTCTATCATAGGCACCGTTCCCTTCCAATACGCATCATTTTTTGTTTTCAACATTAAAAAGTTTTAAATTTTAATGTGGTCACATCGCTGTTTATTATTTTGTGATTTCTTATACCTAAGCATTTCTAAATGCTTCAGTAGAAGCTAAAATGTGTTTAGATACTGCAGCAATGTAGGGCATTTAATTTACTGAGGAGAGGATATTGCTTTTTTATCTCCCTAAAATAAAACTAAGATAAGGATTCAAGAGAAAATTAAAGAGAACATAGTGCTTGAAAGTCTGGCTCTGTGCTAAAGCGATTATCTGGTTACCTTGAACTACCCAAATCAATGACAGCTTCAGTGTCCCTGTTTAGTGTCATTTGTAAAAACTGAATCTTTTATACTCAGGATAGTCTCTGTTTCAATACCTGATTTTTAAAAATGATGTCTGTACAAAGGCAGACCTGGTAGAAGTCAGCAAACTAACTAGAATCTTCATAATTTGCTTTTTTCCATTCACTAAACTCCAATTTTGAACACTATGCTTTGTGCGTTAGCTGTTGTTTTCCCCATGGTTATACCTTTAACATTCATTTATTTCTCTATCCCTAAATATTTTTCTTATTTTCAGTTCTATCATTGCATATTAGTACATTCATTTGCTTTGTGAATGTGAGACTTACCTCTTGTACATTCAGATGAGATTTCAGTCTCCTTTTCTCTCTTGTAGTATCACGTGAAGCATGCCTTCTTCTGTGCAGGCCTTTATTTCCCCACCACAGATCTGTGGCCCTTCTTGCAATCTCTGTTTTTGCTTCCAAAGTTTACTCTTTGTACTGATCACTCATACACATAAGGATAGTTTTCACACCTTCCTTCATTAATCAGATTTCTTTTTGGCTTTACTAAACCTCTTGATTTCATCTATTATTTGCCATATTGAGCAGTCTGGTCTTATCCTGATTCACTTCAGCCCTAAAATTGTTTTCTTTCTTTTAGGTGTCTTATTTTCTTCCATTTTCCAGTTGCTCAGATCCTACTAACCCTTTCACTTTTGGAATATGGTCAGAAATTAACTGACTTCCGTCGCTTAGAACAAACTACTACCAAAACCTACCTGCATATCTGCTACCTTATGTGTTGGCAAGTAAACACCATTTCCCCTCCTCTAGACCCCACTCCAGCCCCTGCTGCATGCAGCCATTGTAACAGCTAGAAGCCTGGGAACTACATAGACTAGAATCTCTACCAGGAGGCTCCAGTTTAGCTTCTACTAATCAGAAGCATCTGCTTGAGCTTTGGAAGAAAAAAGGAGTAGAGGACTTATTATTGTTCTTACGACAACAGTAGGCAGATTGTGGGTTTTGGCAGCGATATTGCAGCAGCTGTAGGCACTTTCCTATGAATCATCTGCCTCAGCACAGTATCATCTAGCCCAGTGGTCTCAATCAGTCACCACTTAAACAGTAGCAGCAGCATCACCTGGGAACCTGCTAAGAATGTAAATTCTTGGCCCCAGACCTACACATGCAGAAGCTCTGGAGGTGGGGCCTATTGCTCTGGGTTTTACAGAGCCCCTTTTCTATGTACCAAAGTTGAAAATTACTGAAACATATTCTAATACAACAGATCATGCCTGAGCTTTCAAACTGGGTTAACAGAATCACCAGGAGTGATTCTGAAAACTAAAGATTCCCAGATCTCACCACATACCTTCCTATAAATACGACTCTCCAAGAAAAGTGTGTGAACCTTTCTATTTACAAGTATCCCCAAGTGATTCTGATTATTAGTCAAGTGGGGCAAGTTAGTCTAGTGTGTTGCTCTGTGATCTTCCCAGCTTCTTGTTTAAACAACAACCCCCCCTCCCTTTTTTTAGAGTTGTAAAGGAAGATAACAGCAATTACATTTGAATGGAAAAACTGTGAGTTTGAAAAAATGCTCACTTGGCATGAAATCCTTTTTCATAACTTTTACATTCTATAATTCTGCATGTTTCTTAGTACTAAGCAAGGATGACCTGCATCACAATCACTATGAGTGCCTGTTGAAATTGCAGACACCTGAGTTCCATTCAGACTTATTGGATGGGACCTCTGGGCATTAAGGAGCACACCAACACACAAAAACTTAAGAACCAACAATATACTTTTTCCTAGTTTATCCTATACCATACCAGAATGTGTCATCAGATGTGCTATCTGTATTTCCAGAGTAAATACGATAAAGGTATTATACCTACAAACAGTACTGCTATTAGCTCTGAGCTTCAGCTTCTTCATGAGCACAGCGAGAGTGTGGAAATAGATTATTTCTAATTTGTCTTCCTGTTCTGAAGTGCTATGATTAAATTGTTTATTTATCAATCTATACACATAGCCACTTCCAAGAACCATAAATTATCTTATATGGTTTTCATTGGGGCTCCAGCTTGACCATGTCTATTGTATTGGCTAAAGGCAAAAATTCTTCAAGTTTATCACTCTTGTTGGCACAAACACTTAAAACATCAAGAAGTCAATAATATCCAATAATATCCTATTTTATCTCAATGTCTCATTTTAGTGAGACATAAATGTTCTGTATTTTCTATTGTAAAAATGCAATATATATTAATATCTTATATTCTATTAATGGATAACTTGATTACATGATTAACCATTCAGGCTGTTATTGTTTTGAGTTAAAACATGTCTTCTTAAACCATGAATAAATAATGAAAACAATATATATATGTAGGGTGAAGCTAAACTATGTTGAAAAGCATCTAGCACAATGTCTTGCACTGGTACTTAGTACTCTTTCTTGACTGGTGATCAAGTACTCCACAAATTCTGATACAAATAATGATTTAAGAAAACACCTTTTGCATGATTTAAATAATAAATAGTAAATCTTTCTAGGAGCTTACAGAGGCTTCAGGGGTTTTTCCCTCTACAATTTTAATGTATCATAAAATAATTTCCCATTATCCTGAAATGTTGAAATTGCTCTTGATTAATAATTATGAGTTCTTAGGGCATGTTCTTAGGACGTCTCACAATTGTGAGATCGTAGAAATGATATTTCTTTTATAATGGAATTCAGGTGGTTACAGGGACCATCTTATGAAAGAAAGATGTGTCAGGAAAAATTTCAGTAAAGATGAAATCAGCAAACATCCAAAATAGATGAAAAGTTCTCATGTTTGGTGACTTAACCTGGAATTTTAAGTAAAAGTATTGGTTTGTTGGCTTTTTCTGTCAGTTTTTAAGATACTTCCAAAAGCTAATTTAATAGTTACCTTATTTTTAGAATATTCCAGTTTTGTAAAGTACTATGAGTTAATGACAAGAAAAGGGCAAAGCCATGGCTAATGGTTATGGTCGAATAAAGCCAAGTCTGTTGGCCTCAGGACTCAGTACAGAATCCATCTGCTTAGCCAGATTTTTTTCCTAATTGAGGAGAAATCAACTGGTTCCTTAATTTCAAAATTGTATCATTTCATTTTGATTGTTTTGCTTTTATATTCATAGTCCCTATAATGTTTCATATTGGTATATTTTTAGAAGTAAAATTGGGGGCCTTCACTAGATTTGATTTTGTTACAACTGAAAATAATACTGGTGAAAAAAAATGTATGGTATGTAAAAAACATTTTAAAACATGTGTTTTTTATAAGTTATTCAGTATGAAAATTCCTTGCTACTCACAAGACTTCACTTACCAATAGGCACAAGAAATGTTAATGTTCTCAGTAGAAAGAGTAATGCTAAGACTTTTGACACTGTGGCACTTAGATTTTTAATAAAATGAAAGTTATTTTATGAAAAAATAATTAAATTCCTAATATACATTTTAATACAATTATGCACTGCATAATGATGTTTGACCAACAATGGACTGCATATATGATGGTGATCCCATAAAATTATAATGGAGCTGAAAAACTCCTATTGCCTAGTAACCTCTTGATGATCCTGACCTTGTAAAGGCCTAGGCTAATGTGTGTGTTTGCGTCTTAATTTTTAAAGTATAAAAAGTAAAAAATAAAAACATTTTAAAAATAGAAAAAAGCTTATAGAATAAGAATATAAAGAAAGAAAACATTTTTGTATGGCTGTACAATGTGTTTGTGTTTGTGTTTTTGTTCTAAATGTGACTACAAAAGAGTTAAAAAGTTAAATAAAATTAAAAAGTTTATAAAGTAATATTTACTGTAAGCTAAGGTTAATTTATTATTGAAGAAATATTTTTTATGAATTTAGTGCAGCCTAAGTGTACAATGTTTATAGAGTCTACAATTGTGTACAGTGATGTCCTAGGTCTTCACATTCACTCACCACTCACTCACTGACTCACCCAGAGCAACTTCCAGTCCTGCAAACTCCATTCACAGTAAATGCTCTGTACAGATGCACCATTTTTCATCTTTTATACCGTAGTTTTACTGTACCTTTTCTATGTTTAGATACACAAATACTTACCATTGTGTTACAATTGCCTATAGTATTCAACAGAGTAACGTGCTGTACAGGTTTGTTGCCTAGGAGCAACAGGGTGTACCCTGTAGCCTAGGTGTATAGTAGGCTATGCCATCTAGGTTTGCATAAGTACACTCTATGATGTTTGCACAACAAAACTGCCTACCAATGCATTTCTCAGAACTTATCCCTATCGTTAAGCAAAGCATGACTGTATATAATTTCTAAATTATATTTGATATGATTAAATCATGCACAGTTTTTTTTAAAAGTAGATTTTATGTTTAACAGAAACTTTGAAATGATTTGTGTGTGTTTGAAAAACATGTCAGCCTTGACTTTAAAATCAAATTTTCCTTGGTAATATTTTACTGTAAAAAAAGGGGGGTCTTGTATAAACTAACCAAGGTTCCTAGAAAATCAGAAAAACAATAATGCCACATAAAAAAAAATGAATTAACATGATCAGGAAACAATGATTCTGCCTCTGAGTTATGAGACAACCAGTCAGCCCAGGTACTGGGTTTCTGTCATAAGCCGCAGATTCCTTTCAGAAAGACACATACTTCAGACGTACTATCCTAATAAGTACAGTGGGCAAGCTTTCTCTACATCATAAACAGTGATGAATCATCAGATTATTTTTTATATTCCTTCATTGTATATGCATCATTCTAAAAACATGGGTTTCCTGCATTATTTGAATCAGAATAACATTTTTAAAAAAGAAGTTTCAGCATAGAAAGTATTTTGAGAAAATTCTTCAAAGCCCTGTATTTACTTCTCAAGTCTATAATAAAATAAAAGCATATCATAGTTTCTCAATCTTTGTTTCCATTTTCGTGTTTTTGCAGTACACAAGTGTGAAACTAAAAAGACTCCACATACCTAAATAAAAGAATAAAATGAGATGTTAGCTCCTCCAGCAAATATTATATTTTAAAGTTCTCATTTCCAAAATGATTGCCTTAGAATAGGGGTTCTGAAAGCTTGGTGTCTGGACCAACAGCAGCAGCACCTGAGTACTTGTTATAAATAAATGCATATTCTCAGATCCCACCTGGACCTACTGAATCAAAAACTCTCAGAGTGGGGCCCATCAATCTGAGTTCAAGAGCCTCCCAGGTAATTCTGATACCTACTAAAGTTTGAGAAAAACTACCTTTGGCCATGGAACATAAATTAATAAAGCTAAAATAGGTAGGTCTGAATTTCTGTAGACTCATTGGTTCTCACTGAATCTCACTCCTGCCCACGGGTCCCACTTGGGGATGTTTCCAAGACTCCAACCCAGATAAATTGAATCAGAATCTCTGCCCTAGCATCAGCATTTTTAAAAGCTCTCTGTTGGTTCTAATGAGCAGGCAGGACAGAGAGACGCTGGTATGAGCTACACATGCTTGTTCTATAGATCAACCTGCTGCATCTTAAGCATATACTAATGTGTGGTTCTACCTGTTGCTCCTTTTTGTTAGTCCTGCTTCCCGGCTGTTCCTCATTATTCTATTAGCTGAAGCTACAGAAAGCCAAAGAGCATGAAAATTAAAGAAGGCATTTTCATATATCTGTTGTTAATTTTTCATTCCCACATCATCTGGCTACTAGAGTAGCTTTCACATGAGTTGCTCTCATTTTGGAAACTTTTATATTCAATTTAAAAATCAGCCCACTATCCCTTAGATTATGAAATAGATCCCTACTACTGATCTCCTGGCTTAGTTTTATCCCTTTTCAGCCATTCTTCACATTGTAGTCAGTGTTATCTTTCTAAAATTCAAATCTGATCATGTCCAAACTCTTAAAAATGGCTTGCAAGGCTCTGCATAAGCTCTGTGTAATCCTCTTGCTTCATCTATCCACGATCCCCTTCCCAAATCCCTTCAATGATGTAGCCATACTAAAATGTTTGGTTTCTTGAACCCAGAATGTTTTTTCTCTCCTCCCATCAGGAGAACACATGTTGTTCTTTTTACTTGGAACACTGCCCCTGACAGATGGTCACCTCGCTATTACTCCTTCATCCTTCAAATCTTTGATATAATCTTTTCCAAGAAAAATTACCTGACCATTGCAGCTTGAGATAACACCCTCTTTTTTTTTCAGCTGATAGCCAGAACATAGAGATAATACCCTCTGAAAAACCCTGGACTCTCCCTTATGACACTTTTTTTTTATAGCTTGCTTATTTGTCTGAAATTCCCAGTGAATTGGAAAATTAGAGAAGGCATTTTCATATATCTATTGTTAATTTTTCATTCCCACTACTGGCACAGAGCCTATATGTAATATGTTTCCAATAGACTTTTCTTGTGTAAATGAAAGGATGAATTTAAAACAATCTAAAGACATGCAATATAACCAAATAAAAAATTATAAGTAATCAAGAAATGAACCAAAGGAAAAAATCAATAAGGTAATACAGAGTCAGGAGTGAAAGTTATACATTAAATGTGCTTTGATAGTCATATAGCCCAGATGACTGCTCTCCCAGATAAATGTGCTTTTTCTTACACCATCCCAACACTTACCCTTTTCTTTCCATCTTGCATGAAGTAACTGTCTCCTGGCAAAACATTTGAGCAATGCCATTAAAGGAAAGTTCACATCTCTGAATTTGTGAGCATTTCCCAAACTGTGTTCCTCAAGCTTGTTCCTTGTACATCTAGATGTACAAGATGTTAATAGATGCTTCATATAAGATCTTTCTCTGGTCAAAGTTTGGGAGATGCTGGGTTAAATTAAGTTAAGCAGCCTTCTTTAATGCAGACATATTCAGAATCTTTATTATGCTAATAAGCCTTATAAATCTCCAAAGGGAGAAATGGTAAGCATTTCTTTGGAATTCTTTTGAGAGACATCTTGCAGAATTAATTGTCAGTGAAACAGTCTGAGAAACATTAGCTTAAATGAATCAGTAAATTTCTCACTCCCAGAGAGTTGAGGGAAAAAGGGGGGCTGGGAGGTGTCACAGAGAGCTTTCCTCTCTCAGGAAACTGATTGATATGAATTGTTTTCTGAATTATGCTAACTTTGTGAGCTTAAAAAAATTTATACATAAAACTAGTGACCAATTTATATACCTTCAAGACTATTTAAAAGTATGCATTAAACATGTACAATATGCAATATATGTATAAGGTATGGATATTTCTATAACTATACATTCTTTTCAAACATACAACTGACTATGGTATATACTATAAATGCATAACAGTTCAGGGGAAGAATAGAGCAATGTCAGCTTAAATAAACATGAAAAAGTTAAGGATACAGGAGGGACCTAAATGGACCCTGAGAGAAAATAATACTGGAACTTATCAGAGTCTTGGAACCTGATTAAGTTGAACAATGGAATGAGACACCATTCATTTCAGACCTTGGCACTAAGTGTGGTTCACTGGTCCAGCTTCTCTTTCTGAGGTGAATTCTTTTTGAGAAAATGATACCTTGATCACTGAGGTTTAAATGGGTAAAAGCTTATCCGATTGACCAGAGTGGGACCTACTAAATGAAGCTGGTGGTTCCTCAATCTTCAGTTTTTCAAAAAGAATTCACCTCATAAAGGGAAACTGGGCCAGTGAACCACGCTTAGTGCCAAGGTCTATTATCTGAGGAAAGCTACTTTTCAGGCACATTACAGGCTTAATTCCAGAACTTTCTAAGCAGCCATTTGAGCTGAAGGAAAACTTAGGACAATTTGACAAGTTTTTACTGTAAGAAAGAGCTTACACCATTAAAAAGTTTTTATACATGGGGCCATGGAAGTCTCTAGGATCCTAAACTTCTGGGTTTTGTCCAGAAGGCCCTAGTGGGCAGTGTGTGTATGGTGTGTGTGTGTTCTGTCTGTCTGTCTGCGTATGCATACATGAGTTCATGCTTCATCACTACCATTTCCATGGGGGAAATGTTCCTCTTTCATCTGATGTGGTTCTGAGGCAGCCTGCCAATCACAGTTCCACCGCCTTCGAGCCATAGGGCAGAGCCCCAGATCTGGCCTAGCTTATCGCAATAACCTGTCTTCCTGATCAATGAGTGCAATAGTCCAAGGGGTAGAGATGTGACTTAAACAGGACCTGAGCCCTCCCCTTCATGTAATTAGATAAACACTGGGAAAGAGAAATGTTCTCTTTCTTTTGGTTAATAAGCTATAGAGACTATTGACTTAAGGCTGACAGGAGCCATCTTTCCTATCATATGGAAAAAAGGCTTGCATAAGAATGAAGTCATCACACAGAGGGAATCAGAGCCCAGAGACAGAGAGAAACTGACAGCTTTGTTAGAAACCCTAGATTGAAATGTGCTAAAGTCTACCCCGTACTTAGGTAAACGTGCTAGTTATGAGTCAATATTTACTTACTTGCTTACTTAATCTAAGCCGGCTTGAATTTGCATTTGGTTTCTATTACAAAGAGGGTTTTGACTAATGGATAGGCCACTGACAAATTTTCATCAGGATCCTGGGGAGTGTGTGGGACACCAGTGGTGCTAGGAATTCAGGAAGAGGTGACCGGTGTTCAGGTGAGCCACAGACCTGAAGGCTTACTAGGGCTTCCAGCAAAGTTACCAGTGATATTTTACATCCAGCTGCACCACTGGGAAGGACAGCAATAAATTATTGACAATACCACGTGGACTGTGGTCAATTGCAGATCAAAGGGTTCTGGAAATGGAGTTGACCTCTAGGAGCTTCATTTCAGGTATTGCTCCCTTGGAGTTAAGCATACAGCCAATAAGAAATATTTCATAACTTACCACAAACAAATGCTGGATATTTCTAGCAAAGGGAAGTCCTTACATCTACCGAACTCCTTTAAGCAAGGTTGGGGTAGGCTTGCAGCTGTTATAATTTAAGTTACAGTTGTTCAGTTTAACCTCAGACTACTTATATGAGAGGGAGACTTGAGAAGAGATTATTTCAGAGAAGGGAAAATATTGACGATAAACTTTGGCATATTCACAAGGCTTTGAGAAGATCAAACTGACGAGACAAGATGAAATTCTGGAGGGAGTTGTGAGAAACAACACTGGCTGGTTATAAGAGTCTTGGGTTAGGGTACAGCCTGTCAGAGAAGTTTAAATTGGATTTAGCGTGAATAAAATAGAAAGCAGAAGGAGGATTTTGATATCACCTAATAATATGGACTTAGCATCACCTGTTTAACCAGCTTGCAGTATAAACATCACACAAAGATTAGTTCCGCTTCCAAACACCAGACAGGAGGAGAGAGCTATAAAGCCAAATTAGTCCACATCCACCGCTGATTTGCTCACACGCATCTCACAAAGTCAAGACAGATGTCTCTGCCCTCTTGTAGGGGGGGCCCTTGCTAATCCAGATACCTGCGTAGGATGGAGTGGTGACCGTCTTCCTGTTTCAAGGATACATCTAAGGTAAATATTTATTTTCTCAGACATTATTTCCTTCAACAGGACACCACACAGGCTGGCTGAGTCTGAACTCATGCTGACTCACAAGGAAGCAGCATAGATGTGTTCTTAGAGGGTAAGCTCAAAATTCTACAGGCTCTGCCTCCTAGCAGCTGACACTGGAGCGAACTTTGCTACCCTGCTGCAAATTGGTTGTAACTTTAACAATACCAACTGTTCTTGGGGATGGGAATAAACTCCAAGTTTTATAAAATGCTGGTAGGCGTGTAAATTGCTGTGCCCACCTTGAAAAATAATTTCACATCTAGCAAAGTTCAAGATGTAAATACATTTGTACCCAATTATTTCAATTCCTAATGCTCAAGATGAGTGATGAGTATGTTCATGGCAGTATTGGCCAAAGAAAGGGAAATGATCAAAATGTCCAGAAATAGAGAATTACTAAATAAATTTTGATATGGCCATACAATGGATTAAAACTTAGCAATGAACATAAATGAAAAGCATGCCAACGTGGATAAATCTCACAATGTTGAACAAAAAAAATC
Organism: Cheirogaleus medius; assembly: GCA_008086735.1. Lineage (NCBI taxonomy): Eukaryota > Metazoa > Chordata > Mammalia > Primates > Cheirogaleidae > Cheirogaleus > Cheirogaleus medius. The sequence goes on along the minus strand of VBSM01003176.1, from coordinate 39,292,098 downwards.
ATAGAAGAACACCTACTGTTGGAGGCAATATATCTAAAGTTCAAAATATATGAAAAACAATATATAGTTAAAGGATATGTACATATACGATAACTTAATAAAAAAATTGGAATCCGCTTAGCTCTGCAGGGGATGAAGAGAACTGTGATGAGGGGCAGACAGATAGGGGGCTCTAAATATCACAGAGAACACAAGTGTTTGTTTTATTCTTCTTGAAGCCACATATATATTCATTACACATGTGCCATATATCTGTATTTTATACATTACATATGTTGTGCACTCCCATTCATAAACATATACATAATCTCACAATTAAACAATATTTATAAAGTCTCACTGAAGTGGGCTCTTTAGTTATGCAACTGTAAGTCAAGTCCATAAAACTTCATGGCTCTCCCTTGGCTCCCAAAACTCTAGGGAGGTGAAGATCTACTTGCATAAGAATCCCAGGGGCTTTCTGAGAGGAAGGACCAAAATACCAACTCTTCCCTACCTGTTCTTTACAAACAACCACAGACATTTGTGGCCATAACATAAAACCTTGGATAGCTTCCTCCTGTAAAAGCCTTCCTGCGGATGATGGCCACCCCCGTCTCCTTCCAGCAGTTTTACCAAGTTTCTTCTCTCTCGGTGACCACGGCTCCAGAGTACACCCTCTTGTTCACCCATCTACTCTACATTTGTTCAACAGTTCTATTCTTCCAACTTTTTTTCTCCTTCTCTCTTCCTTTCTTCCCTTACTTTCCTATATTTTTTCCGTCATTCTCTACTTGCCAAGTTCTTAAATTTCAAAGTAATAGAGATAGGGTGGGAAAAAGGGAAAAAGAAAAGGAAGTATTTCTTTAAAACTATTCTAAGTGCACTCATTGTGTTCCTATAAGCATTTAGGGGGACTGGGGGAGGGATTGGAGGCTTTCATATCAAATTAGTATCGAAAATGAAAAAAATGTTTTTTGCATCAGGACTTACCAGAGTCTTTAGAACTCTAAGAGGACAGAGTATGCTGTTTATTCCCAAATTTGTTTGATAAAACAATTTCCCTGTTCTCCAAATACCTATCTTAGATAATACTTTGTTCAGTAGAAAAAATATGGGAAATGCTGAGTTTAAATTACCAAGAATGTTCTCCAAGTACAAGAAGGAATGATACTTTTTTCCCTACATTAAATATTACTAATAAAACACAGTTATTAAAACCTCCCACTTTCTACAATGAATTCTGAATTGATAAGGATGTAACAAATTCTCTGCTAAGTATTAGTTATAAGTGAATGCTCTCTCAACATAATCATCTTTTAAAACATTTTATATCTTGCTTCCTCCCTCAAAACTGAATGAGTTTCTACTCTATAACAGAACCTGTCTTAGTGCTTGGGACACAATCATGAAAATTACAGACATAGTTACTGCCCTTGTGGAGCTTATAGATAAGAAAAAGAATCATTAGAAAGTAATCACCTGTCTATTAAATGTAGCTAATATTATATAATAGTAAAATAAATAACATAATTTTAAGATGAATTTAATGTAATTTTTAGTCCCTCATTTTTTTCCCAAATTATTCAACTCTATTCAAGTGAAAGGCTAGATTGGCTATCTGGGTATTTATTATTGAGTTAGCCATAATAAAAAAGAATTACATACAAAAAAATCATCATATAATGAAAAATTCATTTAGAACTTTTGATTCACTTGGTCCCTGTTCAAACAATCCTCTCCTGTGAATAGGAGGTCAAAGCCCCACCTACGACAGCAACATCTTTGCCCATCTAAGCTTTTAATTATTGTAATATTTACATTGTATGATCTGATGTTCTATGCAAATAGGATTCAAATCAACTGTAAAGTAAAAATAGAAATGTTATTGTGAATATAGGATTTAATGCAATTGATGAAAATAACGTTGGAGAAATACTATAATCAAAGCCTATAAAAAGATTAAGATCTGGCAGACTTAGAATTGCCAAAAAAATCAACATAAGAATGAAAAAATAGGTCCTTCAGAAGTGATTAAGAGAAGTGCTTGAGAAAAATGGTAAGCCCTCAAATATACTTGCAGAAATAACTCTTTGTGATTATTCCATGAAAGTCAAATATGAAGGCAGTCATGCTCTATCATACTTTTTTTTGAAAAACACTACATCAAAAGAATCAACTTGCTTTACTCTTTGTTCAACAAATGAGAACTACTGAAATTGTAACCTAAATTTTGTTAAACATAAGATAGTAAACTTATTTTTATAATATTGTTTCATTTGCCAAGAAACAGTTGACCTTGTTCATCATTTACTATGGATTTTTCTCCCTATTTTAAAGGGACTCATTTTAAGATATTTTCCATTACCAATTACTCTCAGACAATGAGGATTTCCTGCACTGATATTCTCCTAGTTGAAACATATCTAAAAAGTCACATTGAAGTTTTGAGCCCTGTTTTATCAATGAGTTCCTGATTCTGGTTTTGGAAATTACAGTTAGTTGATTTAACCATGCTAAATCCCATGCCTGAGATTGTTAAAATATTAAACCTTTTATCTTTAATAGGATGGCATTTGGCTCTGAACACTATACTTTTGATGGCAAGGGACAGAGAAATGGTTTTTCCTGTCTACTCCTGTTCCTTTTATGGGTCAGTTCAGAAGTCTTTCTCTCCAGGAGGCCTTAAGTCCATCCTCTAGCCTCTTATATCAGGCTGCTTTTATTTATAAAACCATAGGTCCATTCTGAGAGGGCAAAGGGATGAAATTAATAATTATGGTAAGACAACAGGGATAAACTGGAACTGTGCTGGGACAGATGGTCACCCTCCTTATATTGCCACTGTAGTACCCACTTTGTTTTGCCTTGAACTACAATTGCTTACATGTCTGCCTCTCTTAATCTTTCCTTTTCCTCTCTAGTCTTCATAATATCATCATCACCACCACCACAATTATTAGAGGTAAACTGTCATGTGATGGAAATTTTACTATGTGTTGGGTACATAATGCACCTTACATTACCAACTCATTTAATCCTGTAAAAACTATAGGAGGATGGCATTAATATTATCATCATTTTATAGAGAAATTATCAAGGCAAGAAAAGATTAGGTAACTAGTTCAAGTTCACAAAACAGGAGGTGGCAGGGCCAGGATTCAGTTTCAGTTTGGTTTATTACTATTCCTGTTTTGTGTCCCCAAATAGAACAGACAAGGTGCTAAACAGTCATTTCAAAAGTAAATGACCCCTAGATTCAAACACTTACATTCCTACTTCTAAATATTAGTGGAAAAAAAGGTTTGGGATACAAACCATGTCAATATATTAATAATAGTTTGTGTTCTACCCAAACCAGGGGTAATTTCTTTTAAAAACACCATACACACAAAACGTTGTCCTTAATCTTTGCAGACCGACATTAGAATTATTAGACTTAATTTGGCAAAATAAGTTATTGGAAGGAACATACACATTTCTCAAGTTGTTGTTTGATTAGTTTAACCACAGTGTCTATAAGTGGAGCTGGCAGCTGTATTTTCCTTAACAGGTTAAGTGTTTCTCAGCTATCCTTGACAGTAAACAGAAAGGCATTGTTAAAGGTTCATGGAAAAGAGGGATAACATTTAATTAGAAAAGATGGTGTATATATACATGACTTCTTAAATGAACTATTTTGCTAGATTTGAGATATGTTGAAAACAGCCTTGGGCTGGGATTGCCAGCCAAGTGTGTGAAGTCTTCTGCTACTTAGTAAACAGAACCACCATTGATTTTGATTATCCACACACTTATGCCAAGAAAAACCACAGGCCTAAAAGATGAAGTTGGACTTATAGCCACGTATGTTTCTTAGACTGATCCCGTCAAACAGATGACCTCCAATCTTGAGGGGAACTTTGCGAATCTAGTAAGTATCAATCATACAGACTAGCAGATAGGATTTTATTGACCCTTAAAGAGTAAACCATTTGCAGTCTTCTGTCTTTATCAAAAACCAAAACATGCATCTAAGTAAGACCTTGGCATATTTGATATCTTATCCTGATTTAAGTCCTGCAGAATATCAAATTCCTGTCCTCCTCCACAGCTCCAGGGAGCTACTCCTTTAAAAGTTAGTTTGGAAGCTTTTTTAATGCATGAGTGTGCTCAGCCTAGTCCTGTAGGAGGTGTGGAGGAAGAAAGGAATTTGTCTGGGGGAATTGAAACATATTAAAAAACAAAATACAACACAATAACATTAAAAAAACCCAAAACGACAACTAATCTTATGATTTGGCCACAGACCACTCAAGAGATGGGTTTGTAAACCAGGGCTTAGTAATTTTCCAGTACACTGATGGGTTGACTCCTACTCCATATATTGGAACTAAAAATAATGATACTAATTTCAAAACTCAGTTTTAGAGTACGGGTTTAAAATGTGTATCTCTCTCTTCTATCGTAGCTGACATATTTGAAGTGACAATGAGATGGGTTTTTTTCTCCCACAGGAAAGTCTATATTACATCAAACCAAACTACAGCATTCAGAACTGGAATAGTTCAACCTTTCACTGAGGCCCACTATTCTCCAAGGTTGTCCCTGTAGTTATTTATTCAAGACAAGAACAGATCTTACACATGCAAATTTTAGCTTTCTATCCATTGTATCTGCTTCTCTAAAACTTGAAAACTTTTCCATGGAATACAAATAGAGTTGTTGTAGAAGGTGAAAAAAAGTGTTCCTCTTCCCAAATATACATATAATGCGAAGACATATGAGTAGTTACAAGTTTTCAGTAGCCATATTAAAGTGTTTTTAAAAACTGGGATTTTAAATAATATATAATTTACCCACTATATCAAAAATATTATCAGCTCAACATGAACATTGTTTTCCTGGTATAAGTCTTTGAACTCTTATGTATATTTTTATTTTACACTAACAGTACATCTCAATTTGAATTAGCTACATTTTTAAGTGCTCCTCCCAAAAAGGAAAAAGTGCTCTACATCCAATATGTAGATATGCATCCAATATGCTGCTGTTAGCATAGCTCCAATGTTTGTAAAACAGAATTATTTACTTCTTTACTGCAATGTCTTTTCATAGCCATAGACATGCTAATGTGCATCAGACATGCTTATTAACATCTGCTCAGGCAACACCATTGGACATGCTGTACTACACCATACAGTGCCCTTAGGAAAAACATTATGCCACTGGGATTTTGAAGATATGGCGAACAAGTGACTTATAGCCCTGGATTTTACTACCAGCTTTGCCACTTACTAGAGGTAGTCAACAATGCACAAAATACTAACCACTCTTAAATGTCTCCTTATCTGGAAAATGGAAATTTTACCATCATTGCAAGACTGCTCTGATGACTAAATGAGAACATTACTAAAGCCCCTAGAAAAGTGCCTGGCGCACAGTAGGCATTCAAAAAATGTATTATATATATTTTTTCTGTATTTATGGTATTAGAAGGCATAGAGTATCATATAACATATGTAACATGTTTGAAGCTATGTATGAGTTTAAAGTTTTGAATAAATCCTACAATGTTAGTAAATTTTTCCAGGGACTTGATTTAGAACTGTTTCAAATCTGCACCTAGAAACCTTAAGTATAGATTGGAGGTAGGGCTCTCAGAGAGAAAAAAGGGCATTTTATTCTGGCTCCAAGCTTTCCACTCCCACTTTAGGTGGAAAAACTCTTTATTAGACTTTAGATAAGCTTCCTTTTGAAGAAAAAGACCCACAGTTAAAATAATCTACCGTAATAGGGAATTTAAGAATGGAATAAAATGTACACCCAAGTCTGCAAAAAAGTTCTATTTATTAGAGGTAAATAGCCTTGTGAAGTAGGTTGCTAGGAGAATTGGTCATTTATAATGAAATGGTAATTCCTTATATTTATGAATAGGAAAACATATCTATAGATTATAATGGACTACTACAAAATGAGTCCTATGCAAATCACATTAATGAATTTGCTGCTGAACAGTCCACATTTCACTAGCTGAAAAACTGACAATTCACTACTATTTAACAAAAATTAAAGACAGAGTGGTTTGGAAGTAGCTTTGACTTTGCTCTTTTTTGATTTTCAAAAGTGAGAAAAAGGATCAAAGCTGCAATTCTGTGAAGTTTCCACAGATAATAATTAAATTTCAAGAGCGTATAATGGAAAATTCTAGGTAATATCCAATCTTCATAGTGATTTATTTTGAAGACTAGCTTTATGCTGAAATTGTACAAACATTTTTCAATTCAGTAAAAAATAACTGCAAAATTGTAGATCTAATTTAGCAAAAACAGAAAGTCCTGGTAAAACAGAGAATACATATAGTGTTTTTGCACAGAAATAAAATTAATTTTAAGAATCCTTCCAGAAACTGCAGTTGGAAGAGCAATTACTTTGGCCCTTAGGCTATCAAGGGTCCTACTCTATGTACAGATGGTCCCCAACTTATGAGGGTCCAATTTATAATTTTTGAATTTTTGATGGTGTGAAAGCAATATACATTCAGTAGAAATCATACCTCAAATATTTATACAACCATTCTTGTTTTCATGTCCAGTATAGAATTCAATGATATAGTCAACATTTTATTATAAAATAGGCTTTGTGTTAAATTGTGTCCAACTGTAGACTAATGGAAGTATTCTGAGCATGTTCAAGGTAGGCTAGGCTAAACTATGATGTTTGGTAGGTTAGGTGTATTGAATGCATTTCCAACTTACGATTCTTTCAACTTAGGGTGAGTTTATCAAGGCCTAATCCCATGGTAAATCAAGGAGCACCTGTACTTTCTTTTAGGTGACGCACTAGGGCATTCAAGAAGAAACATCACTTTCATTTACTAAAAGTGGCACTGTCTTATCTGCTATTAATAAAATAGCCCCTGCCTAGATTGGTCTTCTATGCATGTTTTCCTCAACACTATTTTCTCATTTTTAATTAATTACATTTGTAATTCAAAGAAATAGTTCTTTGAATGGAAGACCCAGGAAGATGGGTAAAATCAAAGAGGCTAAAAATAATTGACCTTATAAAAGTTGCTCAGGAAGATTTTTTATATGGTGGGACTATCATGGTTCGGGTCTCACCAGCTCTGGCCTGGACAACTGCAGCTGATTCCTATCTGTGCATATTTGGGTGTCTCTAGACTTGATAAAATGTGAAACTTCCTAACTTTTAAAGTAAATACAAAATTAAAATAAATAATAGAAATCACAACAGACACCAAAGCAAGCAGCTACTGGTTAAGGAAAAAATGCCTGGGAAACAGGCCAGTGGGGTTGTGAAATGAAAACTCTTGATTTAATGCACTTTGTTAAAATAGGGTTTTAAAAAGCAACTAAAAGAGAAAATTTCCCCAACTAACTTTAAAATAAATCTTCTGTATTATCGGTTACATTAAAATAATGGAGAAGTATCCTGAAGTGGATTAAAGAGATTTATTTTTGTCTCATTTATTTTTCAGTATCAGTATCAATGTGAGATACTCAGTTTTTTAATTATAAAGATGAATTATGATTGTTATTTTGTTTTTGAGGCATTTCATTCAAAGCTCATATCAATAATTATTTCTTAAGCACTGATTATTATTTTAAAGGTACCCTAAAGTCAAATATTCTTTATAATCAAATAGGAAAATCTGTTGAAGGCTTATCATATGCCATGCTCCCTTCTAAGTGCTTAACATGTTATGTGAACTTATTTCATACTGACGACAACCATTAAGATTAATGGTCTGATTATTTAATGCCTATTTTTTTTCAGATGATTAAAAGGAAGGAAAGAGCAAGATTATATAAGTTGTGCAAGATAACCCAGTTCATAAGAGATAGACCCAGGATTTGAAGCCATATTGAGTGCCAAAGCCTACAGTTTTCACCATCACTTTCTACATCTGTCTAAAATAACACATTATATACAATGACAATGCTAACATCTGTAATACTGACATACATTATTAACTAAATTCATTTACACAGGGCAATGCAGGTTGTTCTGCAAACAAATAGCTTCGAATCTAAAGAGTGTTAAGATAACATAAATAGCTTTGATGCAAGACATACTAGGCGTCATATGGTTTTTTTCCAATTTAAAAAAGAATTATTGTTCAGAGAAACTCGGAAGGGCAGAGTGGGAATAAGTGAAAGACTACTTATAAATTTTCTGAAAATAAGGTAGCATTTTTTGGAGTCCTCTGGCAGACATAGAGTCAGAAATCTTACGTTTAAAACCTTGACCTGGTCTTGCTCAAGTTAATTAACCTCTTTGAGCCTTTTTGGATTTATCTGACAGTTAGTCAGCATTCAGTAAGAACAAATGCATTTTAGTCAGGACTTTTTCAGTAAGAGATTGAATGTCATTGAATTAGATCAAGCATCAAAGGAATTTTTCAGAAGGGTACTGAAAGAAATGAAGGGAATTTTAGAAAATACGAGAGCTTTAGGGGGCTTGAGGAATTGGAACTGGGACTCTGACTGGTTCAGTTTGGGTCACTTTTCCAATAAAGGGAGGCTAAAATTGGTCAGGCCAGAACCCACAGCCAGGGAAATGAAATTAGACTGGCAGCCCTACCAGAATCACAAAGTTCCCAAAACGGCAGACTGAAGAACAGATGCCAAAGGAATCTGAAAACGGTATCACAAACATAAGTGCTAATAAATACAAATAATGACATTAACAGAGACAAATAAACGTTTCCCACATTCTAGGCACTGTTCTAAGTATATCACATGTAGTATGTAGTAAAATGCTTGGAGGAAAATACAGGTTATGCACAGGGTACTTATTTGAATGTAATGTAGGGGAGGAGTGGGGTAGTAGTGAAGAGGTCTCAGTTGATGAAAAGCCTTGAATAGGAGGCTAAGGTTGTATTTAATATTATTAACAAGTCAGAGCCAATGCAGTTTGTCAAAGCACAGAAGAGAGTGTGGCACTATGGAATAGTGGAAAGACGCCAGCATGGGAACCAGGAGATCTGAGGTCAAAGCATAGAAGGCAATATAGTCACATTTCTATATTAGGATAACTAACGTGGATTAGAGGAGGTAGAAATGGGAGGTGGGGAATTTAATTAATAAGCCATTTCAAGTGAAATTCAGCAAAGATGAAGTAGTAGCAATGGAAAGGAAAACAAAAACAAAAACAAATGGCTTTGGAAAAGTCAAACTGTCAGTAAACAGAGATGGATATGAGGGATAAGACTTCCAAATGGCTAGAAAGTTCCCCACTGAAGGATTACATGATGATGGTACTTAGTAGCTAAAGTGGCAAAGTTATGTGAGAACTAATTTAAAGGGAATGATGATGAATTTGGTTTATTCACTAGTATGCGGAGCCCAGAAAACTCAGACTTCTGGAGTAGATGAAATTACAAAAAGACAAGAACACAGAGAAAGAAGAAATGAAGATACAACAGACTGATACTTAAATTCTAATGCAAAATGTGTTTAGCCAACAGGTTCGTAAAATTTTAAAAATGTAAATTTATTAGGATTTATTAGTAACACAATTACACAGAATAAAGTTCAGAAGTTCATCAATGATGGTCACCAATATGTGCTTCTTTGTGACTTTTAAAACCATTTTTCTCACAATTCAAATTTACTCATATTATAGTTGAATTTCATACATAACTTCACAATGTGGAGAGCACAGGTCTTCCATTGGTAAAATCAATGAAAACATATCTTTCATGAAAGGCACATAAAGAATCTAACACATTTAAGGAACTTTGATAACTTTGAATTCCTTTATATTACAAAGAAGAAAATCCCCCAAATGAAACAGACATGAATGTAATTTATGGTTATCCCCACACACACACCAATACTTTAACAAATATACTTTAACAAAACGATGACACATAAACTAAACTTAGAAACTACTTACCAGCGATGCTTACTGAAAGACTAGTATTTTCAAGATGAGTAAAAAAAGGGAGGTAGGATGGGGAGTGCTGTTCATTTTGCTGAAACAAGGTCACAGAGACACGTTGTGAAAAGTCAAAAGAAAATTATTCTATCAAAATTCAATATCTACCTGTTATGTAACACTTATTCGAGCATACAATCACTGACTTTATTAAATACTATTACTCATTTTCTAAGTGTAATTGTCCATTTTATTCTCAGAAATAATAGCATAATTTAAAAAGAAATAATAGAAACTCGAGCAAGTAGAAGAAATTTGAGTATCTTCGGAAAAAAAGTAATTCTAACATCATGTGATAATTAAATTTGAAATTAGTTACGTATATAAATTTAAAGCCTGCATTACATCAGCAATAGAATATTCAAAGATCTTTTTTGTTATCTTCCAAACAAGGAACTATCATGTATGCTAGGTACAAGGGACTTCCCAAAGGAAATACACAAATGAATGTCTCAAAATTCATTATGCTGACATTTGTCTTGCCCACAAAAATCCTCTCAATATCCACCTAAACTTAGTTATAAATAAAAATGTAATTATTTAAAATGTATAAAAATTAATCTGATATCACCTTTAAGGCAATGAATGAATACTAGCCAAATATTAAAATTCTAAGTGAAAACAAAGTGAATAAAAATTAAGTGTTTGTAAGTCTAGAGAGCATATCCTCAAAAATCTGGACTTTCAGTTTTTCAAACCAAATCTAATGTGGAACCTAATGTAAAATTAAACTGTTACTTTTGTAAAAGAAAAATCAAAATGCACACAATTTAAATAATTGATCCAAAGCCAGGTACAGTCATCCTCTTTAAGAACTTTTCAATAAAACACATTAAATTTAAAGAACAAATTGTGTTATTAAAATAGTCTGTGCAATGTTTGTACAAATAACATTTTATGAATACAAGTATACATATAATCAAGATAAGGGCTGCAATGTTTTCTAATATTAATTACTGTACTTAAAAATTTACAAGACACGAACATAAATAAATCTGTTTAAAACTGGCAAACATAGTAATGGTCTGTCATTCAGTACAAGGTACTTAATATTTATGTTATTTCCAAAGCCATCACGCTAGAATTGTAAGTTGCCACTCTTAAAACCTAAAAGTAATGTGGGAAACTAAAGTCATAAATACATGTATACATACATTTGCATATTTACACTTACACAGAAATCATCAATATACTAGAGTCCAACTTTAACACTGTCCTTCAGTTTCACTCTACAGGACCATCTTTCACATTTAAGAACGGTTCCTCTGTTACTTTCAGTTAAAAAAAACAAAACAACAACTTTGGTCAGATCCCAGATGCATTTGCTGTATACTACATTCTGTGTTGCTGCAAGACTCTAGTCTAGAGAGATCCATATATAAGTACTCATTTGGTTTGAAAATGCATTTTACCATTAACTGCAAAACTTAGAAGAGACCACAATCTTTTAGATTATTTTTTATGATGACATCTGTTACAGCATCAAAAACAAACTGCACATTCTTAGTATCTGTGGCACATGTGAAGTGGGTGTATATTTCCTTTGTGTCCTTTCTTTTATTGAGGTCTTCAAACTGACACTGAATATATGCAGCTGCCTCTTCATATGTGTTTGATCCTGAGATGGGAAAAGGAAAGAAATACAATGCAAAAAGTTAAAATAATAAGTATACTATTAAGCAAAATGGACTTTAAAACGAGAAAGCCAGTTTCATCCATATAAAAATATGTGAATGCCTTAACTGTATTTTCCCTTCTAGAATGGGAAATACTATTTCTTCTAAATGAAAAACACCCCATGTTAATTACCTTTTAATGACTGTAAGTTATTCCTAAAATTTAAAAACAAAAATCTCCTTTGCATAGCATTCCATGTTTGCCATGATCTTTGTTCCTGCCTCGGTCTCCAAATGCCAGATCATCTTTTTTCTCTTATCTCTTGTCCTCTATGCACCAACACTGAACTTCAGGTACCTGATGGTGGCATGTTCTTTCAGGTCTTGTCCAGTGGTGGATAAAGAAATGCTGACTGAACGCGATTAGTATTTTTTATTCCCTGTCCTGTATATACATTAACTGGCATTCCTCCATTTTTCTTTATTCAAAAATTTTACAAGGGTCTACAACATAGTTTATGGCTACGAGGTTACCAAAAAGTGAACAACACACTCCTGCTTTCAGGTTATTGACTAAAGACTTCCTCTATGTACAATATCTAAAGATAATCACATGCATACTCTGACCCCACAATTCAGTAACTAGGTGTACACTTGATAGAACTACATATATGTATGTGTTCACCAGAAGACATATAAAGATTGTTAATAGCAGCACTAACTTTTAGAAACAACCTAAAAGTTTATCAATTGTAGCTGGCTAACAAATTCTAATATATTTATATAATGAGGTGACATACAGTAAAATACAGAATGAGAATCAAAATATTACTGCTACACGCAATAACATGGATGAATATCATGAACATACTGTTGAACAAAAGAAGCCAGGCACAAAAAGAGTATATATTGTATGATCCAACTAATGTTTTAAAAATAATCAAAATGAACTGATAAGGACAAAAGTCAAGATAATGATTACTTGGTGGCCAGGGGAAGGGGTACAGCGTTTGATTAGTTAAGACTTGGGGGAGGTATGATGGGGTTCTTGGGGTTCTGGAAATGTTCTATATCTTGAACTGAATAGTGGATATTGGTATGTTCACTTTTAAAAATGTAATGAGCTTCACACTTATGCTGAGGCGTGTGTGTGTGTATGTATATATGTGTGTACATGTATATACATAATATTGGAATAATATATATTAATGTATGTAATGTAATAGTATAATAATAGTTGAAAAAATGTTCGTTTGAAAAAAAATGTTTACCTCCCTCTTTTGCAGTAATAATCCATTCTACTAGGCTTTCAAGGTCCTCTACTACCCAGCCTGCTCTATAGTGTCATTCTGAGACCCTAAAGTCCACATTTGGGCCTCACTGCATGTCATGAGGATCCCAAACACAAACCACCACCTATGGTATTGCAGTGCAGCCCCTTCGCCGTACTTCACCAGCTGAGATCTCTGACTACCTTCACATTTGCTCAAAATTTGCAGTCCACATAACTTTTCCATCAATTCCAGATGGGTTCTCCATTGCTTAAAAATGTTTTCCCCTCTTAAACACTATAGAAACACTCTATATTTCAGTTTTTCTTATAGTGCTTTACAAAGTTTTAAATTTTTTCAGCGTTAAGGTTTCTAAACTAGAAGAATAAATATCACATCCCACAGTCCCCATCTTCCTTTTATATCTCATATAATCTTTGTATAATACAATGTGACAAACACCCATAGGGATGTTGTGTTTAAAGTGCTATGACAGCATACATTATGGAACTCATTAGAGATTAAAAGGTAATAAAGCCATAGTCTCTGAATAAGTTTACATTTTAACTCTTTAATATCACTAGCAAACAACTATATACTTTTAAAAATCAAATTCTATTATATTCAATCAGAATAAGTTGTTGCTCCAAAATTCTAAAGCAATAAACAATGTCTTACTGGTCCACAGACACTAATGAAACCATGAAATATATGTTTTCAGGATATAGTTTACACTGAGTGAATAGCTCAATTTGCTGTATACGCTGAGTAGCAAGTAGATCATTATACTCCAAAAGCTACAAGATACATGAATGAATGAACATTCCTCAATCTGATTTTAAGTCTTAAGAAAAGGACAGTGAAGTGGGGGCAGGGAAGAGGAAATGTGATATGGAATCTGATGAAATGGTAATATACTGTAAAAAGAAGAGGAGGAGGAGGAGACAGGAGCAATCAGAGACAGGAGATAAATCAAGTGGAGAAGAGATAGGAGATAAATCAAGTGAGTAGCAGGGGCGGGCTACACAGTGTTCCTCTATAGGGAGCAATAGCCATAGGAATTGAGGGTTAAGGCTGAAGCAAGAAGCAACTGAATCAATACTTAAGGCATGAAGTCGAGATTTTAAATTATGATCTTAACACTAGAGATGTGAAAGAATTATGTAATATTCTTTTTGTGCAAAGATTCTGAGCTCAGGCATTCTTATTAACTTGGTAACATAAGCAAAAATTCTTGAACACACGCTATATCTGGCAAGGAAAGAGCTAATGAGTATATTATTAGCTGCTCTGAAGTCCCTGTAGGTATACAATATTTATGGATTCATTTGGGACCTCTGGTGATATGAATTAGTACAAAATGGCTATCATCATAGGAAATGACAAAAATAAACTAAAAGGGAGGTTCAAGTAATGGAAAACCAAGTCACCTTGATTCTGCATAATTTCAATCTTGAAATTACAGTTACAAATAATTTTATTCCTAATAAACACTAAAAATGTTTCTGAATAAGGCGACTTAGGATACTACAACTTTCAAAAAGAAAGCAAAAGTTTTTAAGTGTGAAATCATTTTGAACTGAAGTATAACTTCATGGTATACAAAAAAGGCTGTAATAATAAGTAATATGATTATATTTATCAAAGGCCCCTTTCCTTTTGGTTCCAGTGAGAATTTAATTAAATGTAGCCTAGTTGTTCGTGGCCTGGGAGCAGAAGTGCAATGAACTTGGGTCTGGAATTGGGTTCTGTGCCTTCATCAAGCTCCCGTGTTTTCACAGGTGTCCTGCATGAGTGGGGATATCCAAGCACTGACATCATAGGATTATCTTAACATCGCCTGTGAAATGGCAGTAAATAACCATATTCATTGTACAATTTACTCAATACAACACTAAAGTTTTGTTTATAATGAAACAAGATCCTGACCTTGTTTTTTAAACAGGAAGGATGGAGTAAGGGTAAGTAACTAAACTCTGAAGACTATCTAGATTTAGAGATAATATAAACTAGTGTTAGTCAAAAAGATCTCTCTCTCTTTTTTTTAAGGCATAGAGTTCTCTTTGCTAACATAAAATTTTATTCAGGGGCCTAATATGTAAAACAGATGAAAGGTGAGTTTCTCTGCTTTAATGAGAAAGGAATTGTGAGCAGTGGTGGGATGGGGGGAGGGGGGAGTAGCTATGCCCACCTCTACCACCTTGTTCTATAGCAACCCATGAGGAATTCCAAGGAACTAAACTAAACTAAACCCAATGTTTTAGTCCAACTTCTGATTTTACAGATGGAGTACTGAGACCTAGGTAAATTAACTGCCTTGTTCAGGATCAAATAGCTATTATGAAAAAGCCAGGACTGTACTTCAGGTCTACTTTTCTCACTCCAGGGCATTTTCCATAGTAGTAAAATTAAAGTACCATTAACAGTATCATTACTAAAGTTTAGATTTCCTGCGAAACCTTCCCTGACTCTCTGGAAGAGTTAGCTGCTTCACTGATTTCTTCTTCATTTTTCCTCTTATGATAATAATGCTCATGTTCCTTTTTTGGCAGTATGTTCTAATGCTATTGCTTATTTGTTTTTTAGTATGTCTGTCTTTGACATTAGACACTGAGCAGATACATGTCTGTCTTATTGTATATCACAGAATACCTGACATAGGATCTGTTAACTGGATGAGCAAACCAACTGTTTAAATTTATGAAGGCTTGGAGTTGTCACTAAAAATTATTTAACAGCTTTTCCATAAAATGAATATTTTCAGTAATCTCATCCACATCTTCAGGAACTGTGCTCAAATGCAGCTTGATAAATAATATCCTTTAAAGGCATAAAAATTACTAAGCCAAGAGATTGAAATCAACAAATGAAATCTTGCCTTGGGGAAAGTTTCTTAGAAATAGATGACTTAATAAGTTATTTACAGAAAGTAAAATACCTCCATATTCTGGATAGCATATAGTGAGAGGGCTCTTTTTTATTTTTTCTTCGAAGAGATCCTTCTTGTTTAGAAAAAGTATAATAGACGTATCTGTAAACCACTTGTTGTTACATATGCTGTCAAACAACTTCATGCTTTCATGCATTCGATTCTGTAATAGAAAAAAAAAAAAAACAAAACCGAGACCAATTTGTTAGTAACAGCAAAGATTCTGAGAAATAATTTTAAAAAATAACAAGAATGGTAATTAAACAGAGTTTGTTGAAAAGCTGATAACACAAAAATACAATTCTGCCATTTCAGAGCAAGCACACTTTGACTTTAGGCCAGACAAGTGACATCCCTCATCACTTTTTGCATTCAGCCATTACTTGCTGAGTGTCCACTGTGTCGTGTGCTGTGCCTGGGCACATCCTGCTGCAGGATGTTATAATCTAGGGACACTGTGTAAACATCTGAAAAGAAATGTCATTGTTACAGAGTTTATCTAAGTTTCTATTAAAAGATAAGTAGAGGTTTTTAAAGATTAATAAATTAAATTGAACAAGCTGAAACTCAGCCCCAAACTCTAAATATTAGGGAAGGAGACCTCCAATTCCTATTTCCTGCCCTTGCAGGAGCTGCATTCAAAACGGGTATTCATACATTTTATAGTGCTGAAATGAGAGAAATGGCCGTGTGGTCTACCACACTGTAACTGCATAGACTTGATTTTAAAAATACAAAATTGGCATTTCTACCTCTTTTTTCTCACTTTGTACTAAAGTTAATTTGAAATGACAGTTTTAAATTTCTATGCTTATAGGTCTGACTCGGGCAGTGCAAAAGCAATATATGTAACCAAAGTGTTTGTAATATTATGAAATTAAAAAATAAATTAAAAAAAATAAAAATAAATAAATTTCTACTTAAAAATATTTCCCTCAGATTAATGGTACATTGAAACACATCTTAAAATTACATGGTAGTAGCAAAGCATAACATATATCAAAGATTACTAAACTGGCAGAAGTAACAAATGATGTAAAATAAGCCTTAGGCAACTATGTAACTAACTTTATTTTCATTTGGTATGTAGATACCAGATATAGAAAATGCTGCTGCGCAGTTAAGCTTATAGGGTTGAGGTGAGATTGACTCTCAATGTTTCCTTTTTCTCCAGCTCCATCTGTGCTTCTTTAGTAAACTTCCCTTTTCTTATGCAAACAGAAAAGTTATAGGAAAGACTGTGAACTTTCAAATAATTTAGGCATTACTAAGAATTTCTCAAGAATTTTTCTTAGAAAAAACATTGGTAACATTGCCAGCTCTTTATATTTTATGCTCAACCCTTAAAAGTGGTTCCACTTGCCATTTCTTCATCTTCAGCCAGAACCAGGTCATAGTCACTCAGAGCCACACAGAAGATGATGGCGGTCACTCCTTCGAAGCAATGAATCCACTTCTTCCGCTCAGATCTCTGACCACCCACATCAAACATCCTGTCAGAGGAAAAATAATGTGTTGCTATCACATTAAGTGTTCAAAAGCTCTGAGGAGTTCTATAATGCTAACAAAAAAGCTCCAGATAGCTGGGGGAAGACAGGATGAGAAAAAAGGAGAGAAGGACTTTATGGGAGAAAAACAATGTCACAAATTGGCTTTCTCAAAGTGGAAAAAAGCCTGCTGGTTTTTTAAAAATTTTTCATTGAAGGGAGAGAGAGTATCTCTAAAATAAAAGCAAAAACAAAAATATCCTCAAAAACAAGACATTCACTAACATACGAGAATACTTAGAACACTAAAGCAAATACAAATGAATAGACTGTGCTATGTGTAAACACTGAGAAGTCACATAAAGCAACTGAGGAGTGCAGAGATCAAAGAGTACATATTCAATCTACCATAGTCACAGAATAGGACGTGGTCTCTCTCCTCCTACTACAAAACAGTGTTTTATCTCTCAGAGCAATATACAGGACTATGATGTAAAAGAGAAACCATTCCAGGTAAGAAAATGCAGGGCCAGCAAATCAAAGTCAGATGGGGCAAACAGGTTTGCGTACTTTAAAAAATAAAACCATGGTATAGAAAAAAATGAGAGAATTGAAATATGAAATACATGGGGACCCTAGTGAATAGCCTTGAAATTTAGATGGAAAAAATTAAATTTTTACATGATATGAACCTTTGTAGGTTAGTGAATGAGGTAGTAACACATCAATGAATATAAAGACAATGATTTTTCCTCTTTTTTTCTTACAAGAATTTATAAAGTTAAACAAAAGTTTAAATTTGCACTGACTACATTATGCAACCTAGAAATAACCACTTATATAATGAAAACACTATGTGAACTGGTACATTTTTAAAGGCTCCATTTATCTAGATGGTACACTAATTAAAATAGTCCCTCTTTAATTCCCAGGCAAAAAGAATTTTCCCCACAGAGCAGTATTGGCCTATAAACTGAATCTGAGTACATTAGCTAATATTGTTACTTTTATCACCACTTAAGAGGTCTTCATTCTTTTGGTTTAGCTAGTAAATTGTTCATTAAATTTAAGTATGCTATATAACAAAATGCTTCTACCACATAACAAATCAAAATGGTTAAGATACAAAAAGGATAGCTGATAATAAAGATTAAACAAGAACAAAATAAAAGAAAATACAATGATTTTAATTGGGTAACCATTTGTTAAACTCTCTAGGAATACAATTTGAAAATAAATTTACCAAAAAGGTAATTTATCTTAGATAACTTCCCTGGTTAAATGTCCCGTATATCCCTTCCACCCAATACAGATATAAAATAACAACCCGACCCACTCTATCCCACATTTTCTGTGACGGTTAGTTTTGTATACTGGTCATAAACAAATAACTTTTAGTCTAAGCCAGTGGTTCTCAAACTTTGGTGAGACTCAGAGCCACCAAGTGGAAGATACTGATGTTACTGGTCTAGGGACCAATCCTTCTGAGAATTAATCCATAAACCAGGGAGCAAAAATGATGAAGAATTGATATTACAAATGATCAGACTATGCTCAATAGTTTATTAGCATTTAGAAAAAACTAGATGAAGATAATATCTAGAAGAAGCACTGATTGTTCACTGCTCCACACAGACAAAAGAAAATAGCTAAATTATTTTATATGCTGTTCTTTAAATTTTGAAGTTCTATTTTTAAGAAAAACAGAACAAAAACTGTGGTATTTCTCCTTTATATGAAAAGATGAGACTTCTAACATTAAATAGGAAATGAATTTGAGATTTCTTAAAGGATTTTTGGAGGGTGGAGTGGAAGGCGATGCTGGACATCCTAAGAGGT
Organism: Cheirogaleus medius; assembly: GCA_008086735.1. Lineage (NCBI taxonomy): Eukaryota > Metazoa > Chordata > Mammalia > Primates > Cheirogaleidae > Cheirogaleus > Cheirogaleus medius. The sequence goes on along the minus strand of VBSM01003176.1, from coordinate 39,273,032 downwards.
GCTGACTTATCCCTAGACTATCATCTAACAGTACTGTGACCCAAACTGACTAGTACAAAGCTACTTGACCATACATGGATATCAAACTCATAAATACAATGTTGTATTCCAAAATCCATTATGCATTTATACTACTATAGAAAAGGAATACAATTTGTCTTATGATAATTTTATAGAAGGGAGGCTTTATATCTGACAAAAATATTATAGTAAAATAAAATTATTGATTCTTTAATTAAAGCAAAATACTCCACAGAGATACTGGCCATTAAGTGCCTAGTCACAGAGGTGATAATATGAATTCTTAAAATGCCCTATTGCCTCATTTTGAATTTAATACCAATCTTACAAAAAAGATAAGTGAAACTGAAATTTTACTTAGCAGTTAAAATCAAAGAATTACAACACAAAACATAGAACTACAAAATGATGACCACACTCAAGAGTTCCCCAAAGAATTATTCTATAAGCATTTCTGCCCTCATGCATCTGAGATTCATTTAACACAGAAAAAGCAAAGGTTGAACCGTATGTTAGCAATGATAGTAATTTAATAGAATTCAAATCCAAATTAAGACAAAGTTAATCTGAAGTTCCTAACAAACCTGTGTTTATCTTAAGTCAGCAAATGAAAATAGTAACTAAATATATGCTTTGAAATTCTATGTCATCCAAGGAGTTTAAATGGAGTAAGACAAATTGACTTCCTGGAAAGATCATGATGAGAGTCAGTTTTATTGAATATTGTTGAAATGACAATTTTGAAAAACCTAGGCTGGAAGTGATAAGTATGGTCTGGAAATAAATGTTTAAGAATGTATCTAACCAAGATTAAAAGTGAATTTTATATAGTCAGATTGCCTTAAGTATCAAATAATCGATTTAACATTTGCCATTGCCATTTATTATCATTTATAGAGTTCTCACCTTTATAACATTTTATCTTTGAGTCTGTGATAAAGGGCAAGATGCAATAGTGTCTCTGTTAAGAATTTTAACCAAGTTTGTTCAGCTAATTAAAAGGGGAAACTAGGTCTAGAACCCTTACTTGCTAACCCCAACTCTATGAATTTTCTTCTCAGATTATACTGGTTAGAAACACAATAGTCCCTCCCCCAACTCCCTCTTCCATGGTCTCACTTTCTGTAGTTTCAGTTACCTCAAGTCAACCATGGCCTGAAAATATTTACAGTATTTTGAGAGACAGAGACGACATTCACATAACTTTTATTACAGTATATTGTTATAACTGTTCTATTTTATCATTAGTAATTGCTGTTAGTCTCTTACTGTGCCTAATTTATAAAGTAAACTTTATCACAAGTATGTATGTATAGGAACAAACACAGTTTGTGTGTGTATATGGGGTTCATTACTATCAGTGATTTCAGAAATCCACCCAAGGTCTTGGAATGTATCTCCCACAAATAAGGTTGGACTACTCTAAGCTATTAGCTAAACACAATTTAAGTTTGCTTTAGAACATGGTTATTAAAACAAAGTAAACAAAAAATCAGAATCTAAAGTGCCCTAGGTTTAAAAGTTTAAAGTCTCATTCTAACAGTATACTTATCTATGATTAAAATCACTTCACACTTTTAAGATAAATATGACAGTAGTCCTCAGATCAGACATGTTATTTAATATTCTAGATGTAGTAGTAAGCAGACTAAAAGAAGGTAAGTGATTTCAATAAGAGATAATATCAGTAGCAAAAAATGTCTACTGAGAGCTTACAAAAAAATGAAAACAGGAAAAAATTAAAAGCACATGCAAAACCATACCATATACTAAAGCATAATGTTAATGTTGCCAGATAAACTAAATTATAATCTATATCTTTGTTTAAGAAAGCAGGGCAATGTTTGTTTCTTGGGGGGAAGTGGTCACAGAAAATTGAAATTAAATTTCAGTTCTCTAGAAATCAATTACATAAACCACTGATAAATTAGTGACGAATGAGAGTAACAAATATATTATACTTAAAATACTTAGGGAAGCAATCAGAGCTATAGTTGCATACATTTAACTGTGCTCATGATTTGTAACATTTAACTTTCTTTATGAGGTGAACTGATAATTATCTCTGACTAGGAAGCTTTTTTCAAGATGCTTTTAGATATTCTACTTTATTATCATTACTGTTTCAGAGCATTAGAAGCAAAAATCCATAATTCATATTAAAGGTTTATTTAGAATTATTATCTTGAATCATATAATTTTAATCAAAGTAAAAGAGGAAAAATAATTTCGCTAACAATATAGGATACTGCATTTGCAAAGCATATGCAGATAAATTACTTTTTGACAAACTAAGAATGATTTAACAGTTTACTGTTTTTGCTTTTTTATTTTCTATTCATTCTACTTTTTTGTTATTGTGGGAATAGAGAAGAATAAAAGCCAAAGGGATATAGTAACACAGACATGTGAAGCTTGAATTTCTATAAAGAAACTAAAAACCTCCACTAAACATAATCTGAAAAAAATATATCATAAGAAGGTAACAAATGATTTATCTAATCCCTCACAGTATCTAAAATATTAAAACTCAGAAAAATATGGAGTATGAAAATTACAAAAATTTTCATAAAAAATAAAACACATCATAAATGCCTTTTCTAATCTGATTTTCTGCAGTGAGTCCTCAGTTTGAGTCAACATATCTATAAAGCTCTGCAGAAGTGAGATGGCATCTAACGGATGCCCATGATGCAGCTGTATCTTCCTAAGCTCAATCTCAACTTAGTTGGATTAAAAAAACAAACAAACAAGAAAACCTATCTGTTAAACTAAGAAAAATGATAAGAACAAAAAACTCCTATATATCTACAACACATATAATTCTAGTATTTTTATTATTTTTACTTCCAAGAATATTAGTGAAAAATTTATATGGTGCAGGAAATGTAGGGAATGCAAGGGTTTTAATATAGTATGAATAATGTGACTCTATCATATTTATATAAATTAGGCACTGTCAACTCAGAAGGGCCTCCATCACAAGCTCTTTAAGGGCTCTGTGCGTGGTGTCCCTTCTGCTGAACTTAACTGGCACTTAAGAAATGTGACATTTAAATGAATTTGAATTATGACAAACTAGCAGATTTTAAAAAAGAACTTCTGCTAGGCCCCCCTTTGTTTAGCTTCAACATACTAAAACAAATAAAGGGGGAAAAAGAAATATGTGTAAATTATTTTTAATCAGTTTTTAAGATCAAATAACATGACAGTCCTCTGAGATTTCTATGAAAACACAAGTTTTGTTTCAGTAGAAAATCCTGTGATGTTAAATTATCTTGTTCATGTATATATCTTTATATGAGATATACAACCACTTTCTCCATCATTTTATTGTTATTATTTTAACTAGAATAAGGTGATTAGAAATGATGAATAATAATGCACACTTAATGGCAATTTTGATTGAGTGAACAGTAGTAAGTGGGTATTTTGAAGAAGAAAGTCATGATACCTAAAATCAGGTAGCTGATGACCTGGAAGGGTAAAACGGATTAAGTAACTGACCGGGAAGGCTGTACAGATAAAACAAGAATCTGAAAATTAAAACATTACATTTGGTTGTAAGTCTAACAGTTTTTCTCATACCTTCAATGCTGTTATTTATTGGAAAAAGAGAAATGCGGTTATGTAAATTGGAATGTAATGTTGCACTGAACTTCCCTGAGCCTGGTTCATTATAAAATGAGGGGACTGAACAAAATGAACTCTAAGATCTCCTCCATTTCTAAGGGCTACAATTCAGTGTGTGTCTGCTCACACCTCATTAAGTTAATATTCAGTACACTTTAAATTAAATGAACATGAAAAAGTGCAAACATCAGCTCCCTATGAATGAAAATATTCATGAAAAAATTTAAAAAGGTACACCCTTTTTTAACATTTCCATAAATAAGCATATGTTCTATCAGTCAAACTCTTTTTACCTAAAAATAGATGGCAACACTTTCCCAAAACACACTATATTAGAGAGTATTTTCTATTTACAAACTAAAGCCAAAAACTATTTTTGTTTAAATCACTGTAAAAACTATAGCAAAGGAATTTGCCTGGCTATTTTTTCTTAAATAAAAATAAAAATATTCTTTCTAAAAATGCTTCTTTTTGCCCTCTTTCACTTCAAAATTCTTTTGTCCAATCATCTAAGAAAAGCTTCCTTCCAACTATAATTTCTAACTGTAAAAATGCTGTAAACTGTTATTATACCTTTTATTTCTAAAGCAATGTGTTTTACTGTAAATTTAGAAATCATATGTTTCAAAGTTACTCACTTAAAATGAAGATCTTTGAAAGTAAAGTGGGTTTCAACAATTCCTGTAGTTTTCACTCTAGTTCTGAGAACATCTTGTTGAGTTGGGATATAATTTGGTTGTGCTATTCTGTCCAAGTCATTCAAATAGCTGAAAAATATAAGCCAAACAATGTTAACAGTAAATATAGCCAATAAAGATCATCTTAAAGAGTAAAACACATTTCAATGCATGTAATACTCTTGAAATCACTAAGTTTTTAAATTTCTGTGTAATGATATAAAACGAGTTTAAGCTTTTATATCTTATATAACTCTCACTGAAATTAAAACGTTTATTCTCCTCTAGCCACAAAGCTGTTTGAGTATTTTTAAAATGTGTACATTGTTTCTTAAGAACAGTGATTAGTAATTCAAAGGAAATAGAATAACTTTTTTAAAAGACATCCAAACTAATGCACAACATGAGTTTGTTTCTAAAAATTCTTTATTACAGTTTTTTATGTAGCACTGTGTTCCAGACATCACTCTTTTGTTGAAGATTTTAAAAGTCTTAATTTTGGAGCAAGTAGTGAGGAAATCCCCAGCCAAAGGCTGAATGGGATGTTTCTTTTCAACCAGTGTTATGTTACATACGGGAAAACACTGTGCATGCTCCTTTACTCTGCATTTTACTGCTCTCTCAATCAATACCCATATTAGTCACTCATCTAATACTCTATGCCAATGATGCTAAATATATTGTGATATAAAAATATAATGGTATCATATCATTCAATGTAAATTATTTTGTGTTAAATTATACGGTAGAGTCAATAATTCACAAAAAGTCCAGGTATGAAGAGATTAATATGGACCCAGATGATTAAAGGAGGATTCACTGATAGTGAGGGGTACACATAGAAACATGAATAATGAAACAGAAAAAAGGGAATGTTACTGCTACTGGGGGAAGCTGTAAGTCAGTATAGAGACAAAAATAGTCACATCTTCTTTCTTAGAGAGTAAGGCCATTAGTAAGCTACGTACAACCTTAAATGAGAAGTCTGAAATCATTCCTAAGGTTAGCTAGATGTGGGAAGCATCATTGCACATTCTGTAATACTAGAGTTGTAACATGACCAATAACCTAGAACATAAATGTAGGTAATAGAGAGGTGTCAACTATTGAAACTTTAAATTGATATTACCCTCTGAAACTGTGGTTTGGCCATTTAGAACCTGTTTTTGCAAACAAAAGGAGCTCAGTTTATTTGATTTGTTGGGGATATAGTTGGAAAACTATCCAAACACTGAATTAGTAACAAAAATGTTTCAGATAGTCAAGTATACATAGTGGTGTTGATACTAAAATACACAGAGAGATGATACCTTGAGTTACCTACTATTTACTGAATTTAAGAGAATTTTATTATCACATTGGTGATAATCCCCCTGTACTTTACCTGTGCTTTTAATTCTACATATGTAATATTTTACTGTAATAAAATGTGATTTAGTAAACAAATAAAACAAGCCATGACAAGACTTTACTGATTATCCCTTAATTGTTAAATGCCATAGTTCTAATAGCCTCTAAAAATAATACATATTTATATTTCAACAAGACAAAAAAGAAGAAAAAATGTACTGTGAAAAATCCCATCATTTTAAATGATCACAGGCCTAATGAGCAACCTGGCAGCATCCCACCATCTCAGGAACTGAGCAATCAAGATGCTCTCTAACCACTATGGAGAAGGTTTCTATTACTTACTTCATTCTTTAAAAATGGCTAAATTATTCCATCTTAAGGTCAGAATTACTAGAAACGAAATAATGGGAAGCCAAAGCAACACATTTGTCTCAATGTATTTCCAAGCAGTGTGCACAGGACAGAGGGTCTTGGTCAAGAGACTGAGGGAGTCTAGAAGTCCCTCCAAATGGTGAGGAAGAGGACTTCAACTTATCCTGACCAAGTAGCACCCTTTAATTACTGAAGTAGCTCTTTTTGCTGAGCTCAGCTGAGAATAATCTTCTCCCTACAATAGCGATTCTTATTTAAATATGTCTGTAGATGCTACAGTGGTGCCAAAGCAAATATTATGTCTTAAGTGTTGTGTTCTTCCTCTAAATAATTTTCCTAATTTGTCTTTTAACCTCTGTGAAGTCTTTTTTATTAATTAATTCATTATTAAATAATATCATATGGAGGGATGACCATATGGGGATACACCATTAGGCAAAAACAGACATTACTGAACTTACAGTGTAGTGGCAGAGAGAGAAAATAATCGAAGCGTCAGAACATAAATATGAATCAAATAACCTCAAAATAAATGTAGTACATCACATTATGAGCACCCAGTGGGTAAAAGAATATTTCCTCATAGAAGTGATAATATCAGTTGGAGGGATGGGCTATATATTCAATAAGAATTAAGTTACATATATAAACCATATATGTAATAATCTATACGATTTATATAAGTATAAAATGTAGAGTAAGAAATGTATGTTTATAAAGATTGCTGTGGGTGATACAATGTGTATTATTATTCACTCACATTAAATCACACAGTACATAGTGTCTACTCAGACAGTCAATAAATAATGTATCTTAAGATAATTAGGTCCTCAGTAACCATTTGTTTTTTTCACTGTGGCAAAGTGCTTGCATTTACCTAGACCTTCCAATACCAGTAATCTTTTATTTAATCCTTACTTGTGTCCCTAAGAGCCAACAGCTCTGTCAAGAAAATGCAACATTGTTGGAAAATAAAATAAATGCACAGCACATATTTTAAAGACCAAATAATGCTACACATATCTTATCTGACATTTTTGAATATGTATACCAAATTATGGAAATTAACACTTGGCTTTTTAAAATTCTATGTAGATTACCAATCAGAAAGCTCCCTGATTAGGTTTTATAATAACTTGCTTTGCAAACTTTCTGGGGCCACTGCCTGGAAATCAAGGCAAATTTTTCTTCCAAAAACTATACATAAATATCAGTAAACAGTGTCTAATGAAACAGGGTACACAGATTGAAAATTTTGAAGTGCAGAACTGTTTTACTTAGTGAGAAAATATCTTAGCATTATCACGCATCCCTTCAAAAAAATCCCTCCTTAAGGTGTCTATCATTGAGCAAGTACCTCTTTTCTCAGGCACCATTAGTATAATAAAAAAACACTAATCAGTTATTCTCTCATTTGGCTAGCTCCAAGTAAACTAGAGATACACCTGAATTCAGAGTGAATTTTGGGAAATTTCAATTACTTTCTTGGAAATATACTGGAAACACTCCCATTCTGCATGTTTCAATTAAAATTACATAAGCATGAGTCTCTTGAGACACCACTGAACACATAAGAAATAACAGCATTGCCATCTACAAACACAAAAAAAGACAGAAAGTTTTCAAATATTGTCATCCTGAATATCCTAAGTTGTACAAGAATGTGTCAGCAAATTCTGCAATAAAATTGACTTGGAGGTATATTTGACTTGCAAGTAATTATTCATGATCGTTTAGTTCGAAGTTATGATTACTTACTATGCTGCAGAATCATTAAGCTGGTACTCTCGGGATCTGTTGAAACAGGCTTGTACACCACTATCTTTCCACAATCTCTTTATAACACCAGCAAGTTCTGCCGTCATAAAGCCTTCTTCAGCAGCTCCAGCAAGCACAAAGAGTTGGCGAGCATCATCCTGAATATTCAAAGAACGTTTTTTAAAGTAAAAAGGTAGACATTAGAGATAAAAAGTACAAAGGAGAACATTATAAAGTTTAAAAATGCGATAGTGAATTTCCTTCATGTTTTTTATTGAAGTGTCATAACTTCACTTTCTCTAAAGTACCACTTATAATTGGCTTAACCAAAAGAGTATAATTATAAACCATAAATCTATGTTTTTGGTATTGGTAATATCTCTCAAGGCATTAGAAAGCTGAAGAACGACTAAAGTTATAGCTCATGAAGGGAACATTAACCAACTATTCACTGACAGCTTGTTGTTGTACCGAAGATGATCATTTTAGAGAAAACAGAAGAACCTATGTCTTGCTACTCCCTTCCCAAAATGCTTCTAATCTACGAAACACATAACACCTTTAGAAATAACTTAACATATAATTAGGTGTTAGCTTTCTCATATACTTTATAGATGCAAAATAAGTTCAGAAAAGAGAGAAATCAATGTGGAATAAGCAAGAATAGTATCATGGATTGGACTGAGATTTTCAGGAGACCTTAAAGTATGCACACATTAAACTCAATGGGGCAGGAGTGGGGGCAGGTGTTTGCTGATCCAGGCATAGAAAACAACATAAACATACAGCTGGAGTAGAAATCTTATGGGGAACAAAAGAAAGCACACAAAAATTTATAAAATTAAGAAATACTGCATATAAAGTTAAATTTTGAGGCTACTAATATTTACAGTTATTCTGATCTACAAGTAATTAATCACTCTGGATCAGTGCTGTCCAAGAGAAATATAACGTGAGCCACTAATGCAATCTAAATTTTCTAATAAATAGTTTAAAAAAGTAAAAGAAAAAAGCCAAATGAAATTAATTTTAACAACATACTTAACCTATATAAAAATATTTCAACATGTAATCAATATAAAATTATTATGACATAGTTCATATTTTTTTTATATATATTAAGTCTTTGAAACCTGGTGTATATTTTACACATAAAGCACATCTCAATTCAGACTAGACACATTTTAAGTACTCAGTACCACATGTGGGTAGCAGCTACTATACCAAGTAACATAACTCTAGTCTCCAGGTAATAACAGTTAATACAAAAAGAGAGAGATGTGATGTTGCTAGCTTCAGCGAATTCTCTTTAGCCTGAGAAATGTAGCTTTATGTTAACTGGGTGGATGATGCCTAATTTCTCTCAAGAGGCATTCTTCCAAAATGTAGCAGATGCTTATGAAGCGATGGCACACATTATGATAAGGTGTACAGAAGAGAAGCAGCATTTAGTGACACAGGTTAGCAGAGTGTACTAGCTGACAGTATAAATTTATCCTGTTGCCAATTTGTGAAAAATTCTCTTTTCAGCTGGAACCCATCAAGAAAAATAATTAAGTCTCTCAGCATGGGAACATATTATTTAAGCATATGTTTCCCTTTTTAGTAAATCACAGGAGAAATGCATGCAAGCAAGCAACATGTGCACAATATCCTTAATAAACCCCACATAACATGCTTTCAAGTTATTCTTAGCACCATTAACCTAATTCCAGTAAACAATTATTCAATTTTCTAAACAATTACCTACACATGAGAAATTTCTGAATTTGACCATTTTTATTTTTTAAACTTCAGCGAATTCAAACGTAATTTCTCTATTTTAGAAAAGTACCACCTAAGTTTTTAAATGAGATTTCATTATAATATCTCAATTCAATTTCAATAAAGCTTTTGACAGAAACAACTAATGCCCTATGGTATGGTTCATAAAATCACATTCCCTTTAAACTTTCAAGAAAAGGCCTGAAGAAAACACATAAACTCTGGAAGCTATATTTATAAATTTCACTCTCTCTGTGGCATTCAAAAATGTCTCTTCTTTTTTTAAATTCCACATATAAGTGAGATCATACAATATTTTTCTTTCTGCGTCTGGCTTATTTCACTTATCATAATGTCCTTCAGGTCTAAAAAAAGAAGGGGGGGGAGTCAAATATACAGAAACAGAATAAAATAGTGGTTACCACAAGCAGGTGGGAGGAAAAGAAAATGGGGAGGTGTAGTTCAAAGGATAGAAAGTAGCAGATATGTAGGATGAACAAATCTAGAGAACTAATGTACAACATGAGGGCTATAGTTAATAAAATTGTATTAGGTATTTTGTTAAATAAGTAGATTTTAGCTGCTCTTGGCACAAAAAAAGTATGTGAGATGATGGATATGTTCATATGCTTCACTATAGTAACCATTTTACTATCTATATGTATCTCATAACATCAAGTTGTAAACCTCAAATAACTTTTTTAAAGTCTCTCGCTAATAAAATGAATAAAATAGCTTCTTCTCGAAAAACTGGAGTATTCACCTCCATGTCATTAAAAGAACATTCAGGTGTCTGTAGATGAGCTTTCAGATAATAAATCTGAGCAGGAAGGCACTGTAGAAATTATTCCACCTAATCTTTTGTTTAGCATTAAAAGATCCCAAGGCACAGAGAGCTTAAGCAACTTAAAGTCCCATGGCTAATTAATCACCTAAACATATAAATCAGTAAGTCAACAATTAGTAATTAGTCATTGTCTAAAACAGGACTGATTTAAAAACTGCAGAACGATGACAATGATCTTATCTTGCCATGGAATGAGGTCTTTGCAAGATTTATGTAAAATAAAATTACTTAAAAACATTTACAAACATAAACATGAGTGCATCAAAACAGTGTGACAAAAGGAAGAAAAATGATAGGGATTACTGAAGAGAAGATTGGACTTTGGTCAGGAGGGCTGTAAGTTAGTAAAGCAGTTTAAAGGAACTCTCTTGTGGTGTTAAAAAGAAAGAAATGTTATTTGTCAGGCAATCTATTTGAGAGTAGCAAGGAAAAATCCTTGGATGTAGCTAAGGCAAATGTTTTCAAATTACTAATAACTAAAAGAACATAAGATGATTTACAGAATGTAAATTCCAGTTCACGTGAGTGCTTTGAGAATTCAGAAAGGAGCTATGAAATGCCATTTTGTCAAGAGACAAATTAATAGGTCCCCCTTCCCAGTGATGGTCAGGGAACACCTGGCATACTGTACTTATTTAGTGACTGGACATTTTATTTAAAGCTGTCACCAACTTTATAAGAATTCAGAAGAGTCTTCTCAGGATGGGGAACAGAAGACTTTGAGGGCCCATAATGGCTGTCCTCTGACATATTAATAATCATAGAAGGTAAGAAAGAGTAGAGTTCCTGTTTAGCTAAAGAGCAGAAAAAGGAACATTCTTAAGAGCAAAAGATATCAGATTTCAACTCAATAATAGGAACATTTTTTAACAATCAAAGCCATCTAAAAAACAAAAAAGGGAAGGGTAAAATGAGATTGAGGTTTTTAAGCAAAGGTTAGAGGACTATAGTTATATAGAAGACAGAATTTATGGATGAGATTAAGACTTTAAATAATCTCAGAAAATATCAGAAAGCTCTTCTAAAACAGAAGCTAAATAATATAATAAAGGAGTGTTGACAAATAACGATAGCTTTGCAACTTTAGCTATCAGGATAATACGTTGATATCATGACTGATCTATGTATGGAAATCCTGTTTCAATGTAGTGTAGTTTAATTATTTCATTAATAACATTAGCCAATTTACATATTTAACCTACCACATTTTTACAGCATGAATTATCACTCCTATAAGTCTAAGACAGCCTATACTCTTTTTATCCAAGTAAATGTACCCTTAAGGAAATTCCTAAGAACTTTAATGGAATCATCAGTCCATGGCTTATGGTGCTAATATGGGATATTTAAGAGTTGCTTTTAAAAAATACATAAATATAAAGCACATTTTCTCCAAAAACACAAATGTAATCAAATTATAAATGACTTGAGGCAAGAAAATAGGAAGTCATCTTAATTTTCCCCATTAGATTGTTCAAAAGGAGAAAAAGCTTAAAAACAAAATAATTTAATCTAAATTGCAGAGAGCAAATTTTTTGACTAAGTTTTGGTGAATTTACCATGAAGCATGAGCTATGTCAAGAAGGGAAATTACTTAAGAATGTATTACATATTTATGCATATATTTATAAATCTTGTAAATGTATAAATCTATTTTAAATGTACAGACAATTTTTTAAATTAATAAAATGGAGAATTATTGTTAAGTGTTCTTTGTATCAACAACACAACTTGCCATCAAAAGAGATATGGAAATACGTGATAAGTGAATTGAGGGAAGTAGAAATAAACTGTGCTAGAGGCACACATTAGTTTGGAAATGATAGTTAATATCATTTTGCCACATCCTACATCAATATTTCTCAGAATCAAAATAACAAAAAACCGTAAGTTTCTTCATCTTAGTTTTCAAACATAAACCAGAATACTACTGTAAATGATTCAAACATTCATCTGGAAAAAACAAGTAAAAATAACTAGCAACACTTTGAAAAAGATTGGGGAAAGAGGGCTGATATTATCAGGTATTAAAAGCCTACAATACATAGAACTGCGATACCCAATCCCAGGGCCGCAGACAGGTACTAGTTTGTGATGGATCAGGAACCAGGCTGCACAGAGCAGGAGGTGAGTGGCAGGCTAGCAAGCAAAGCTTCATCTGTATTTACAGCTGCTCCCCATGGCCTGAATCACCGCATAAGCTCTGTCTCCTGTCAGATCGGTGGGCAGCATTAGATTCTCACTGGAGCATGAACCCTACTGTAAATTGTGCATGCGAGAAATGTAGGCTGTGCACTCTTTATGAGAATCTAATGCCTGATGATCTGAGGTTGAGCTGAGGTGGTGATGTTAGCGCTGGGGAGTGGCTGCAAATACAGATTATCATCAGCAGAGAGGCTGGACTACACAATACATGTAATGTGCCTGAATCATCCCCAAACCATCCCCTCTCCCCCAATCTGTGGAAAAATTGTCTTCAAAATCAGTCCCCAGTGCCAAAAAAGTTGGGGACTGACTGATGTTATAGAACAGTCTGGTATTAATATAGATCAATAGGAGAAAAAAAATCCCAAATCTCAATGTATATGATAAATGTGGGCAAGATTAATCAGTAGGGAAGGATACAATAATTTTAAAAAACATTGATAGACAATTAGATGGCCACCTGAAGAGGAATAAAATAATGTAGATCTTTACTCCATGCATACAACAGAACAAGTTTCAGAGAGAGGGATTAAAGAACAGAAACAAATGTTAAAATTCACTCCCCTAAAAAACTTTTAAAGCATAAATACCTGGTAAATCTTCGGTTGAGAGAGAATGTTCTATATTTAAACATAATGGAAGAAATAATAGAAGACTTGAAAAATAAAAAAAAATACAGTATTACCATAACATTAAAGGCAATAAACAAAATGTGAGAGAACCTTTGTATTAGTGAACAAAAGGTTAATACATATGTACATGTAACAAAGAACACAGATAATCAAATACCAAGACTCCCACAGGTAAATGAATAAAAGAACAAGATACAAACACAGAGAAATAAAAATAATAAAGATATGGAAAATTGTACAACCACATTAAAAATTAAAAATGCAAATTAAATTAACATATAATTTACTAATATTATAACAAGTTAGCAAAGATTTTTTTTAAATCTAAGACTCCTGAATTTTGGCTGCCTGGAAGTGCTAAGAAAAGGCACTCATAAACTGTTGGCAAGAAGGTAAACTGATACCACCTTTCTCAAAAGCAATCTGACAAATGTGGCAGACACACATAAACAAACTAATGAAAATCAGCAACAAAATTACTGGAACAGAAAAGTGGCCATTATACAGGAGCATACAGAGGCTTGTGGGGAAAAGAGGGATTAGGTCAACTCAAGCGAAGGTTTCCTGTTCCCGCTTGGCCTAATGTATTCCAACTAAGTGCTTCTCAAACTACCTGTGATGAAGAACCAGTGTTTGTTTTATTTTTATTTGTTTCTAATCTATGTCAGAACAAAAAAATAAAATCATATAACATATAAAATATAAATCTGTATTTTTAAAACTATCAGAGTTAACATACAAATTACTCTGTCAGTTGACAGAAACCATCTAAAAATTTACCATTAATTTCTATACTGATATTGTGCTTATTCTTGTGATCCATGTTGAGCCCCACTGTTCAACATGCCTAGTGCCTGAGATATGCTAACAGGCCCTTACGTAATAGTTCTTGAACTTCACATTATTAGAAACATAATAATCTGAATTATCAATATATTATCATCCACAGATAGGAAACCCTCATTTTGAGAAAGTCTTGAAAGGACATTAGACATAAAATTTGATTGCTCAATGCCTGCCTTGAAAACAATTTTGTTTCCTCTTATTTTGAATAACTAATGTGTAATCTCTTTTGCAAATCAGATAACTGCCAAATATGAAGCAAACCACTGAAAATCAGTCACCATTTCTTAAAATTTTACATCTTTTTACACAGTTCTCACCAAATCAACTTATATAATAAGATGTAATCCCAATCAAAATACCAACAGGCTTTTGCTGTTTGTTTTATTTCAACAGGATTGAAAACAAATCCTGGGGGGGATTAGGATTTGTTTCAATTTGGGAGGAATTATGGATTGGGGGAATTAAACTGACTCTCAAATTCATCTGGAAGAGAAATGTATGACAACTCTCGATATCTAGTAAAAGGATGATAGGATGGGATGGAGTTATATTACTCTACCAGATACCAATCAATTCTATGAAGTGATAGAAATTAAAATAATGTGATTCTGACAATAATATAGCACAATAATACCTATAAAATATAACAACAATAATTACAACAACAACATTTACTGAGCATCTGTTATGATCAAGGCAGGTGGTAGTGCTTAATATTCATTATGTCATTATTCCTCATAACCCTACAAGGTAGATGTCATCATTATTTCCATTTTATTATGATAAAACAAGCTTAGAGGTTAAGTAATTTAATAAGTGACTGATGTGGAAAAAAAAAACTAATACATCAATTAAAAAAATGGAGTCCAGAAACATACCCAATTTAATGCTAAGGGTAGCATTTTCAAGTCACTGAGGAATGGACTGATTATTTAATAAGTGGCTGCACTGCAAGAGATGATCAGATTATAGAATTTACTTAGATCCAACCTAGCAACAAATAAAAATAACATTTACAGGTACAGAGATAAATATAAAAAATAAACTATAAACATTCTAGAAAGTAAGGAAATTTTTAAAAATAATTGCAAGGTGAAGAATTGCCTTTCTAACAACAAACAAAACACAGAAAAGTTAAAATTGATTATGAAAACCTTAATAGTTCTGCAACAAGAAAAGTACTAGTTCAAAAAAGTAAAAGAAATATGCTGGCCAAAAATAACTGCAATACATAATGAAGGGTTAATATCCCTAATCCAAAACGAATCAATGTGAAAAGGACAACCGAATAGAACCGAGTAAACATTACTAAGAGGAGTTCACAGGAGAAATATTATACAAATAGACAAAATGTTTTAAAACAATTCTCAACTTCACTAAAAACCAACAATATAAAAAGAAAGATAATATTTCGCATTCATCAGATGTTTAAAATTAAAATGTTGATAATAGTAATATCTTAGTTGGCTAGACTCTGGGAAAACAGACATTGATGCATGGTTGTTAGAAGAGATTATTCACATTGCTTTTCTTTGGAAAGTAAATCTATGGTACTTATCAAAGTTAAATATCTGGTTAACCTTCAACTCAGAGTTAATACTTCCAGGGACTGTTACTTCAGAAATAGAAACATAATGACTGTCTTTGAATATACTATTCTTATTCATAGAATGCTTTTTCCCTGTTTTTGTCTAGAAAACTCTTATTCACATTTCAATACTAGGTTCAAACATCCCTTCCTCATGTCCAGGCCATGATTAATTCATCTTGGTCTTCCTTAGCACAATTCCAAAAGTCGAGTAGTATTTTTAAAGCGTACATACAGGTGAGGCAACACAGAACATGGAGTGGACCACTCAGAAGCAACATGAGAACATGAAGACATTTGTGTGAATGAGTTAATGACGGCTAAAGCAAACAGAAGTAATAGTCTGAAGGTAGGAAGAAAATAGTTACTGGAGCCAGAGAGAGGGTCTAAAAAGAGTGGGACTAAAGATGAGCAAAAACAGTCCCACATATAGATTCCTAAGCATCAGAAAACTGGTTTAAAAAAAAAAAAAAAAAGCTTGTGTTGAGAAAGTAGTTATTTCCAGTCTTGAAACTAAGCCCATGTTAGGTTTAAAAAAATTTTTTAAAAAGGAGGAAAAAAAACAATATTTCTTGAGAGAAAAACTTGAAAAGGAAAAAGAACTCATAAAAGCTGCTTGCACTGACCCTTCATTATCTCCTAAAATGGAGGCTACAAAACTTTCCTCTCTTATAATCACATATAAAATCTGAATACAGAATACTGTATATGTGAATTTGATAAAAGGTTTAAATTACTGTAATTGGAACTGCTATAAACTGCAATTTATATTAATTCTTTTTCCTTAATCTAAGAGTGTTTCCCTTGTGTATATTTCTTTTAAGCCAAAATTAAAAAGCTCAGTGTGATTATTTACAAGTAGATTTCAAGATCGTTTTTAATAACTATTCATAACATTCTTCTAAACTGTCTTTTGTGAAACAAGATTTGATCATATCTAGAACATTTTTTGCCTTATCTACTACCCATTCAATCTGTAATTTAGGCATTTATCATTTATTCATTCAGCAAATGCTTTTGAGCTCAAAAAGCATTTGTTGAATGAATAAATGATATATGCATAAATTATTAAAAATGATCTTGAAGTCTACTTGAAAAATTTTAATGAATCACATTAAGCTTTTAAATCTTTGTTTAAAATAAAAACCTTAGCAAATAAATATGGCCCAGTAACTTTTAAGAAAAATTTAAAGTAACTTTTTAAAAAAATAAGGTTTATTTTACTGATTTCTCCAATGCATATTCCCTAATCTAATGATCCTTTCATTCATTTTTCATTCATATTAAGTATGAACTGGGTTTGTATGTTAAAAAATCTAGCTTACACTAAGACAAAAAAGAAAAAGTTATAGTCTCTATACACAAAATCTTCATAGTATTAGTAGGCAGATAGCACACACATATATTGAATGCATAAAAATACAAAGGAACTATAAAAATAAATAGTAATAATAACTTAATAATACATCTACTTTGTATAAAAATATTTAAAAATTAAGCTAGGGATTTGGCTAAAGGTTTCTGGTCAAGTTTTATACTAGTCATTAAAAAAAGAATCAGAGTAAACCATGAGCTATACACAAATAAAGGACTTGAAATAAACAGATTAAGCAATCAAACAGAAGCTCAGTGGAAAGAAAAAGAAAAAAAGAAGGTATCCTCTGGATTGGTTCAGGGCTGTTTCAAATCAAACTTAAGCAACTTATTGGTCCAAATAAGGAAGCACAAGCACAGTGCCTTGGTTACCACTAGCGATATGGCAATCTTTCTATCATATATTCCAGTTTCTCTCTTGGCAAAATAAAGGGATAGAACTAGCTTGTTGCTGATGGTCTCCTTTAGCTCTAAAATTCTGTACGTATTTTTTTCATAGCCAATATTTTTCTATTCCAAAGATAAGCAAACTTTTATACTGCTTTCATTTTTCAAGATTAGACTGCTTTTTAGTCTGGGCATGAATACAAATAATTAGATCATTTCAGCATTCCAAATTATAGAAACAGATTTTGAAGAGGGCCAGTATAAGTAGTTTACTCAACATTATCTACTGAAAATTGTTATGGGGATACAGGCGTACCTAATATAACATGCTATAATGAAAGTAATGCAGTGATTATTCAGGTGATCATCTGATAAAGAAAGCATAGCTATAAAGGAAAGATTATACAATCCTATATATTCTTACTTCACTCACTTCTAATGTACTCCAATCACTTTACTCACTTCTATCCTTTCAACTCCTTTTATAAAACAATCCTGCTAGTTGACATGCCTATTTTATATAGTATGGTATTAACATGGAAGTTATTCTGTTTTCTCATCAATCAGGCCTGTTCTGACAAGCTTAATAACTTACCGCCCGAGCTGAGTCACCAAAGTCTATCTTCAACCTCCCCATGGCACGAATGATGGCAATAATTGACTGGATGGTGTTACTATAGACCACTGCTTTGTACTGTTTACACTCCTCTTCTGAATAACCAGCTTCATGGATAATTCTAAACAAGACAAATGGAAAAAAAAGAACCTTAATTTCCTTTGATGGAAAGGTAAACATAGAAAACATTTAATGTTTAAATATACTTACTTCATCTGCTTCACAATTGTACTTTTCCCAGATTCACCAGCACCTAAAAAAAATAAAAGATTTCTAATTTGATCATTTCATTATATAAAACCTCCAACACACACACACATATACACTCTTTCTTTCTCTCTCTCTCTCGGAACCACATATTATTTTATATTAAAATGAGAGACAAAGCAGCAAATATTGGGATGAACAAGTCTAAAGATCAAATGTACAATGTAAGGACTACTGTTAATAATAGTGTATTGTACTCAGGATTTTTGCTAAATTAGTAAATTACAGCTGTTCTTGCCACAGGGGGAAAAATGGGCAACTAAGAGAGGCTGAATATATTCATTTGTTTCACTGTTGCAACCATTTTACTATAAATTGATATATGTATCTAACATGCTTTTTACCTTAAACATACAAAATTGATTTAAAAATTAAATAAAATGAGCTGTATTAGTTTCTAAGTCCCATCTGCCTATTGCTTCATAATAAATTCAATAAACTCAACTGGAAAAATTCTTTCATTGTTTTTTGTGTATAGTCTCTAAAGCATTAAAAAAGTTCCATCTCCTACAACTTAAATTGACTCATTATAAATGAGTTTTATTCGAGATTTTGCTCCCCATTGAAAGGTGTTTTAACTGCTTGGCCAATTATCTTAATTTTAACCTTTGGTTCTTGTGAAGTACAGCAGCGGTGTCAAGAAGCACCAAGAAAAATAATTTTAAAATATCGGATGTTTGACTAGCTATGTCTCATGCAATGTGTGTTTAATCACCATTATTAAACACCTAATACATAGCCAACATGATATGCTAGCAATGGTGTGCTGGATAAAAATGTGTCCTCCTGAGTTGTTTTTTCATTTTCCTTGTCATGCAAGTCATAAAGCCAGGAGCCATTCTCAAAACTCTCCCTCGCTCTCTCCATACACAGGGTCTCCTCATGATTTGAGTCCCTGCCATTATGCTATCCCAACATGAAAATATTACTAGTGAAATGGCCACTTATAAAATTAGGGACGTCTTAAGTAGCCTTTCCACTTAACAATAGCTGCTATCCTGATACCAAATTAAATCAATGATTTGTCAGGCTCCTCTTGATTGCTGGATATTGAGAACATCTGAGCACAGGACACAAGCTATGGAAGACATGACAAAACTAACCTTTGGCTTCACATGTCCTAGAGGAATTTATTACTGTTTGAGAGACAGGGCCCAGGATTTTCTGTACCGAAGCCTTATTCCTCATCTTCCCATCTTCCTATAGAACTTTACGCTCAGCATTACTGAACAACTTACAGTTCCAAGAACACCAACTGCTGATCATGCCACACACCTTCAAACACACAGTTTCCCCTGCCAAAATCCAGTTTGCTCTGCTCTTGCCACCTTGGTGATCTTCTACCAACCACCAAACTTATCTCCTTTGTCAACCTCTCCTGACCCACTCTGCATGTGACTGCTGCCACCTCTCACTCTGCACATGTTTATATTTGAATTCTCAGCAGCTAGCTTGTGCTAGACATTCAGTCAACCAACCAGAAATGTCCTTGGATTTACGTAAGCTATTTGTGACTGATACAATTAGATGGTGACTATAGCCCAGACTGTAACTTCTGGGCTGCATCTCTCCCTTCGCCCTTTTTGCCCTCCAGCCACACAGACAGACACACACAGATCCAAACCATCAGAGGCATCTGAAAACAGGTTGTAGTGAAATGGTCTATTTGAAAATCTGGGGATAAAACTGTCTAAATTTTACTTATGGTTTGATATTCAGGAAATTTTCCCAAAATACCCTCACACAGTAGAAAAGCAAGGCAGTGAATAAACAACAAGGGCATTCTTCACTTACAGACAGCCATTGAATCTTTCAGGGTATCTGCCAATAAAAACAATTCCAAGATAAACAACCCATTATTAATTAATCAACAACAGTGTACTTGGCTCTGTGAAAAGCACAATTGCAGGCATTATGGCTCATGCATTTCTCTAATCCAGGGGCAGTCCACCCGAGTAAAACAACCTACACAATTTCTAGCATGACTGTCTAGCTCTAGGTTTCCAGAGTACTGGAAGTTGAGTCAGCAGCTGCCATGCTGTGATGATGGGACATTCTAGATCCCAATATCCATACACAAGGGAGGTGCTGATTCCACAGGCATAATGAGCTTTGATGAATAACCACCCAATGTCCATTTTGTTAGCGAAAAAATTCAAAGGCCCAGAGAAAGGTTCAAGCAATATAACCTAGTCAGGTGTGTGAGCCACACAAGTAAGAAAATCAGAAATAGTAAAGAATTTAAGACAGTTTCCAGTTGAACTACATATGTACAGTTGAGAACTTTTAAACCTTAATAAGAAAAAAACAAATTTTCCTGATTTCCTGACATTATCTTTAAGTTCTAATCACTTTATAGCTCTTAAAATAATTGGTAATGTGAGACAATTAGCTTACTTTGCAATGAGCATCAAGTCAATGGCTTGTGGTTCAAAAAAATTCTGAAATCTCTTTAACATTAGAGAGTGGAGATGGCAGTCATATTAACTAGATTTCTACTTTCTTTACTAGTCACAAAGTTCTCTTTGTGGACTAAAGATCTCCCAGGCAGAAATCCTGCAAAAATCTTTCAAAGCTTAGCAATTTACAAGATTAGTTTTCAATTCTCACTTCCATGAAGTGAGACTTCTAGCAGGAAAATTACAAATGCCACATGGTTACAGTTTCAACATTCTAAATACTGGCATTCTCTACATACAATATACAGGAAAGAGTTCCTGGTTGTTCTCTAAAAATCTCAGTCACTTTTGAGAGGCCTGCAGGAAGAAATATTGAAAAAACAAAACAAAAGAAAAACACAACCAATACATGAGGAGTGGAGGGGCATGGGCTGGGGAAAAGGGTACATTTTTCCAGCAGTAGTCAGTGCTCCCATCCTACCAAAAGCAACTTCAAGAAAAATAAGGAATATGTAACATCTGTCAATCAGGAAAGATCAGAGTGTACACCACTTGCAGGCACAAGGCCTGGCTGGTCAAGGTGACTAAGTGGCCTGCAAAGGAACTGTTAACAAGCTGGTCACTGTGCAGTGAGACTACAGAGGCAGAGTGTGTGCACTATGGTTATGGGAGGCCTGTGACTATAAAGCAAAGGTGGCACACTGAGGAGTCGTCCTCCCTCAGGTCTCCTGCGAGAAGGAAGTGGCTGGCAGAAAATACTGAGCCTAGCAGGTATGTGAAGTGGAGCTTGGCAAATGAGAAGACTGCACCATACAGATCCTGTACGGGCAAAGGAGCACCACCACAGTAATGCAGAGAGAGAACTCGCCTGCAGTTTGGGGTCTTAAACATACAGCAGCCTACTCATAGGATTCGTGAAAAGGAAATGAATCAAGCTGAGCCAGGATAAGGAAAGGAAGGGAGAATAAGAGGAAAAACTAAAAACAAATCAGGACCTTGGTAAAGTAACTCTTGCTAGACTCTAATTCCTTGAATAGAATTATGTAATTTACTAGTATAAAAATGACAGACAGCATCTGCCTCTGATTTTGTTAAGGGGTAGTACAGAAAATTTTAAACTTTTAACTGCCGGCAAAGTTTTTTTCCTAAAAAAAAAGCAAAACAAAAACATCTCTGACCTCAGAAAACAAATACTTTTTTTTTTTTTGAGACAGAGTCTCACTGTGTTGCTCAGGCTAGAGTGCTGTGGCGTCAGCCTAGCTCACAGCAACCTCCAACTCCTGGGCTCAAGCAATCCCTTTGTCTCAGCCTCCCAGGTAGCTGGGACTACAGGCATGCGCCACCAAGCCGGGCTAATTTTTTCTATATATATTTTTAGTTGGCCAATTAATTTCTTTCTATTTATAGTAGAGATGGGGTCTAGCTCTTGCTCAGGCTGGTTTCAAACTCCTAGCCATGAGTGATCCTCCCGCCTCAGCCTCCCAGAGAGCTAGGATTACAGGCGTGAGTCACCGCGCTCGGCCTAGGGTCACATTTATTATCATTTCTTGGTTTTGGGGTTCTAAGCTGCCCAACATCAAAGGCTGTTCAGCTATAACATGGTGATTTAGTCATGTTATCTTATGCTGAATTCCTGATACCACCATTCTCCTTTTAAGAAATCCCAATTTTTATGTAGAATTTAATAATTTAAAATGTTAACACTGAATAAGACTAAACTATAATTTAGTTTTAAATGAAATAAAACTAAATTAAAAGTGCATTTAAAATCACTTTTGTTTATCATAGTGCTATTGTAAGATTAGCAAGATCCAGGCCCTTATACTTAATACAGAAGCAAACAAAGGCAGCATAAGGGCAAATATAAATAAAAAAATAAGAGGTTTAATTCTCCCTGTTGAAAGTAAGGGAAAAGATTTCCCTCCCCTCCTCTTTCTTACAGCTGAGGTCCTCAAACCCCAGGCTGCGACTGGTACCCATCCTGCCTGTTAGGAACTGGGCCACACAGCAGGAGGTGAACAATGAGCAAGAGAGCAGAAACTTCATCTGTATTTACAACCACTCCTCATCACCCACATCATCGCCTGAGCTCTGCCTCCTGTGAGATCAGTGGAGGCGTTAGATTATCATAGGAGTGCAAACCCTATTGTAAACTGGACATGTGAGGGATCTAAGTTGCACATAAATCATCCCCAAACGCTCCCCTGCATGCCCCATGGAAAAACTGTCTTCCATGAAACTGGTCCCTGGTGCCAAAAAGGTTGGGGACCACTGCCTTACAGCATTTACTTTAGAAAAATTATAACTGGAAATACCTTCTCCACTGTTTGAAATGTATATAATATATCTTTTTGAAACTAAATAGGCCTTTGTCAGCTTCTGAAGAACCTGTAGCCTTCTCTTTGAAATGTAAACATCAAGGGAGATATTAATACTTCCCTGGCACTTTGCTCCTAGATGCAAAACCACCTCCAGTCATAAAGATAGAAGACTGTTTCACCTCAAGATAAGGCCAGTTAGCTAACACAGATGGTCATCCCAATTACCACAGTAAAGTTAGGATGAACTATGTGTGACAAAAGGTGCCGTCAAGTCCTCTTGAGGACACAGTTATTGTTTATCTTGTAACCATGTAAGTAATGGGTTGTATTGGCTTGGCTTTATGAGAGGGTGAGATTGCTTGCTTAAGCAAGTGTCAAATATAGTGTCTTGGGGACCTCTCCATCAACCACTCTATCTGGTTAGGCGTCATGACCCCTTACCACTAAAGAAGGTGTCAAGTGTTTCCAGCTGGCCCATCAGAGTTGTGTCATCATCAATAAAATTCCTCATTGAACAAAATATTTTACAAATATAAGATAGTTATATATAACATAAAATATATATATAAAAACTTACAAAAGAATCACTTCAGATACATTGATTTTTCTCTCCACAAAGGAGTGGAATCTAGTAGACACCAGATTCCTTTCCTGGCCTTTTATGCAACAGATATAAAGAAAGATCACAACACTGAAAGGATGTGAAACCTGCCCCAAAAAGTCATTTTCCATGATCACAAAATGGAGGATGCCATTAAAGGATGAGGCCAAAAGAGAGGGAAACAGCACTGAGACTGAGAGAAGACCAAGACAAGAGAGAGCACTGCTTAAACCTTTAAACGAAGCCATAGTCAGAAAGAACATATAATTTTCCCTCCAAACTGGGACCCTTTTGAGAGTTAAAGCACGCACAGGTAAATCAGGACTGATGTGGGCAAAGCAGGAAATATGTCACTCTAGTCATAACTGAAGACAAGTCCACCTTGATTTCCAAGCTATGAGAGCCAGTTATGAGTTTGTTTTCTGTCAGGTGGACCCAGAGTCTGGACTAACCCTGTGCCAAGTAGTATTACTTTAATTATCTTGAGCTAATGAGGGAAAAACAAAGGAGGTTAATGATGCATTTGCACCAAGTGAAGGGCAAATGATAAACACTGCATGCTGTCCAAAAGAAACTGAGAGAAGTTTAGGTAGAAAAAGATATGGGAAAATTAAGTCACTATAGGGCCCACTGTAGAAGAGGTATGTTAAATCAAAAGAATCATACTGCAAGTGCAATTTATTGTGGCTAACATATCATTACTTGTCATGTTAAATCAATGCTAATTTTACATTTAAATTTATATATATATAATTTATAAGAATGTTTTCCTTTATAGTTCATGTAAGATATATAAACACAAGGAATTTTACTTCCTATGACAGTTGCACATATTTATGAAAATAATTTAGAACTGTACAAGGGAGAATGTTTTTTTTTAATCAGGAAATCATACATTGCTTTGTCTAAAGCTCAAGTCTAATTGTTCTCAAGTTTTTGCTAAGCTGTTACTATTAAGGACCAGTAAATGATCAACAAACACAAATTTTTTCAACTTTTCCTATGTCAAGCTACAATTCTCCATAGGCCTCTCTCTCATTTGCAAACATCTGTGAGCAGAGGTACCAACTACCTTTGCTCCTAACTACCTTTTCAAGGATGTCTGTATAGAGAACAACCTTGGAAAACACAGATAATGTCTCCCTCTACAGCAGAGGGAAGGTTTGTTTACTATCCAGTATAATAAAGATAATGTATCCTCTAGAACAAAGGTCAGGCGGACTTATACATTATTAAAAAAAAATTGGGATTCCTAAGGTTCCCATACTATAACATAACCCACTGCTTGTACAGCCATCACCTGGAATTGTTCATGTTCCCTTTACAGAATTGTGGCTTAGAAAATCACCACAAATGTTGATTCTCTAGCATAATTGCTCTAATAAAGTCCTTTTTTGTCTCTGAACCACAAATCTCATGTCTTTTGTCAGCAACCATGAAACCATGCTAGGCTAATTTGTTAGCTTATAAGCAGGGGAAAGCCTCAGATACTGAACAGTTCTTGACTAACCATTATGCTTAATTTTAAGTAATTTCTACACTTTTGGTAACTAAGGACACTTCTAGCCATTGTTTTTATTCCTGAATTACTTATCTTTCAAAAATTCTAATCTTTTTCCATCCCAAGTGGCAGCTAAAACAAGTTTGCCCAATAAATCTAAAGAAACAGAACTGTGGTTTTATCAAAGTATTAATATAATAGCAGTATCTGCATCGCCTGGGAATTTGTTACAAAGGGTATTCTCTCACCCAGAGCTTACTGAATCAGAAACTCTAGAAGTTGGGTCAAGCAATCTGTGTGTTAACAATCCCTCCAAGTGATTCTGATGCATGCAAAGGTTGAGAACCATGCATCTTCTTTGAGGAAGAAAAAGGTCATCTCTTTTTTTCTGGATTAATGATCATAATATAGTCATTAAGTTGCTAACTAGCTATTAAAAACAAATACATTGTCTTATGAAATTACATTTTCCCTCCCCCCAAAATAGCAAGACAAGTAGCACTGTTTTACATTTCTGCAAACAGTGTAATAAAAGGCAGCTCAATTCTCATACCTACTTTAGCATTTAATATATTGCAATATACTTTGGTTGAAATATATGAAGAAAATCCATTTTCAAGTAATTATGTGGTTCAAAAAGGGAAGAGCATTCAATAGCACTTATAGATATTTGTGGATAGTCCTCTCTAATTCTATACCAAAATTTGAAAAGGGGTAACTTCTTAAAGTTTGATTACAATGTGGAATCTGAAGTCATTTCTATGAACTTTTTATACCTTGGCACAGGCATACCTCGGAAATATTATGGATTCAGTTCCAGACGACTGCAATAAAGCGAATACTGCACTAAGGCAACTCACATAAATTTTTTGGTTTCCCAGTAAATGTAAAATTCATATTTACACATATTTACAACAGACTGTAGTCTAGTAAGTGTATAATAACATTATATCTAAAAAAAACCCAAAAAACAATATACACATCTTAAATTGCTAAAAGATACTAACAATCATCTGAGCCTTCAGCGAGTCATAATCTTTTTCACTGGGAGAGGATCCTGCCTCTACGTTGATGGCTGCTGACTGATCAGGGTGGTGGATGCTGAAGGTTAGGCTGACCGTGGCAATTTCTTAGAACAATGAAGTTTGCTACATCAACTGACTCTTTCTTTCAGAAAACATTTTTCTGTAGCATGTGATGCTGTTTGATAGCATTTTATCCACAGAATTTCTTTGAAATTGCAGCCAATCCTCTCAAACTGCTTTATCAACTAAGTTTATATAATATTCTAAATTCTTTGTTGTCATATCAACAATGTTCACAGCATCTGTACCAGGAGTAGATTCCATCTCAAGAAACCACTTTCTTTGCTCATCCATAAGCAGTAACTCCTTTCTTGTTAAAGTTTTATCATAAGATTGTAGAAATTCAGTCATATCTTCAGGCTCCACTTCTAATTCTAGTTCTCCTGCTATTTCCACTACATCTACAGTTACTCCCTCCACTGAAGTCTTGAATCCCTCAAAGTCACCCATGAGGGGTAGAATTTAACTTTTTTTTAAACTCCTGTTAATATTGATATTTTGACCTCCTCCCATGAATTGTGAATGTTCTTAATGGCATGTAGAATGGTGAATCCTTTCCAGAAGTTTTTCAATTTACTTTGCCCAGATCTATTAGAGTAATCCCTATCTATGGCAGCTATATCCTCACAAAAAGTGTTTCTTAAATAGTAAGAATTGAAAGTTGAAATTACTTCATGATTCATGGGCTGCAAAAAGGATGCTGTGTTAGAAGGCATGAAAACAACATTAATTTCTTTACACATCACCATCAGAGCTCTTATGTGGTCAGGTAAGTTGTCACTAATCAGTAATAAATCTTTCTTCTGAGCAGTAGGTTTCAACACTGGGCTTAAAATATTCAGTAAACCAAGCTGTAAACAGATGTGCTGTTATCCAGGCTCTGTTGTTCCATTTATAAAGCACAAGCATGATAGACTTAGCATCATTCTTAAGGGCATGAGGATTTTCAGAATGGTAAATGAACACTGGCTTCAACTTAAAAGTCAATACCTACATTAGCCCCTAAAAAGAGAGTAAGCCTATCCTTTGAAGCTCTGAAGCCAAGGCACTGACTTCTCCCATCTATCTATGAGAGTCCTAGACAGCATCTTCTTACAACAGAAGGCTACTGGAAGGCATCTTCTTCCAATATAAGCCTGTTTTTCTGCACTGAAAATCTGCTGTTAGCGTAGCCACCCTAATCAATGATCTCAGCTAGATCTTCTGGAAAACTTGCTGCAGCTTCTACATCAGCACTTATTCCTTCACCTTGCACTTTTATGTTATGGAGATGGCTTCTCTCCCTAACCCTCATGAACCAACTTCTGCAACCTTCAAACTTTTCTTCCGTAGCTTCCTCACTTCTCTCAACTTTCACAGAATTGGAGAGAGTTGGGGTCTTGCTCTGGATCAAGCTGTGGCTTAAGGAAATGTTGTGGCTGGTTTGATCTTCTATCCAGACCACTAAAACTTTGTCTATATCAGTAATAAGGCTGTTTTACTTTCTTATCATTTGTGTGTTCACTGGAGTATCCCTTTAATTTTCTTCAAAAACTTCTTTGCATTCACAACTTAGCTGTCTGTCACAAGAGGCCTAGCTTTTGGCCTATCTTGGCTTTCAACATGTCTTCCTCACTAAGCTAATTACTTCTAGCCTTTGATTTAAAGTGAGAGACATGTAACTGTCTTCTCCTTGAATACTTAAAGGCCACTGTAGGATTATTAATTGGCTTAATTTCAATATTGTTGTGTCTTGGGGAATAGGGAAGCCAAGGAGAGGGAGAGAGATGGGGAACAGTCAGGCAGTGGAGCAATCGGAACACACACGTTTATTAATTTGCTGTCTTATTAAGGATATGGACATGGTTTGTAGCACCTCAAAATAATTACTATGGTAACATCAAAGATCACAATCCCAGATCACCATAGCAGATATAATAATAATGAAAAGAGTTTGAAATATTGTGAGAATTAGCAAAATGTGACAAAAGACAATGAAGTGAGCCCACGCTGTTGGAAAAATGATATCCACAGACTTGCTTAAAGCAGGGTTGCCACAAACCTTCAATTTGTTTTTTAAAAAAACCCAAAAAACCACAATATGTATGAGATGCAAAAAAGTAAAGAGCAGTAAAATGAGGCATGCCTGTACAGTAAATCCATCAGTCTATCTTGTATTTGGAATGAGTCGTTTACCCATGTTTCATCTGGAAGTTGATTCACTGAGTTATGCAGAATTGCATATTGACATATTTAATTATTTTTATATACATATGCATACACACACATATATACATATATTTTTAAAACTCCTTTTTAAATATTACCCATCTCATCAGAAAAGGCTTTAAGTCTTGGGAAGAAGTCAAGAAGATCCCAATAACAGGGATAAGTTAGTTTATTTATTTATTTTTGCTTGAAAGCTCCATTTTTTTTTTTTACTGGCAACAAATAACTGTTAGCTGTTTTCCCTGAAGTGAAAAGCTAACTCTTCCAAATCCTCAAGTTGGAGAAACCATAGTTTGTCTATCAATTAAAAACGGTTTTCCAAGAAAAGAATAACTAGTTCAGTTCACAACTCAGTCAATTGCTTTTCCCCAAGATAACCGACCTTACCACTTTGATATATATAGCAGAAGCACCTATTTGGTCACAGGGAATATTAAAGAGATGGGTATTTATAATTCAAAGTATAATGAAAATAATTTTTACTTCTTTATCTTTTTCTTTTATCCCAAGTGCACAATAGTGAAAAATGACTAGTACTTGGATCCCCAAATGTCCATGTGAGGCAGAGAACCCTAGCCTACTTAACCTTAGATTACATGGGAGAACTAAACATCTATCTTCTGTAAGCCATGGACAAGTTAGGTTTCTTTGATACAAGAGCTTGGCCTTCGTGCTGACAAATTATTTAAAAGTTGGCTACATTTAAATATATAACAAAAATACAATTATGTAAAAATAATATATAAACAAAATAAACAAACTAAAAAGCCCCCAAATCTATTTTTTTAAATCACAACAAAATGGAGAGGCAAACTACAGAATAAGGAAAAATATGCATAACTAATGAGTATCAAGCTATAGATTTCTTTAATACATAATGAACATTAATTGACAAGAAAAATATCAATATTCTAAAAGAACAGCAAAGGCTGAAAAACAATTCATATAGAAAAAACAGCATATATATAGTATTTTAAAGCTACATATAAATAGACATACATTCATATAATAAGGAAAGTAGATGGGAAGAAATACATTGAAAAGACAAATGTTTATATCTGAGTAATATGATTTTTCTTCTCAAACATTTCTTTAAATTCAACTTTTTATACTGAATCAAAATTATGCAATTTATTTAGAAAAATTTGCATCTTTCTGATGATTAAAGTTGAATAAAATCATCTTCTTTAATCTCATTTGCATCTTCCCACATTCCCACGTCATAACTCATGCACATAAATCTAACATTCTAGTCATAGCAAATTACTTTTACTCTGTAAAGTTTCAGGATCATCCCTATCTCCATTCCTCCCTGGCATTTTCTCCCAAATTGAGCCTCTTATCAACATGGGCCCTAAAAAGGACCACACCATGCTTAGGTAGGGAAGCCTCTGGGGTTGAGTTTCCCAACCAAGGAACCTTCAATTTTCAGAAAGCGTGGTAACTGAGTTGACAGACGCTGGGCTGTTACATGGCCCAGCACGGCAGGAGGAGGAACAACCACCAAGACTGTAGCCCTACAGAGACTCAGGCCTGCAGTAGGAGCCCCAGCAGTCAGGCTCTAAGCAAGCCATGCACTACACGCCCGTGTGATGCCAGGAGCCCCTAGGTGAGAACCTCTGAGACCAGAGGAGGCAGAGCACATCACATCTATGGGACCAGACTTTCCCTGCTACAATAGTTCAAGCAAGCCACTCTTCCCTCCCTCCCTCCTACCGACCCCACTCTCCCTCACACCAATTAAGGAGAACAGCAGGAGGGGGAACTCAGCAAGTGATGAAACATTTTATCTGAACACTACATAAACGGACTGTTTAAATTATCAGACAGGACTAAAGACCAAGCATTTTGCAATTTTTGAACATTTGTAGTTTTCCCCTACTAATCAGCAGGTAGGGGCTTACAGGAGGTAGGCTGATTTTAGGATAATTCAAATAATTTTTTACTTGGTATCTAAGCTATAGTGTGAATTAATTCTTGTAATCCTCACTATCAACACATAATTAACAAGTTTCTAAGCATATTTACAAAGCATACTCTGTCATCACCTTCATGACATGGCTTCCATCTCAGATGTAAGATACCTGGTCATGATCCTACTGGTACCTGGACCTTGCAGTCAGTGGGACGAAGAGAACAAGTAGGGGAAATGAAGGCAATGCCCTTTCCCCACAAGGGTACAACCCAAAAGTTGTACCTGTCACTTCCACTCACATTCCCATGACCAGAACCTAGCCTTCTGGTCTCAAGTGGCTACAAATAAGGCTGGGAAACAGAGTCACTAGCTATGTGGTCATGTGCCCAAGAAAACAGATATTGAAGGACACTGGATTCTGGGGGAGAACCAGAAGTCTCCACCACACTCCAAAAGCCTATTCTTTCCTTTCCTTTGCTCTAAGGTAAATTTTTTAAAATTTAAATATTATGCAAATCAACATATGCAAAATCAAAGAGTGGAGGTTTTTTAAAATTTGTTTTGGTTTTCCTCCTGAAAACTAAGTTGAATGCCTTAGAAATACAAGAAATAAGGCAAGCTGCTAACAGATGCTATTGAATTAGGTAAGGTGAAACAACTGTTAAATAGGGAGGAAAAAACTTTAAAATCTGGAAGAACTTTTCATTTAGATATTTTGCAAGTATTTTTAAATTCTCTCTTGAAAGGAACAGAAATGGGAAATAAGGGGTCCATTCTGGATATGCGAAAAAAGATAACTATGAACTATAATCAGTGAACAATGCCTCAAAAAAAGAGGCCGTGACCCTATATCAAAAGATTGCTAAATAAAAGTATACTTATGTTTCTGACCAAAATAAAATATTCAAGGTATGTTTCTAATTATTTTATCTTATTTTTAGAAGGTCCCCTTAAGCTGTTTTTAAGAGATGAATTTTGATCCCATCAGGACACAGGAAAAACTTCACTCTGTATACTAACATATTCAAAACTTAATTACCTCCATTCTCCTAACTTTTATACTCCTCTTAGAACTATTTTTTTAAATGCTTAAATCTGTATCAAGTCTTTAATGCAAACTTTTTAGCATGGCATTCCAAGCATTCTACGATCAGATCCAAAGGCCTTTCAGCCTCACTTCTTTTTTTTTTTTTTTTAGAGACGGGGTCTCGCTCTTGGTCAGGCTGGTTTTGAACTCCTGACCTTGAGCTATCCACCCGCCTCGGCCTCCCAGAGTGCTAGGATTACAGGCGTGAGCCACCGCGCCCGGCCTCAGCCTCACTTCTATACCTCCAACCATTCTCTAGCCATATATATCTTCAAAATAATCTACCTAATCCCTACAGCCAGAACTATGTTAGACAATCAAGTCAAAATTGAATAAGATGTGGGTTGATTTTAGAGTTCAATCTGGACTACAAGGAGACAGTCATGCAAATGAATAATCACAATGCCTATTTTTTCATTCAAAATGTATGTATTAAGTACCCACTGTATGGCAGGCATAATGCTGGACACTGAGGACAGAGTCAGTGGGAATAGTATTTGCCGGTCTTGCTCACATGAGGGGGAGGAACAGGTGGCAGGAAACACTTCAGATCGTGTGATAAGGAAAGCAAGCAATTAATACATGTGGACAGTTTACTTAATATACCAACACCTGCTATTAATGTATCTTAACAACAAATTAATTTACCTAGTAACTCACTGTAAGAACTTAATTAATGAAAAAGAAGAAATGACAGTAAAAGATTACAAAAAAGTTGAGACAAAACCTGTACAAGAACGACAGCCCTATCATAGTTTTTGCCGTTCGACTAACATTTCAAATACCATTTTTGAAACTATTTTTCTAGGAAGTACACTGATAAATAGGATTATGCCCAAAGTGATGGTAGAGAAAACTATAAACTATTTCATTTAAAGAAAAGCTGGGGGAGGGAGGAATGTTTAGGGAAGAAAAAGACTAAGCAAAAATAAGATGTCTCATAAACAACTAAAGAGCCTTCACATGGAAAGAGAAATTATACTGTTTAACACTGAAGAGACTAAAAAAATTAAGATCAATAATAGAAGTTATACAGAAGCAAGTCTGGCTCCAAAAAAGAAATAATCTATTAATAATCTGCTGCCAGAATCTATACAACTACATCATTATCCATAGGACTGTCGCCCTTAACTCCACCCTAGTTTTCTATGGTGGGAAGCAGTTTTTATATATAGTTTCACTACATGCCATTTTATATCAAGACGTAAATTAAAAAGAAATGAGGCAAAACACCACTGGATTACACTAATGGAAATCATTAAAGATATCTGTACAATCTTGATTCATGCACTTGTATTATTAATAAAATGTAGGTTTCATATAAACATCAATAATAAAAGACGACACTGAGTGCATACATTTTGAACATTAACTAGTTTCTGCTCAGGGTCAAAGTCCAATGGAGATCAATAAAAGACAAGCCGTCACTGCTTTCCTTCAACAGCTGTCTTCACCAGTCAAGAGTCTAACAGTGATAAATGATGGTGCAGCTTTAACTAAATCCCTGCACTCCTTCATGCACACTGACAAGAGACGAGATTTATAAAGAATATAGCAAAAATTCTTGAGTAAATACCAACTAAATTCATAAGATTTTTAAATAGGAAAATTCTTATTATTTTTTTTAAATGAGGATAAATAATGCATCAAATCCCTTATGATTGGCTAAGATATGATTAAGTAGGTTGGCAAGTACTGGTAAACTAATCAGAAAAGGTTTATGTAGGTAAAGAGGCTTTATACCATCAGTGATTTAAAATTTTAATCTGATGATACATTAGAGAAGGAATTATTTGGTCTTAATTCAAGAACACTTTAGTTTCTAGTTGAACCAGCTGCTCTAGGACTACAGAACCAAAAGAAATAAACCTCGGAATTGTCGACTGAATTTTCTTTTTTCAAACTGTCTTTACTAAAGTCACAATATGTTCACTGTAAAAGGCACTGACTGCAGTGATGTCAAATGTGAAAAATGTATTTCTTAGAATTAATGATATATGATATGTACCCTTGATCCAATTTCACTAATGGATATAAATGCCAGGTTAGAGCTTCCCATTAGGGATTTAGTATGCTAAAGTTTTAAGAGGTAACAAAACCTAATAAACATGTTTGATGCTCAACAACTTAGTTATCAGAGAAATGCAAATTAAAACCACAGTAAAGGTACTACTTCACACCCACTAGGATGGCTAGAATCAAAAAGTTGGACAATAACAAGTGTGCATGAGGATGTGGAGAAACTGGAACCCTCATGCTGGTGGAAATGGAAAACGGTAGAGCCACTTTGTAAAACACTCTGGCAGTTCTTCAAAAAAATTAAACAGAGTTATATATGATCCAATATTTCCAATCCTACATACATGCCCAAGAGAAAAGAAACATAAGCCCATGCAAAAAGTTATTCATGAATATTCACAACAGTATTATTCATAATAGCCAAAAGGTAGGAACAATCCAAATGTCCATCAATTGATGAATAGGCAAACAAAATGTGGCCTATCTGTATAGTCAATTTATCTGGCCATAAAAAGGAATGAAATACATGGATGCACTTTCAAAACATTATCCTAAGTAAAAAAAGCCAAATACAAAGATCATATATTATATGATTCCATTTATATGAAATGAGCAGAAATGTCAAATCTACAGAGACAGAAAGCAGATTAGTGGTTGTTTAGGTTGGAGGTGGGGTTTTGGAGAAATGGGAGGGGACTCCTAAAGGGTACAGGGTTTCTTGTGAGAGTAATGTAAATATTCTAAAATTGATTATGGTAATGGTTGAACAACATTGAGAATATACCAAAAAAAGCACTGAATTATACACTTTAAGTAAGTCAATATTTGGTGAATTATATCTTAATAAAGCTGTTTTTAAAATTTAATAAAAATTTGATAATAATTAGCAAGATAATTTAGGAAGGATATTTAAAAACCTAATTATAGACATTTCACTGATGCCCCTCTGATGACATCATCCTGAAACACTGACTAATACTTGGTTCCTTGCTCATTAAGACCACATCTTTCCTAAATGAAATCTCCATTCTTCCTTTGTTTCTATTGTTTAGCATTTATGACTACACAGTTTGACGAAAGACTAGTGATTTTAGATGAAGTATAAGTCCAAAGATTTTATACATAATATGAGAGAATGATGTATTTCTACTACTTTAGTATGGTATTAGTACTAGTGAAATATTCCCTCAGGAGGAAATTTTAGCCTATAAGTCTCCAACTTGCAAAAGTTAAAAGGTTTTAGGCCATTTAACAGTCATGATAGAACTTGATTACAGAGAGACAGAAGGGCTACTGCAGGGGCAAGAGGATGGAACACCATCCCAAATGCCACGTGTAGGATGTGGAATCTACAACTGTTGTCTTTCAAGTCATGGTTCCTGCTCCCTATTTTAAATCCAAGAACATTTTAAAATGAAAAAGTCATGAAAATGTTTTTGATTCTGGCAAATAAAATCAAAAGAATCAGGAACAGAAGTACAGAAAGAGGGTAATGAGAAAAATATTATTTACATTTAAAGGACAGAACAACCAACAATAAAGAAACAGAAAATAAAGAACTGGTAACAGAGGAAATATACAGGTACTATAAATGTAAGAAATCAATCTCTACCCTCACTTATCATTAAAAACAAAAACTGTGGTAAAATATTTTTAGTCACACCGTTATGGTAAATTTTTGGAAATGGTATGGTATGGGGAGTACACTCATATTCTGTTTCTGGGAGTGTTAACAACCTTTAAGAAGGCAACTGACAATATATTTCAAAGTCTTAAATATCCTAAATTCAAATACTATCATTCTTTTTAGTGGCATGGCCTAAACACATTTATGCATTTTGAAAAAAGTATACATGACATAAATGTCCAGGAACAGAAGGGTTGTTAAATTATGATATAGTTATATGCAATGTATTTTTAAACAAATATTAAAAATGTGATGGCTCTACATGAGTCAACATAGAAAACCATACAGGATACATTATATGGAAAAAAAGGATATGAAAGCATATGACTAAATATGTATGTATGGATATACACATATACAATTAATCAAGCAGTATCTGAAAGACTATACACCTAATTGCTGTTATCCCCTGAGATAAGCTGGGCTTATGATTGTTTTTTATTTTCCAATGTGTACATCTTTTCTTGGTAAATCCTTTTCATATTAATCATATATCACTTTATAACAAATAAAAAGTTAGCTTACAATGGAAAACTACCATTCAAAGTCAACATTATATCTAGTAGGCAAGTGGAAAAATTTAAGAGATAAGACATATGATGGTTAAAAATAAAGACTGAGGACAAAGCTAAAATAATTGAAGAAATTCATTAAAATAAAATATTCACATATCAGAGAATAAAAGTGAATGAATATCATCAATTAGAAAATATGTGGGATGATTTAAAAAATTAAGTAGAAAACAGTTACATGTGACAGGAGGATTAAGACATTAAAATGAACAACAACAAATAAGACATTAAAATGGAAAGACAGGTAAGTCTACAAATGACAATTTTCAAAATCAAAACTTAAAAATCCAGTAAGTTAGATATCCACATTCCAAATGAAGTTGGACCCTTATCTATACCATATACAAAAATTAATTCAAAATGGACATTAGACCTAATCATAAGAGATAAAACTTACAAAACTCTTTGAAGAAAACACAAAGGAAAAGCTTTATGACATTGAATTTGGCAATTATTTCTTGCATATGATATCCAAAGCACAGACAACAAAACAAAATGAGCTAAACTGAACTTCAAAATTAAAAACCTGTGCATCAAGAGACACTAAGAAGAAAGTGAAAAGGCAACCTACAGAATGGGAGAAAATATTTTCAAATCATGTACCTGGTAAGGGATTAATACACAGAACATATCTCGAGAGCTCCTATACCTCAACAACAAAGATAACCCAATTTAAAAAATGGACAAAGGACTTGAATAGACGTTACTCCAAAGAATATATATGAGATACTCAACATCATTAATCATTAGGGAAATGTAAATCAAAATCACAATTAGATTTGGATTGGCTGCCTATTTGGATGGCTGCCATCAAAAAACAAAACAAAAACAACAGATGCTGGCAAGGATGTAGATAAACTGGAAATCTTGTGCCCTAGTGGTATAAATGTGAAATGGTACAGTCACTATGGAAAACAGTATAGCAGTTTAAAATTAGAAAATAGAATTTTTTATTCCAAAAAACAAAAATAAAAAAATAGAATTACTGTATGATCCAACAATTCTACTTCAGAGTATATACTCAAAAGAATTAAAAGCAGGGTCTCACAGAAATTTTGTACACCCATGTTCTTTACAGCATTATTCCCTGCAGCCAAACAGGCAGGACCAACCCAAACGGTCACTGATGGATGAATGGATAAACAAATATGGTGTGGAGATTTTATTTATTTATTTATTTATATTAGGTTATTAAGTATGAAATGTCCAATTTCCTTAAGTACTAAGTTTGACAGTTAATATCTCTGACATTCCTTTGACATTTCTTGTTTTATGTTTATTGTGAAGGTACATCCATCCTCATTCTTTCAAATGCACATATTGGCTTGTGATTACCTTTCAAATATTTTTTAGAGCAATTTTTTTGTGAAACCATGAATAAGTCAAAAATTTGTATTACTTTCAAATATGAGTTCTGTCGTGGAACCAATGCAGTGCAGACAGCTTGAAATATCAATAAAGTGTTTGGGAAGGATGTGGCTAATGAATACACAGTATGTTGATGTCTTGAGAAAATCCATTCTGGTGATTTTAAACTTGAAAATGAGCCACGTGGGTGACCTGAGACCAAGATGCACAATGATGCACTGAAACCTGTAGTGGAAGCAAATCCATCTCAACCTGTGAGTGAATTAGCAGCAAGATTTTACTTTTACTATTCCAACAGTATTGGACCATTTGAAACAAATGGGAAAGGTAAAGAAGCTGGATAAATGGATTCCTCATGAATTACATGTGCATCATAAGAAAAATCATCTCAGAGCTTGCCTTTCTTTGTTGTCACAACATAAAGGCAAACCATTTCTACATCATATTGTTACATGTGATGAAAATGGATTCTTTTTGACAATCACAAGCATTCAGCACAATGGCTGGATAAAGATGAAGTGCCAAAATGCAGTTTAAAACTGAATATTCATCCAAAAAAACTAATCATGTCTGTTTGGTGGTCCAGAGCTGGTATTATCCACTATAGTTTCATGAAACTTGGTGAACTGATTAGAGCAGATGTTTACAGCAACCAATTGGATGAGATGATGAGGATGCTTGTGATTAAGCAGCCACAATCAGTCAATGGCCAAACCTCTTACAAGACAATGCTCAACCACATGTCACACAAACAACACTGCTCAAACTACAGAAGCTGGACTTGGAAACTCTCTGTCATCCACTGTATTTACCAGACCTTGCACCAACTGACTACCACTTCCTCCAGGCTTTGGACCGCTTCTTGCAAGGAAAAATATTCAATTCTCAACAAGCTGTGGAAAACAACTTTTGTGATTTCATTGCTACTGGCTCTCCAGACTTCTTTGCTGCTGGTATAAACGAGCTACCATTAAGATGGCAAAACTGTGTCAACAGTTTAGGCTCATACTTTGATTAATTGTACTGCTTCTTGGTGGAGATATAATAAACTACACTTTTGATTTGAAATCAGACATTTCATATTTAGTGACTATATATAAATAAATGCAGTTATTATTCATTCTTAAAAAGAAAAGAAATTCTGATACATGCAACCAACAACTTGGATGAACCTTGAAGACATTATGCTAAGTGAAATGAGCCAGACACAAAAGTACAGATATTTTTGTAAGATTCCACTTACATGAGGTATATAGAATGGTCAAGTTCATAGAAACAGAGAGTAGAATAGTGGCTGTCTGCAGCTGGAAGAGGAGGCAATTGGGAGTTACCATTTAATGGGTACAAGTCTCAGTTTGAGATTCTGTAAAAGTTGTGGAGATGGATAGCAGTGCTGGTTGAACAACAATGTGACTACACTTAATGCCACTGAATTACACACTTAAAAAATAATTAAAATGATGAATTTTATGTAATATATATTTTGCCAAAATAAAAAAAAAGTGAACCTGGTATTTTAATTGTGGTCATTGTATTCATGAGGAGAGGATTATTTCTAATAAATTTCATAGTAATCTTTCTAAAAATCTAGTAAATTAGTGAAAAGAGGGTTAATACATGATATCTAGCCAGGTTCTTATTAGTTCTCTGGTCTCAGGTAGCTCCTAGGACTTTACAGGTCATAGTTCTAGTGGAGTCAATATCAAGCAGTGATTCTCAAAAAGGATGGTGCCTCCCTGTGGGCAGTTGGAAATTTGTGAGAGCATTTTGGTCACTGGAGTTGTTGGGTATACTAGCGTGATACACAGAACAATCCCATAAATGAAGCACTTTCCCATGCCCTGCACAATTCCTTAATGACCCTCTGCATATACTGGTGGTTAAAAAAAAGTTCGAAATATCTGAGTCTACAACCTAACTCCATTTTCCACATAAACACAAAGACTATTTTCTATGGCTTTAATATGCAACTTCTGTATAAATGACAGAAGACTAGATCCTTACTATTTGGAAATTTTAGAAAAGTTGAAAACCATTTCTACATTATCATATTCTCAATGGCACACCTGTTGCAATTTGCATGTGTAGCAAACTGTGAATGATTCTATGTATAGAAACAAGTACCTACCTATTATAACAACTCATAGTTGCAGCTAAACACTTACATACTGAAAAATGTTATTATAAACTACTTTTTAAAATTTGTCTAATACGTTAGAGTTGGGCATGTTATACTGATTATTTATTAGTAAATATATAAAGATAAGTTATTATTAACCACAAATTTTGCATTGGTATATTGTAAGGGGCATTGGAATTATGTTACAAATGTGGGCACTGGGTCTGATAGGATGGAAGCTACCGCACTAAGCAAGTAAAATAAGGACATCTATTCCTTTGCCAGACATCTAACTCCATCTTCACTTTGGTAAGACTGATCAGCATCTTAAGTATAGAAAAGTGAAGTAACTCCATATGACTCCTGCTATACATTATAGACACTATAAATGTTTCTCTTACACAGAATGCTAAGCATTGCAAGAAAAAACTTTCTTCTCCTTCTTCCATCTATCTATGTGCAGTACTCCAAGTGTGGATGTTCATTAGTCAGAGATGGAGAAAGGCAAAGGTCATTCTTACATTAGCTTTGAGGCTGGAGGGTTACAACTGCAAGTTTCTTTCCAACTCTATGAAGTCTATGAAACCACCAATGGTTCAGGGTATAAAACACTACTGGGAAACAGCAATCCATTAACCTATTCACTCTCTTTGGTTATTTATAATGATATCATCCACCTCATCAGCTCTCACAAGCAACATGACATCCCAGTTAATATACTCTAATCATGACAAATAAGCATGTCATGACGAAAATATTTTATAGACCATGTCAACTTATAAACCTGAAGACTGAAAAGGAACATGCTTGGGGAACTGAAGCAAATATTAATAACTTTTAAGAACCACAGGTATATATTAATACATATATTTTATAAAGAATTATGTGTATAATATTCATTTGTAACATTTTATCCCCAACCTAGGACAGTAGGATTAGTGGGGAGAAAATAAAACTGAAAATAACTTTATAAATACAGATATTACTGTCAAAACTCCTATGTAGTTTGAAGGGACTAAAGTTAAATTATAATATGTAGAGTTAAAGAAACAAAATTAGAATAAAAATTCAGTATGAATAATCCTAAAGGCAACCAAGAATATTAAATATTGGTATGTAAATATTCACAACACAACTGAAAGACTGTCCACTTCTTCCAACCATATTCTACACACATTTATTATCAAGCAAATAAAAATGAAACTGTAGTATTTATACTAGTAACCTTATGATTATTTAAATGAAAAATGTATCAATATATTTTGCACAAAAGAAAACAATCTAAAGAAATAGTACCCCTCCCCATTTTTTAAAAACAATCTGGAAGTTCTGTTTTCTCCAATGATCAAGTTAACATATTGTCCAACCCCACTTTCTGAAAGATTGTATTTCTGTGATGATGCATTATCACATTACCTGTTTCTACCTACACTTCCTATACAAGCATAAGAGTTCCCTCAAAATAAGAACTGAAAATTTTCATTCTTACGTGCTCAGTGCCTAGCATAATGCCTAGTGAAGAGCAGTGAGCAAACTGTTTTTGTTAATGCATGAAAATAATTATGTTTATAGCTTACTATGTGACAAGCACTATGCTAAGGATTGTGTATTTATTTTTCATCAACCTGAACAAGCATTGTGTCATTACTATACTATATGATAAATGGTAAAACTGAGGCTTAACAAAGGTTAAGCAAATTGCCCAAAGTCACCATTTGTAAGCAGATATCCAAGATTCAAAGATTTTATATTAATTTACCTTCTCTGTCTTGAATTCTCAATGAAGTACAAAGTAACAAAGGTCAAATGTGATGATGCTGTCCAAATGGTGCAGAAACTGTTGTGGAAATATTTTACACATTTACTTTAATACTCTGTTTCTATCCATGATTTATTTTATTTCCCAATCAGAAACTTTCAGGGATGATAGTCCTAAATTGCATATGTTCATTTGGAATAGACAATATGACTTACTTAGTAGTAATCTAGTTTTTAAAAGGTATCATGGTGAAAAATACCTCCAGTTACAGAATATTTTAGCTAAAAGTACTAAATAGTATGAAATGTTTGAAGGAAAAAATAAAAATAAATGCATGGTATGCTCAGTTTCACAATAGGAAAAAAAAAATGCTCTGCCAAAACTCTGAAGGTAAAACTAAAGACTATCTTAAAAAATAATTATCTCATGTTGTTTTAAATTACTGAAATATTGCATAAAGTATTTATATGTTATATAAATATATAAAGTACAGTTTTATTTTTACACTAAGAATAGCACACTAAGCTGCACGGCTACTTTTCCATTAGCAGATTCATGATAGAATGTTAACAGCACTTTAAACGAAAGAGAAAGAATAAAAGTGAGTCTAATGCAACACATCTTTAGATGTGGGGTGAGATTTGTGAAAAGAGAAAATCACTGAGCAAGAAAGGACTTGTAAAGGTCACCTAGTATCTCTGCTAGCCTTTGGGAGTACTATAAGGCTACAATGTTACTGAGAGATGAAAATGGATGTTATTTTTACAAACTTTAGATGGGGGGAAAAACTTCCACCAAAAAGTTATTCCAGAGATAAATAATATTCTGAACCAAAAAATTCCTATTTATACTCAATATAAATCCTTGAATAATACATCTTAAGTTCATTTCCTTCTGTTTGGTCTTTGTGGAATGTGCAAAATAACTGGTCATTACAATACATCCTCACATATAAAGTCTTAGCTTTCTCTTTTGGGAAGACAAATAATGCCATCGTTAGCTGTTTCTCATAGGCTTTATTTTCTAACTTTTTATAT
Organism: Cheirogaleus medius; assembly: GCA_008086735.1. Classification (NCBI taxonomy): domain Eukaryota; kingdom Metazoa; phylum Chordata; class Mammalia; order Primates; family Cheirogaleidae; genus Cheirogaleus; species Cheirogaleus medius. Next base: position 39,231,014 of record VBSM01003176.1, on the reverse strand, counting down.
GTACTTTCATCTGATGCCTCTCTATTACTGTTAAGAAGCCAAGTAAAGAAGTAGGTAGTACTCTAATGTTCTGAAATGTCAACCAGATATTACTAAGTCATCATTCTTGCTTCTCCAATTATTAGTACCTTTGTAAACTAATCAAAGGTAATCTGAGGAATCATAGAGAATGTTAGAGAAGACTAGAGATGAACAAATGCCCCACATTATAAGGGGGAGTAGGAAAATTAGGTAAAGCCTAGAGTCAACTTCTGAAAATTTTGAAGACAACTCATTAAAAGGTAAATTATTAGTACTCAAAAAAGAAAGCACTGGTATGAGGAAGTAGTACAGGTTCACTAAAAAAGGTCAGTTCTGTTTGTGTAGGATTATTAAAGGAAAAAGGCATGACTATATCTGAGACCTAAAGTAGTCTAATATCAGCAAGGCTTTAACAATACGTCCCATGAAACTGTGTTCAATACAAGAATACAATGCTAGACTCTCATTCATTTAGGTGAGTTTTTATCTGGTGGGACAACTCTATTTAAGGAATGTTGATCAATGTATTAGTATCAACATGTGGATAATGTGTTACAGAATTCATACTTTGACTAATAAGAGGTGAGCAAAAAGATAAAAGGAAAATTAGTATCTCTAAATATATCACAGTTCAGTAATGGGCTAAAACAAACTATCTTTGCATATGTTAAATTTAAAAAACAGAACTTAAACTCAAAATGTCCAACTTCTCAAATATATGTTACTGGTTTAAGCTAAGTCATTACATAAGTGAATTTTAGTATAATACAATTAACATGCCAACGAGTTTGCTAAACACACAGTAATGGAGAATCTACTATAAACAGACCATCTTATTAAAAAGACATTTAGAGATTAAGCAAGGTGTCAAATGTCACTATTGTTCAGGATACATCCATGTTTTGCAAATAGGCATGGGCCCACCCACAGAAGGGCTAGCAGGATGCTGAGGTGTCTGGGGGTAATATGATAAAGATGATTACAAAACTAAAATTATTTAGCTTAAATAAAATTTTGAGGGGTTCAGGGCTAGGGATCATCAGACACTTTAGACATCTAAAACTACTTTAGACATCTAAAACCTTCAGATGGTATATAAAACTGATATACATACTGTCAGAAAGACAAATGAAACTTAGATGTGTCAGCCTCCCTTGCTTGGGTGGCCTCAGCAAGTCATCTAAGTCTCCCTTGAAGCTGTAGTCAGTACTTGGCCACATTCCCTAAAACAAATCCAATCTTACAAATTATTTTTAAAAATAAACATTTTGTAAAGATTTTGTGGGAAGACAAGGAATAAGATTTACATCACACAATGCAGAGAAATCTATCAATATTACCCTCTACTCTTCCTTCCTGTTTCTCTTCACTGAACACCACTTCAACTCTCTCAAATCTCTTTTCACTGAATCCACCCAACATACTCAGCCACACCAAATCCTAGTGTGTTGTTGAATAAAGGCCATTTATTACATCTCCCATGTAGTATCTTAACCATCTCTCCCCCAATCTTTTCCAAGTATTCATGCAAGCCAAGAAGGATTTCTTTTTAGGTGGAGAGATTTTTCCATTGCTACTGAAGTGGTAGCTCCAAGAACAAAACTTTCTCTTTGGAAACACGAAATGGAAAAGAATTCAGCTGATTTTGCTTGTATATCAACAAAGCCAAAACTTGAAGATGTAGGACAGTTAATTTCCTGCTGCTTGTATTAACCTCGGCATATGGCTGTGTACCTTCGGTTTGAGCAGCACAGGATCAGAAGAATATTTGTTTCTTCGTATATATATTGAGCGTTGTAATACAAATTTCCTCAGTAAATTGCTGTAGGATTTAATAAAATGTCTTAAAGACATTAGAACCAGGCAAACTACCTGACACATGAGTAGATTATCTCAATCAGTTTGGGATGCTCTAACAGAAAATCACAGACTGGGTGGCTTAAACATGCACTTATTTCTCAAGTTCTAGAGGTTAGAAGCCTGAGATTAGAGTGCCAGCCTGGTCAGGTTCTTAGTGAGGGCCCTCTCCCTGGTTTACAGCCAGTCACTTTCTTGCTATATCCTCACATGATAGAGCTCTGGTCCCTGCATTCTCTTAAAAGGTTACCAGTCCCATGATGGGGGTTCTATTCCACGACCTCATCCAAATCCAATTACCTCACAAAGGCCTCATCTCCAAATACCAGCATATTCTGGGTTAGGGCTTCAACACATAATTTTGGATGGACACAAACATTCAGTCCATAGCATACTTAATAACTATTAATTAAATAATCTAGTATTTATAGATCACTTAGGACACTGTCCAGCAAAGAGGAAGCACTGTATCAGTATCTGTTAATAAAATAATTGAACAAACACAGCATTAAAAAACAATAACATTACAGATTAACATATATTTAAATTTAATAAAAACCCAGAAAGTTTATACTGTAGAGTCATAAGGCACTTCTAAAAATATATGACATTTACAGAAATTCTTTGTTGTTGACACAAACATAACTAAGGAGTGGAAAATTTCACTAGCATACCCAGTGGTAAACAGCTGACATTTTAAAACTCTCATTCTCTGTATCAACATCTTTTAATGGATTTATCTATAATCACCAAAACTGTACTCAATTAGCTTCTCAAATACTTCTCAAAACAACATGCTGTTGCTGACTTAAGATCTAATTTCATTCTCAACACAAACTAATCTCCAAGTAAATAAGTATGGGCCTTCATATAGCAACAGTTTCTCAGATGCTCATGTTCCTGACCAGTAAAACAACATTTAACAGGGTTGTGAGAATCAAATGAGGCAATAATGCAACAATACTTTACAAACTACAAAATACTATATAATGAGCTTCTTAATAAATTGTGTCCTTGGAACCGTAACATTATAAAGAATGTCAACAGGTGTTGTGTGGATACCAAGCTACACAGTCTAATAAGTTGTGTACTATACTTTTTCTGAAGATTCACAATTCACATTAGCATATTAAAGATTCAAAAGAGTAGTACCACATTTAAAAAATCTGTTAACTTTCTTTAACTCAGCACTTCTTAGATAAACTAGGGAGTCACGTTATTTGATTTGTGGATAGTTATTCTGGAAAAAGTCTGTTTGCAAGACAGCATACTACACAATATCAACTATTACATTTGTTATCAGAATATTATTTTTCTAAAAATCAGAATTATTACTAAATGGAAAGTACTTAAAAATATATTTCCTGCCTTCCTTAGGAAATACTCAAATTTTACCAAAATATTCTCAATAAAACAGATTGCACGATGCTCTTAAGAACATAATGTCCTACAACAATTCAAGGTAATACTCTTCTTAAAAGTTATAACTGATAAAATCACTACAGATAATACATTAGCAAATAAAATGAAAACTTTGATTTACAAATGGATATTACAAGTATTCATTTTTAAAATGTAATAAAAATCTCTGAAGGTCACAACTAAAAGGGGCTGGAAGCTGCCTGGTCAATTCCCAAACTCTGACTTACAATGAATTTCTCCTGGATGCCTACTTAATCCGTGATGGAAATACCAGCAAACATTCTGGTTATATCGAAGCCATCTGTCTCAAATACAAAGTTGAGCACAGATATTTCCTTAGAGAATAATAGACTTGCAACACAGAAATGTTCTTAAAAGATTACCTGGTTCATTACTCCCATTTTTCCTAGTAACCAAACAAAGGTCTGGAGAACCTCCAGAGAAAATGGACTCTGTGGGATGTCGGATTTTTAAAAAAATTTTTTAAAATCTACACCCTGCTGATTGTTGCATGCTCACATCATATGAGAACAATTCTGCTTCCCTTTTAATTTTTAAGGGAAAACTGTGTGCAATGACTAACTTAAAAGAAAGGCTACCTATAGTATGCAAAAGTCACCTGTGAGGTACTGGTTGTGATTATTTTTAAAAAAGCAGTCATCTTACCAGAAAGGCTTAAGGGAACCGATTTGCATTTGAGCTGCCTCTAAGCACAGATCTATGAAACGAAGTAACAGGAGAGATTCATTTATGTACTGATGGTTAATAAGTGATCTGACTAACTCAGAGAAGTCAACATTAGTACCATATAATGAGTATCGAGCATGTGCCCAGCACTGACACACATCTCTATGATCACACAACTCTCACACAATCCTATGAGACAGGTGATTTCTGCCAATTTCAGATGAGGACACTGAGTTCCCCAGAAATTTAGAAACGTACCACAATCACCCCACCAGTGAGGAAGTTGAGATTCAAAGTGAATTCTGCCTGCTTACACACCAGACTCTTTCACCACAGAAAAGTGAAATGAAGAAAATCTACCTGGAGATAACCACAATTAAAGATTCTCCACCACTCAAAGAGGAAACAAGGAATATTTTAAAATGTCAACATTTTGCCTAATGTTCTCAGCGCAAAGAAATGATAAATATTTAGTGTGATGATATGCTAATTACCCTGACTTGATCATTACACAACATATACATGTATTAAAACATCACGCTGTACCCCATAATTATGTACCATTATCATGTGGCAGTCATAAATTTTTTGTAAAAAGATGACCGTAAATAGAAATATCTATCTAAGGTGTCCACTAGGCCAAAAAAGAGTATTGCTTGAACTTGAGCTGTGCTCACCTAGAAATTAGGCTCTTCTAGACACATGTCAAGGTAGAGGTAGGGATATCAATTCACACAGCCTGGCTTAAAAACAAAGTACGAGCCTCACAGCTATAGCTATGGTTGTGTTGTTCAGACAGCCCATCTGGACTTAGACTAGAATAGGGCACAAGAACGTGGAAAATAAACGAACAAGTAAAACCTGAAAGAATTGTTTCACAAAAGTCTCATGGGACTATGAGAGTGCAAAGCACTAGAACTTATGCCATCAGCACAAGATTTATTTACTATGTGGTCCTGGATGGTACACTCTGCTTAACATGGGGAACATCACAAGGGACTGCATGAGGTCATGAGACAGACACAGAGAACTCAAGCCTGGGCATCAGCTGTCTCAGCATGTCTGCTGTGGGCAGTGGCAGAAGCTATGCCACCTCTAACCTCAACAGCTATGGAAAAATGACCACTGTGAGCCACAGCAAGAGAAAAGGAAAATGATGGTGCCCATGTGGAAGCCAAGAGCCCTAGGTCAAAGATTACAGCTGAGAGGTCCTCCCTGACAAATCCCAGAATGAACCAGGCGTAATTTGAAAGGGATGGATTTCCTGAAGCTGGCAAGAATAGCTTGGTGTAAATTGAGAAAACAATATTTCACTCATTTGCACTGTGACATTTTACTTAAAGGTCACCCTTTGGAAAAGAAGAATTTAATAAATATCTAAAAACACTGCTAAATATTATCATACTGATTAAGCAAACAAACACCTCATTAATAATAATGGAATTAGCCAGCAAGTGTTATTGTGGATATCAACAAACTGACTCTAAAGTTTATATGGAGAAGGTAAGGATCCAGAGTTGCCAATACAATATTGAAAGAGAAGGACAAAGTTGGAGGAGGACTGACACTATCTGTCCTCAACACTTACTCAAAGCTACAGTAATCTACACAGTGTAGTAGTGGTGAAATAGACAGACTGATCAGAAGAGAGAACCCAGAAATAAATCCACATAAATATAATCAACTGATCTTTGACAGACTAGCAAAGGCAATGGAATGGAGAAAGGATAGTTTTTTCAACAAATGGTGCTGTAATAAGTGGATATCCACATGCAAATAAATAGATCTAGACACAGACCTTCACAAACTTTACTTCAAAATGGGTCATAGATCTCAATGTACAATGCGGAACTATAAAACTCCTAGAAGGTAACAAAGGAGAAAATCGAGATGACCTTGGATTTGACAATCACTTTTCAGATATAACATCAAAGGCAGGATCCATGAAAGAACTGATAAGTTGGACTTCATTAAAATTTAAAACTTCTACTCTGTGAAAGATCCTGTCAAGAGAATGAAAAGCCCAGATTGGGAGAAAATATGTGCAAAAGACATAGAGATAAAGGACTGTTATTCAAAATACACAATTTTTTATTTGTCAAATTAAAAAAAATAAATATTTTTCAAAACACAAAATATACAAAGAACTCTTAAAACTCAACAACTACCTAATTAAAAAATGGACTAAAGACTTTAATACCTTTCGTACCGCATAGAAATCTCTAAGACATATGCCAGGGACTGCACGTTTTGGGGCAAACTGCACGTTATTTAAATCATCTTAACTACAGTGAAAAATGAGAAAACTTGTGAGCGGTCCTTAACAGATGACGCGCGAAACAGGAGAAAACTTGTGAGCGGTCCTTAAGGTGTTAACAGACACCTCACCAAAGAAGATATACAGATGGCAAATAAGCATATAAAATGCTTTATGTCATATGTCATCAGAAAATGCATATTAAAACACCAATGATATTAAAACACCTATACTCCTATCAGAATGGCCAAAATCCAGAACATCAACAACACCAAATACTGGTGAGAGTGTGGAGTAACAGGAACTTTCATTCCTTGCTGGTAGGAACACAAAATGGTTTAGCCTCTTTGGAAGACAGGCAGTTTCTTACAAAACTAAACTTACTTTTGCCATAAGTTCAAGCAATCGTGCTCATTAGTTACCCAAAGGAGTTGAAAATGTATGCACACACAAAAACCTGCACATGGATGCTTATAACAGCTTTATTCATAATTGCCAAAACTTGGAAGCAACTAAGATGTCCTTCAATAGGTGAACAAGCAAACTGTGGTACATCTAGGTAACAGATGTACATTCAACACTAAAAAGGAATATCTTATACCAAGCCATGAAAAGACATAAAGGTACCCTAAATGCTTATTACTAAGTGAAAGAAGCCGATCTGAAAGGCTACATACATATGATTCCAACTATATGATTTTCTGGAAAAGGCAAAACTATAGAGAAAGTAAAAAGATCAGTGGTTGCTAGGAGTTAGGTGGGAGGGAGGGATAAACAGGATGAACACAGAGGATTTTTACAGCAGTGAAACTACTATGTGATTCTACAATGGTGGCTAAATGTCATTATGTACTTATCCAAACCCACAGAATGTACACCACTAAGAGTGAACTGTAACATAAGCTATGGACTTTGAATGATAATCATATGTCACTATAGGTTCCCTGATTATAACAAATGTACCACTCTGGTGAGGGGTGTTGATAATAGGAGAAGCTATGCATGCAAGAAGACAGGGGAAGATGGGAAGCTCTACATTCTGCTCAATATTGCTGTGAACCTACAACTGCTCTAAAAAAATAGTCTATTAAAGAAAGTTATGGACTTAAAAAGCAATGATTTTATTTCAGTACTCAAAAGCCCTTTTTTATAACAAGTATACATATAACATATACTGGGGGTGTTTGTTTTAACTTACAGAAGAAAATCTTAAATCTTTCACTCACTGCTAGATCCAGAGTATAAGAATCTTCTCTTTTTTTGTTTTCTTTCAATTCTTTTAACAGGACACATGGCACATGATAAGCACACAATAAATGCTTAATGAATACATTTTTTTAAGACGAGGAAAAGTGGGAAGATTATGCAAATGAATATAGTATCCTCAGACAACTAATGCCTGTTCCAGCTCTTCGTTTTCAATGTCACCGATATGTACATTAACTTCCTAATAGTCTGTCTGCTCAGTGACACACCGAATTTTTTTTCTTAAACATCTAACTGCATAACTCTGCTATCATTCCTCCTGGAATGCCGTTGCTACTTAAAATTTCAAAACCTCAATTATAATCACTGATCTTTAATAATAAAGACACCAGCCTACTCATTGACTTTGACACTCTAATGACTAAGAGTGCAAAGTCTTGAAAACTAGACTACATAAAAAATATTTAAAGAAGGTAAGCACATAGGAGTTTTTCTTTAATTCTGATGAAATCATTTGATTTCAGAATAAATACAAACAAAACTTCTAACGGCCAAACTGAAACCAGTTTGAAACCACTAAAATCTTTAACTATTATAGACCTTGCACACTCCACATAAAATCATTTTTATGCATTATACATGTATTATCTGATAGAAATAGAGAATAAGAAATTATCTGAAATTGATAACAAGGAAAATTTTGTTTACTTTTTATGTAAGAAAAAAACAATTTAATGATGATTAAAATATCCAAAAACCAAAATAATTACTGTTTGATCAATATCAACTCAAAATATTTTGTCCTTCACGCAAGAAGACATTACAATAAGCATTAAACTTCATTTTGCCAAGAAAAGCTCAGTATTTCATAAGTTGCATAATCCCACATACTGAGTCAGTAATTTTGAAAAATCTCTCCACTTCGGTTAGAAATAAAACATTTATAACATAAACAATACATTTAAAAATGAATTCAAAAGCAGGCTAAAATGGAAAAAAAAGTATTATTTCACTTTTTCTATAATATGTAATAGGGATCTTTCATGAGGTATTTAATAATATATTCCATGAAAGATGAAAGTATATTTTATGGAAAAATAACCCACTTTTAAAAATATATCTATAACCTAGTAAATTGTAAATCCAAGTCTTTCACAATTATACCCCTTGTGTAATCCTGGAACACAGCCCGGAAAGCTACTCTTAGGCCTAAAGCTCCATTTACAATAATTGAAACTGAGTTCTTGCAACTCGGGGAAAATACCATTTTCAAGGCATACAGCTTTCTCTTAAATATAAAATGTATGCATCGTTTCCTTCAATGTAAAGAAAACAAACCCTAAAAAATGATGTAATAATTGAAGTGTGTTATTTGTCAACCATGAACCTAAATCAAGTTACTATAGTAATGAATATAAATTATGCTAGAGGCTTGTTTATGGAAGAAGCATCCAAATAAAAACTGGAAGCCCCACATAACTTCATTCTGGAAATTAATTCTATAGAGTCTGCAGAATCATGCTGTCACACCAGCCCTGCCATTCTTTCCAGGGCAAACCCCCAAGAACTTGGGAAGGTTAGAGCTTTATTTCTAAAGTCCCTATGCACTAAGTCCAATCCTAGTTTCCCATAAATTCATCATGTACAAAATTCACCACTTTCATGCACGCTTAAAAATACACCCTTAATAAAATGTACACAACCCAGAACTCAATTAAACACAAGACATTATAACCATAAAAATAATGACTGAAATAAAGGTATGTCCTTCTATTTCTTTCCTTAAAAATCAGTTCAGTGACTATATAAACCTGATTTCTATAGAAACTTATGTAAATTGGCTGCTTGAAGTATATCTAGGAGTTATACTAAAGGAAACAAAATAGAAGTCACAAAAGATTAAGATTAGGAAACTAGGAAATCTCCTAAATGCAGGAAAAAAATATTACTTTCTGTTCCTTAAAAATTTTTTCTTTTCCTTCACCACCATGGCACAAAGGATGAATCGCTTCTTGATGGCTTCTGGAGAAAAATATTTTAGGGTCATGTTTCAGAATATTAATGCCATTTACTAAAATGACCCCTCAAAATAAACTGACCAAAACACTCCCTTGTATATTTACAATATTTCAGCATTTTGGATGGAACAAGTATCCTATCCCAATCACTTTTGTCTTGTTTATTAATCATCTCATTCTTTTTCTCCTACTGTATTAGAGAAAAATATCCCCAACATTACTCCTAGTTGTAAAACTGAAAGTTTTAATTTGAACTTGATAATTAGACAAATCAGTGTTTAAATATACTTTAAAAGTTATTAGAAAAATACAAGCATTATTAGAGCTTACTAATTTTTAAGATACACATGTTATAAGAAAAACTTTAGGGATGTAAAACTATATTAAGGCTAAGTCAAAAGAGAAAAGGAATGCAAAGTTAAATGAATACTTTGATCTTTCTTTTTCATTTTTTTTTATTTCAGCATATTATGGGGGTACAAATATTACGGTTACATATATTGCCCATGCCCCCCTCCTCCTGCAAGGCAGAGCCTCAGGCATGACCATCCCCCAAACATTGCACATCTCACTACGTTTGTATATACCCATCCCCTCCTCCCCGTCCCACCGGCCCCACACCTGACAAATGTTATTCCTATATGTCCACTTAGGTGTTGATCCGTT
>VBSM01003176.1:39202609-39217701 GCA_008086735.1 Cheirogaleus medius | reverse complement strand
TCCCATCTGGATCAGTTGTTGCTTCTTACTTTTAGGTTTCTGTTCGGATAATGATACTCCCTGATTAGTCTCTGAGCCAGTAGGTGGTGTTTATGCGTGACATTCGACCACACCCTGTATGATGAGTCAGTAGATGCTGTAAAAGGGTGTGCAGAATGTCCTCCCTGTCAGTAGGTGGCACTTGCCCAGAGGAGCAGGCTACACTGCTGTTTTTGGGTCCTGTAACCAGCCTGTTCCTCTGGAGAGGCACTCTAGTGCCTCAGGTAGTGGGTGGGGCCCTGGGACTTCCAGGTGTGTCCTTATTCTCCACTTCAGTGAGGGCTGGTCTGGGAGTGAGTCTGGGTGGAGCTGGCTTGGGTAAGCCTGCCCTGGAGCTCCACAAATGCTATTAGCAGGGGTCAAAGTCCTGTTCTCTGCTTTCTGGAAAAGCTGTCAGTGAGGGGCTGCGATGGCCCCACTCAGTCATAAAGTCTGCGTGTGGGGATGGGGCTGTCTGAGACCTGCAGTCTTGAGCAGGCCTCGCTCCTTTCCACCCTCCCCAACTCCGCGCCTCCTTCTGGGCCTCTGCCAGCAGGCCAGACGTCTCGCCACTGGGTCTCCCCTGGCTGTGATGCAGGCCAGGAGGTTCCCTGCGCTAGGTCGCCGCCTAGGCTGGGCACACACCCCCCCTTTGTGAGCAGGGTTGCCCTCAAGCACACTGATCTGCCCCTGAAGGCACACACACCTTAGCAGGGTCCTTCCGAATATCCCCTCCGTGCCTCGGGCAATGCAAGACCTGGGTGCGCAGGATTTGGTCCATAGGTCTGACCTCTGGGCCCAGGAGTTCAATCCCTGACCCCACCAAGGAGAGGAGTGCCAGTCCTAATTCCCCCCCGGGGAGCCCAAGCTGGGTAGATGTCTCTCAGCCTCAGGGTCTGCCCCATTCTGCCGGAATCACCGGGCCAGCAGCACCTGGGAGGGCTGGCGGGTAGGGAGCTCCCCATCTGAGTACCCCTCAGTCAGCTGTAGGGCCCCAAAAAGGAAGGTCTCGTTTCCTGGAGATGCCTCCGGCTGGTGGCTATATTGTCCCTCTCGGCAGCCGCAAATAGGGACGGGGTAGGGGAGAGTGGAGCAATATGGCGCCTGATGCGCGGTCGGGTCTGTGCACACGGAGGTGCCCCGAGGGAGTTGGGAGCTTGGTGCCGCTTCCGCTACAGGGTTACCGCTCACCGGCAGTGGCCGTCTCTGGGCTGGTGTCCGCAGGTCTCTCTAATCACTGGGGAACCCGCCAGCAGTCCGAGATGCAAGGGAGGGGAAAGTTAACCACTCCACCTACCCTTGCCGCTGGTCTCCAAACTGCTCGCTCGGGAGGTCTCTTCTCCTGGTTCTCCTCTGCAACCTTCCCCCGTGGAGTCTCCCGTAGTCTCTGGTACCCCTACTTCCAACCCCCGTCTGATGTATGGTCTCTGCTTGCTTCTTTCTTCTAATATCTTCTAGAAGCTGTCTTTTCTGCAGAGACACTCTGTCTGGCGGTGTTTCTCGTCCGCCATCTTGCTCCGCCCCTGATCCTTCTTGAAGACTATCTTAGACAAGACAAGCTTGATTAATCTGCCCTCTTGGAATCTCCATCACTATCATGTAGGGGCCAGCCTGTCAATTTTTATATTTGGTATATTGTCACAAATTTAATATTCTAGTTAACTTGGTTAATGGGAAAGTCATTAATACTTAAAAAAATCTTTCTAAAATATAACAGCTACATTCTTCGGTAAATATAATTTATTAAGTATAATTAACTTTCTCTTCAAAGATTCAGGATATTTAATTGCCTCAGGTTTTTTTTAAAATAAATTTCACTTTTCATTTGAAATATTTCAGCCCTAGAATACTAAAGAGGTAAGAGATGAGACTGAATCTATACTAGTCCCAGAGTATACCCTTAAATTTGTTTCTCTCATTGTTTTAAAAATAAAACGCTGATACTATTTAATGTATATGATTTAGTCTCTCCTTTTAAAAAGTCTTATTAAGACCGCTGATTAGGTAATCAGTTAATATTGGTTTTTAAAGTTATACTAATTCTTTTAACATAAGATACAATTGGTACTTAATGTATTCAACAAGTATTTACTTAGTGTCTACTCTTGGCCAGGCCCTGCCCCCCAATATGAGAAAAATACTCTTTAATTTCACAATTGCAAATGTCCACATGAAATAAATAACATATGAATAGAAAGCACAAAAAGGGACTGAGAGGCAGTACACTAAGAAGGTTAAGACCTGGAAATCAAACAAAAAGAGAGACAACACCCAGCCTGGCCACTTAGTTGTAGTATGTCCTTGGGCAAATTGTTTACCTGTAAAAGCCTCAATATTCTGCTTTGTAATCTGAGATTAATATTACCTACCTAAGTTATAGAAAACTGAAGGACATTGGGTCCATGACAAAGAAATGAGAAGAGGCAATGGTAAGAAGGAAAACATATATTTTTTTTGATCTGGTGTCCTGCCATGTTGTCCAGGCTGTTCCCCAGCTCTTGAGCTCAAGCAATCCTCCTACCTCAGCCTCCAGAGTAGCTGGGATGACCGGCACACCTGGCTAACATAAATTGGCTAACATAAATATTAACATGGAAAAATCAACTCAAAATAAACATGCCAACTTCATATTCTTGCTTGTTTACTTTAGTAACTGAAGGGCTACGTAGTTAACAGCTCTGAACTTGAAATTCGGGTGTCTACCTGTACAAGTTCAAATCCAACTCCCTTCCATTTATCCTTCCCGTGATGTTTCATTTTGTTTTCTTTTTCATCTGAACTTGAGGGTAGGATCTATGTGTGTTACATGTTTGGATCCACACAACCCTTAACACAGTCCACAGCAGACAGTAGTTAATTTAATATTTATTGAATGATTATCTGTATTTATGCAGTTTGAAGTTAGATCCGGATGTATATGTACGTGTGTGTGTGTGTATATATATATATGCATATATATATATAAAATATATTTTTTAATCCAGATTTACTTTTTCATGTGTGAAGGCAGGCACCTGTGGGAACACAATTGAGCCTTACAATTTATATCACAGATGATGCCTCCCTCATTCAGACATTTATCCCACTGGAAGTGGGAGCACTCCAGGAATGATGACTTTGCATCTAGAAAAAGGGGAGGAAAGAGTTAAGATATATTGTGGCATTTGGTAGTAGGCATGCCAAATTCGAAAGCAGTCTCACTGTCATCACAACTAGCACAGAATAAGTAATGAGGATATTAGTTTGCAGTTTTATCTGTAATTTTTTTGGCTTTGTGGTTACCTAGGAGTGAGAAACATGATTTTTACACTTAATTATGTTTTCATAATTGTGTATATTCAAGTGATATTGAAATATATTTAAATCAATATGAAAAATACATAAGAATTGTTTTATTAGGGATCCAGATATTATTCAATTTTGAGAAAAATCATCACAAACTCTGCTCATGAACATACATGGGCAGGACTGGAAACAGATAAGGGTGGAAGGGCACTCCTAGAAAGAGGAACAGCATAAACGAAGACATCAATATGGGAGAGCATGGGAAGTGCTCAGAGAGGAAAGGGACAGTCATGGGAAACACGGAAATGCAGGGTAGAAGCCAAACCACAGAGGCTCTTACATATCGTGCTAATAAACAGGGGGGTATTCTGTAAATAATTGGAACTATTGAAGACTTCTGAACAGTTACTGATAAGATCAAAACTTTTATTTTGCAGGGCTGATATACGCTGAAGGTGGAAAGTGCGTAGGTAGGAAGACCAAGTAGGAGGATACTAGAACAGACTAACTTATGTGAATAGAGAGGATGATGAAAAAGGCAATGCAAATGAAGAGTAAACAAGGCTTAGGAAATAACTGGATGTGAAAGCACAGGAAAAGACATGCCAAAATTGACATGAATTAGTCTACAATAACAAATTTCTGTTTATTTATGAAATATTTTAGTCATACAAAAATATGTAGAAAATAAGACAACAAACATCTGTTTGTTCAGCAACCAGCTTAAGAATTACAACACTGCAGCACCCTGGATGCCTCTTCCCTCTCTTCCTTCTCAGACGTAACCAGTAACCAATATTCTAAATTTGATGTTTATCCTCTCCATGAATTTCTTTATACTTTTCCTATATATGTTGTACCTATAAACAGATGGTACAGTTCTGAGGATTTAACTTTATATGAGTGTATCATAGAGTATATCATTTTACAAACTGTATATTCAACTTAACGTTGTTAATTGAGATTTATCATACATTCACCTTCCCTGTATAGTATTTCATTTGTACAGTTCTAACGTAATATTTCATTTTCAACACTCTCATTTACTCATTCTAGCTCATAAATTTATTTACTCTTGATGATAAATAATTTAGTTATTTTCAAATGTTGCTATTACTAGCAATGTTGTAGCAAATATTTCTCTTGGTACACTATACAACACTTTCTCTGAAGTCTATACCTAGGAGTGAGATTACTGGGTCCAAAGATATGTATATCTTCACTAAGTACTGACAAAGTTTTACCCAAAATGGTTTTACCAACTGATGTTCCAACCAAGCATTTTTTTTATTTTTTATTTTTTGAGAAAAAGTCTCACTCTGTTGCCTGGGCTAGAGTGCCATGGCATTAGCCTAGCTCACAGCAACCTCAAATTCTTGGACTTAAGCCATCCTCCTGCCTCAGCCTCCCAGGTAGCTGGGACTACAGGCACACGCCACTGTGCCCAGCTAATTGTTTTCTATTTTTAGTTGTTTGGCTAATTTCTTTCTATTTACAGTAGAGACGGGGTTTTGCTCTTGCTCAGGCTGGTCTCAAACTCCTGAGCTCAAGCAATCCTCCCACCTTGGCCTCCCAGAATGCTAGGATTACAGATGTGACCCATCGTGCCCAGCCCCAACCAAGCATATTTTAAAGTTATCCAAGTCAACATTTGGTATTGTCTGATTCTGATGGGTGTAAAATGGCATTTTATAATATTTTAATTTGCACTTTCATGATAATAGGTGGCATACGGTATGTTTTGTGCCACATTTTGTTTATGGTACATATGTCTTCAAAGTTAACATGAGTTAATGAATCAATCTTATCTATTGTACTTTGCATTTTTTCCTTTATGTTTAAGAAATTCTTCTCTACTTCTGATGAAAAAGTTCTTAGGTTGTACAACCTGAAGGTATATAAAATTAAGTGAATTTAAAAATGTCTTGTTAAAACTACTCAAGGCATAGTTATATAGGCCAAAAACTTAAACAATTCTAAATCTTCTCACCTAATATAAAGTAAGATAAACTATGTATGTCCAAAAGTAACAAAATCAAGAAGTACACAAGTGAGGAAAGATACAAATATATGCAAAGTATTTTAGGATAGGTTCCAATGAATCTCAAAATGGACCACATTAATTTCTTTAGAAGAGAAAAGTCCTTTCTATTACTCCTCAGCAAATCCAAAATTTCAGATTAAAATAACAATGCGAAGCCATTTTTACCCATCAGCTTAGTGCAGATAATTACAAGAACACTGGATGCTGATGAGGATGAGGTGCAACACAGCAGTCTCATATACCTCCTGTAGGGATAGAAACTGGAACATCTGGGGAAAGCAATCTACCTATACATATCATAAGCCTTAAATCAGTACAAAACTTTTAACCCAGAAATGTAAGGGTATAATGAGGAAAACAGGCAATGACAGATGCATAAAACAGCGTTATCACAGCATAAAACATGAATGTAAAATTGGAAGTCCTCAATGTTCAATGTTAGTGTGATTCAATAAATTATGGCAGATCTATAAAATAGATTGTTGCATAGCCTCTAAACTTGAGATTTACAGAAAATGTTTAATGATAGGTAAAAATTTAAGCCAAAACAAGCGCAGTCACATATACAGTACAACATGAGCCATTCAAAATAGATAAAAGAAACTTACTCAAATGTTTGTTAATATTTTCCTACATATCCACAGTATACCCATAATGATTTATATATAATTAGAGAAAGAGCATTTAAGAATAATTGTATACTAGAACAAAAGAGAATAATGCCCATATTTTCTTCCAACAATAATATACTGGTGCTACATAAACTCAAGATATTCAAATTACATTGAGATATTAGTTAGTATTATGTCTTATCAATCTCAAGACTGAACACCCCAAAACATGAGAGACAATAAACATATATGTCATCACACACAGGAGAGCTTAATAAAAGGCTATTTATTTGTTGTTTAAAAGACAATAAATAAATGATTTTCTGAAACTGGAGATGTACACGATTTGGAAGCAGTACCGTAACTTTTTCTTTGCCAGTCTGACAGTCCTTTCCTTCCTTGGCTTTGCTGAGAAGTGGGCACCATGACACAGCACTATAACCCCTGACCTACAACTGTCTGGACCAGAGAGGAATACTTCATCAGAAGTTTGCCCAATGTTAACTAGGACTCTGCAGCCTGGGACAAAAGCAGAGACAGTCAAATCAGACTTGTCTATTTGGGGGAAACTAATTAAAAGTATGAGGCAGTCAGTGGTGTGAACTAAGCTTAGAAATCATAAGGTGAGGAAATCTAAAGGCTGGATGGAAATGACCTTGGCAGTGCCATGCAGCTCCAGAGCCCCTGGCATCAGTGCTGGTGCCTGACCAACCAGCTTGAGAAAGTTTCAGCCTTGGGTTTCATCTGAGTCTTCTGTGTAATAATACCCCTTGCTAGAACTAGCTTGAGGAGTATCTCTTCCTAGCGCATAAAGAGCCCTACCTAAAATCAGAAGTGTTGTTCTCACATCGTGCCAAGTATCTGCCATAACTACCAGCACAGAAGCCAATTTAATTATTATAAGAGAATGACATATACACATTAAATATAAAATTAGAGAAACAGATAGCTAGAAAAGGAAGAAAAACACTTTGTAAGTACTTCATGCCCAAGAAAGTTGCAGAATATGTCTTATAAAGTTTCTATACTGAAATTATAACAGTAGTTGTATTAAAGTATGAAACAATCTTGGATCTATATTATATATTTCACTATTAATAGAAGAAATGGACTCATAAGATTACTACAATAACAGAAGTGCTCTGGCTGAATGCTTCAGTTGAAGGCATTCATGTACCAAGTTTCAAAAACTTAATTAAACTAAACCTTGAAGATGCCACAAATGTAGACAATATATACATTATCAAAAACCAACCCTTATTCAGTCACCGACTATGTAAATGAGAAATATAAGAAAGTTATGCCTCTATATTTTTAATTCAAAGGTTCTATCAAATAAGCTGGCTATATTGGTTATAACTCTATTCATACAATATGTAATTATTAAAACTATCATAAATCTAAATACCTAATCCTACTTTCAGAAATATAGATAAATCTTTATGCTAAATCATTTCTGGAATTCATCTCTACAATTCTAAAATATTAAAACTAAGTTCTCAACTTATTTCCCCATTCTAAAAATTCCTCAGTTTTTTTTACTTCTACTTATCTTATAGACTTGTTCAGATGCTCAAATTTCCTATGTTCTTTTTGTTTGTTTTTTAATTTTAAAATAACATTTGCTCACTGATGGACACAAACATCCACATACATCCAAATACAACCAAAAATCTACACAAATCTATGAATTATAAAGCCTGAGTACTGCTGATTTTCCAAAAGGAGTCACTAATAAGATCTCATTAAGAGTTTTGTATTTTTCAGAATCACTCTTTGTATACTAGCTACTTTTTAAATTAGAGCTTAAGTTATTTCAGATGTGACTGCTAAGTCTACAATAGACTACATCTGTCATTTGATAACTTTTCAGGAAATTAGTTCTAAGATTTTAAGCATCACCATGTGCACAGTGTAAATTACCATGGAGTACAGTGCTTAGTCTTAGCTTTGAAAGTTTTAGAATAGCTTTGGGCAACCAGTAATAAAATTTAACCTATCCTATAAAGCACAATCATCGAAAACAAAGTTAAGACGATCGACTACAAAAGTATAGTAAGAAAAATGAAGAAACAAATCCACAACCCATTTTTTGTACTTAAACTTATAGCTAAACAAACAAAAATAACTATATTATTTTACCTAATGGTAAAATGTTTAAAGAATGTTTTCTCTACTTTAATATCAGCTTCCCAAAGATTGTTCCATTTCTAGATATCCAGAAAATGCAAGCCATAAAGTTGGCATTCTATATATAATATTTGTTGAATGAATTTGCATGCTTCATAAGAAGCAGATGTCAGGCCAGGCATGGTGGCTCACGTCTGTAATCCTAGCACTCTGGGAGGCCAAGGCAGGCAGATCGCTCAAGGTCAGAAGTTCGAAACCAGCCTGAGCAAGAGCAAAACCCCGTCTCTACTAAAAATAGAAAGAAATTAATTGGCCAACTAAAAAAAAAAAAAATATATATATATATATATATATAAATTAGCCGGGCATGGTGGTGCATGCCTGTAGTCCCAGCTACTCGGGAGGCTGAGACAAAAGGATTGCTTGAGCCTGGGAGTTTGAGGTTGCTGTGAGCTAGGCTGATGCCAAGGCACTCTAGCCTGAGCAATACAGTGAGACTCTGTCTCAAAAAAAAAAAAAAAAAAAAAGAACCAGATGTCATAACCAACTTAACTAAGCCCAACCAGCAAATGATACCATAACAAAAGCAGAAGCTATACATCACTCACGTTATGTTTAATCACAAAATATTTCATATTTTCTAATTATATATTACTAAATACTAATGTGAAGGGTAGTTTTCTAAGATCAGAATTTCCTTTTATAAGCAATTGAAATCATGTTGGATGCACCTATAGTTAGGAGAGCTGAAGTTATACAAAAATAGCATGATCAATTATTTCAAGCCCAATGACATTAAACTTTATCAGAGTTTGCAACTGTCACAGTTATAACAGAATACTACAAACTGAGTAGCTTAAAAACAAACATTTATTTCTCACAGTTCTGGAAGCTAGAAATCAAAGATCAGCGTGCCAGTCTGGTCTGGTTCTTGGTGAGGGCCCTCATCAAGTTATGTCCCCACATGGCCATCCCTTGGTGCATGCACACAAAGAACTCCTGTATCTTTTTTTTTTTTTAATATGGACACTAATCCCATCATGAAGGCCCAACCCTCATGACCTAATCTAACCCTACTTACCTACAAGAAGCTCCATCTCTGAATACTATCACATTGGGGATTACGGTTCAACAGATGAATTTTGGGGAAACACAAACATTCAGTCCCCAGCAGCAACTATCCTTGATTTACTTCTGTCAAATGAATTTCATCACAAACACTTCCAGATGAAAACAGTCACAAAAACATTACTATGGGGGCACTTTCAACATGACTTGAATAACCAAATCATCAAAATAAGAACTCTACTTTAAAAACTCTTGCCAAATACATAGAAGATTCATTATCACTAATTATAGTTTTTGGTCACTCCTCAGGAAGTGCATATTTCCATGAAAGATAATACCAAATGATTTTTGTCAAAATGCACTACTAAAACAAGGTTCCAGATTAACATTAGAAGATTAATTATAGAACAATAATAGTAAATATGATAGGCATTATATATGTGTGTGTAAATATATGTGAATATATAAAACATAACATGTGCTTACTCTGCAAGTACTGATAAAGCAATGGGAGGTTTCATGAATATGGCAAAGACAGGATAAGACTTGAAAAATGCTTATGAAATGGATAAATGGAAAAGAGCCAGGAGGATCCTTCTTCTAGGGCTTTGCTTCTCAAAGTATGGACTGGACTGTGGATCAGCAGCACAGGCTTCCACTGGGAGCTTGTGAGAAATGCAGAATCTCAGGCCCCACCCCAGACCTACTGAATGAGAATCTGCATTTTAAAGATCCCAAATAACTTTGACGCATATTAAAATTTAAGAATAGCAGTTTAAGAATAGCATCTTTAGAAAAATAAGGTCAGCACATGTGGTACAACAAGGACATACACGAGAAATAATTGTGGGGAGGAAAAAAATCCTCATTTCAGAGCAAGACAACAGAGAATGTAATATGAGATATATTTTTAAAATTATTAATGTGCTTTTTTTCTCTTTTGCATTTACATGAATAATGGGAGAAGAGGCAGACATTGGTGTCATCCAGCCAGAAGTGAAAGAGTACAGTGACTTACTTTCCCAGGTATCCCAGGCAGAGCCTGCAAGCTGGGGTGACACAGAGCAATCAGTTAATAACAACTGCAGAAGGCAGATGGGTCTAAGACCTTTATCTTGAGCTCACCTCTGGAACATTCCAGAGGTTAATTTTATGTATGAGATGATGAGACTGCTACAAGCAGAGGGGCTTATTTGGGATAAGAAAGTCTCCTAGGTAGCAATGCATTCAAGCAGCCCGGTAAAGAAGTGTGGCTAAGCAGACAGAACCTCTCCCCAGCACCATGGCACCTCTGTGGAACGCATACAACATATAATTTTCCTCATGCTTGAGATGACCAGAGAAGGCAGAGCACTCAAGGTAGCAAAGAGCCTGGCTACCACGCACTGGCTCTACAGCAAAGGGATGCCTGGGAAAAACAGAGTGGGAGGCCCCAGCATCTGGGAGATCGAAAGGAAAACTGCAGACAATTCAGGGTGCATAGGACTCACAAAGATAATATACTGCTTAACATATGCTCAAAATGAAAAATCACAAGAGGATACAATCTCCCATGAGATACAATCAAGCACCACAAACACCTCAACCCTAAGAACGTCAAATAATGAATTTTTCACAGACTGAAATAGGTATGATACAATGAAAGTGACTTTTAAAAAGCTAGAAAATAAAGGAATGGAATAGTAAACAATTTTTAAAAGAAAGATTAGAAATACTTTTTAGAAATAAAAATTTCACCATTAAAATTAAAAACTCAATATATTAAAGGGCAGAGTAGGTTATTAGTCACTAGATGAAATGAACCTAGAAGATACATAAGTAGTACAACAAGATAAAAAGATGAAAAACCAGAAAGAGGTTAAATAGAAGTTAGAATGAGATGTCCAGCCTATATATAAAAAAAGGAACAAGGAAAGGAAAGGAGAGAAAGACACAAGACACTACCTCTTTTAAAAAAACATAGCCTGAGCAAGAGCGAGACCCCATTTCTACTAAAAATAGAAAGAAATTAATTGGCCAACTAAAAATATATAGAAAATATTAGCCAGGCATGGTGGTACATGCCTGTCATCGCAGCTACTTGGGAGGCTGAGGCAGAAGGATCACTTGAGCCCAGAAGTTTGAGGTTGCTGTGAGCTAGGCTGACGTCACGGCACTCACTCTAGCCTGGCCAACAAAGCAAGACTCTGTCTCCAAAAGAAATCCAGGTGTGATTATATGACTGTCTGTTTGTATTTCTTAATACTTCTATTATCAACGGAAAAGTCCAGAATTTAAAGTACTTTTTTGTCAATGAAGAGGTCCACAATTTAGAATACTCCTGTATCAATGAAAAAGTCCATAATTTAATATAAAAAAACAATTTAAAGAGTGACTGGAAAGTGAAAAAGTAAAAATAGGAATGGTGCCTAATATTCTGAAAAATGCAAATGTACAAATAAAAATAAAAATTATTTAAGGGGTATATAGACAGTTTTACTTGGATTTTATTACTTCTAATGTGAGGCATGAATTAAGAATGTTTGTGGACCAGGACACGAGTCTTTAAACCAGGGTGAAAATGCTAGAGAAAATCAGGTGGATGGAAAAAGGTGCTAGAGGCAAGAGAGAATAAATGAGTGGGGACAGGCGGAGAATACTGGCCCCAAAGTAGGGAAGCACCACCTCTTCACATCAGTTCCGGCAACCTTACTGACTAGGATTACAACTTTTTACAGTAACAACACACCCCTTGCATACATTTCTTGATCTGATTGCTGACTGATGTGCTCAGTTTGTAAAAACTCAGTTAGCTACCATACCATGGACCAATTTTAAACTGTACAGAAATAAATGTAATTTTTGAAAGTAGATTAACTTTAGAACCATCAACTCATATAAGAAGGCAGTTTTCTTCTAACTCCCACTATGTTATATTGATCTTAATTGCAGGTTTACTTACAAGTTCCATACGTCTTAATATCCTGAAGAACAAAATTAGTAAGCCTTAAGAAAAGGCTGTCAAATAAGAGGCATGTGCCCAAATAGGAAACATACATATTATAGACTAGATAAATTATTAAGAAAAAATTCAGGACTATATCTTAGAAAGGCACGATAAACAGAAATAGTTCCAGACAATTCAAGGCTAAGTCTTAAGGAATTCCTTTCACAAGTTATTAAAAGGCACAAACACTTTCACAGATTCAATGCTTCACTGTTTCTATATCAAAGTTACTACCACTTTTCAAGAGATGTTTCTCTGAAAAGTAAATTCATGGTAATCCTGTCATTGTATCAGAAATCTCTTTGAGTCAACAGAACAGAAAGTTTTAGAAAGATTTTAAATTTTGTGGGAAATAATCATAAACTCCCCTGAGAAATGAACAATCTTTTCCATCAACTGAAATAATGTCTCATAATGTACACTAGGTTTTATTTTCAAGAAAAATAAAAAGTTTGCAAAAAACATTGCATTTATTCTAAAAATGCATAATAAAATGAAGAGATTAATAAAGATTTACAAATCTTCCAATTATTTAAAAGTCATTCTCTACAGAATTCTTATTTATTTATTTATTTATGAGACAGAGTCTCACTCTGTTGCCCGGGCTAGAGTGCCATGGCGTCAGCCCAGCTCACAGCAACCTCAAACTCCTGGGCTCAGGTGATCCTCCTGCCTCAGCCTCCCGAGTAGCTGGGACTACAGGTACACGCCACCATGCCCGGCTAATTTTATATATATATTTTTTTTTTTTTAGTTGTCCAACTAATTTCTTTCTATTTTTAGTAGAGACAAGGTCTTGCTCTTGCTCAGGCTGGTTTTGAACTCCTGACCTTGAGCAATCCACCCGCCTCAGCCTCCCAGAGTGCTAGGATTACAGGCGTGAGCCACTGCGCCCGCCAGAATTCTTAAAACAGCACAGATCTTTACTAGTCTAATGCCACTGAAAGGACTGTTAACAGGAATCCAAGTCCCACAAGGAAATTATGGTGGGATCAGAAACTAGTTAATTAAAGTTGATTTTATACTTCTTGAAGTCTTCACTATATATACACCCTTGCTAGGAAAAAAATCAATGGAATGATTTAATGTCTATGACCATAAATGGATAAAACTGTAAGGAGGGCTGATCCTAGAGAGTCTCTAAAGTATTTATAATAGCTTGTATTTATTAAGAACCTACACACCATGTACTATTCTAAGTACCTCAGATACCTTAGCTTACTCTGTCCCTATCCCTGAGAAGTAGATACATTTATTATCTGGCATTTATAGAAAAGAAAATTGAAGGTTACAGAATTTGTACAACTTGTCCAAGGTCTCATGAGAAATATTTTACCTCCCGAGTTCTAGGTCAATTGCCTTTTCCTATCTGGAGAGTGTCCCCACAGAGCTAAACAAATCTTGAAGAGATAAAATTCCTTATACATGGAAAATGTGAAAAAATGAATGTAAGAAGACTCTGCATATATAGCAAAATCTCTTCTAAATTGTAAGTTTCTACACAACACAGAGCTTATAGCCAATCAGGATTAAATAGTAAGCTCAGAAATACATGAAGGAAATAAAGACTCATAACAACAGCAATTTCTGAGAGGCATGCTAGGCCTCCACCTCCACCCCACAAGATCAACACTGAAGTCCCCAATATTGATGCTTACCTCCCCTACCTAGTAACTATTATTATTCTTTTTCTTTCCCATTTGCCATTCTGAGGGATTATTTTTATGTATATATTTTATTTCCCTAAGAAGATTGTAAAGTATCTTAAGGATTTGGTAAGGATAAAGCATAACTTGACACCAAAAGCACAGAACTCACTTCACAACCATCACCAGTGATAATCCTCACCACATAAGGACAGGCAAGACAATAAAGAACAGACTGCTGAAGATCTTCTGGGCACTCTGCTGGCTCCTGAAAGCCAAGGTTACCCACAAAATCACATCGTCCTGTATGACAATATGTAGTTGTGCAAACATATTAAAGGCCTAGTTGTATCACTGTATGCATTTTAAGAAAGCAGTAAAATAACATGTGAAGTAGCAATGCAACAATGCTGTTAAAAACAAGGAACCTAGAATATATATACAAATATGAAAATCACACTTCATTCTACCACTTAATTTACCAAAAGTCTCAGTATTTTTCTGATCATGCAACAAGAATCTGGTCCCCCAAATTAACTTAACTTTTAGAATTATGTTAGAAATAATATAGTAGAGGTTTTAGTTACTCTAACCAGAAAGATAGAAAAAAAAAGATAAATGGGGAAAAATTAAGCCAAAAGTCACTCAAATTACCCAAGGCACAAGGAAAATGTATCAATTTTTCCCATTGAAAGAGTAATAGTCAAATGTTCAATAGTTTATCTATTCATTTAACCACCATTTATGAAAAGGCTACCCACATGCCATCCTATCAAGTGAGAAACAAGTCAGACAAGATTCATGCTCTGATGGAGCCAACCCCATAGAGAGGCAACAGAAAATAAAAAAGTAAATGCACAAGATGATTTCAATACAGTGTAATTAAGAAGGGAGAGGAAGGAAGACTAAATTTAGACTGGGTGATCAGGAAAATCATCAATGAAGAGTAGGCAAATAAAAGTCTTATTCTTTCACATTATGACCAGTAAAATACCATGAGTTCAATATGAAGGGCCAGAAATTGGTGATTTTAGTGTTACCATGATAGTTACATAGATCATGAAGGACTGGAGAATATAAAATTACAATCATTATGCCTTCCCTAAAGTTATACATGAAATATCAATGAGAATACCTAGAAGTGGGAGTGCTGTTGTAACAAATAGCTAAAAACGTAGAAACGGCTTTGGTATTGGGCACAGACTGAAAGAATTCTGAAGAGCATGATAGAAAAAAGCCTAGATTCAATAACTGCAGCATCAAAAATAAACAAATGGGATCTCATCAAATTAAAAAGTTTCTGC
>VBSM01003176.1:39190722-39202509 GCA_008086735.1 Cheirogaleus medius | reverse complement strand
AAAAAAAAAAAAAAAAAGAAAAAAGCCTAGATTGCCCTGACACACTATTAAAAGAAATATAACGTTAACATTTCTCCTAGTGAGGGCTCAGAAGGAAGTAAGGAGCTGGCAGAGACAACATGTAGCATCTTAGAAAACATCTAAATATCATCAACAGACTACTGATAGACACATGGACTTTAAACATGCTGTTGGTGAGGACTTGGATGAAAAGGCGGAGCCTGTTAATAGAAACTAGAGGCAGGGGGATCTTATTGTATAGAGGCAGAAAGCTTAATTGAATTCTGTCCAGCAGTGAGGTGGAAAGTAGACCTCCTAAGCTATGAACTTGAATATTTAGATGAGAAAATTTTCAAGCAAAGTGTTAAAGGTGTGGCCTGTTTCTTTCTTGCTGGTTACAGTAAAATCGGAGAGGAAAAAGGCATATAGGGAGAATAAAAAATGAAATAATGCTTTCAGATCACTATAATTCTACAGGCAAGAAACAGGATGATGAAACCACACAGCTGCAAATGTGTGCTACCTTTCATTAGAAAAGGATGATGACTCTAAGGGCGGAGTCCGGTGCCCGAAAGGTAGAGCAGGGTGTCACAGATGACTATTCCCAGGCCTTGAAACTTAATGGAGTTTTGAAAGTGCTCGAGACTAATGACTCCTTTATTCCTTCCCATTTAATGATAACCTATGCCCTTTAATGATAACCTATCACCATTATATTCTGGGAGCAGATAATTTGTTTTGTAGTCTCACAGGTCCACAAATAGAGAGGAATCTTGTTCTGGTATGGATTATACTCAGAATCTTACAAATTTCTGAGTCAGATTATGAGCTTCAGATGAAATTTTGGAACGTGACTTGTTGCTGCAATGGGCTGAGACTTCCGGAGATTTTAAGAAGGGGTGAATGCACTGTGCATGCAAGACAGACATGAATCTTTGGGAGCCAAAGGCCACACTGTTCTAGGCAAAATAAAAGTCCCCTCAAAATACATACGTCCCAGTCCCTGGAACCTGCAAATACATTACCTTTTATGGCAAAAAGGAACTTTGCAGATGTAATTAAGTTAAGGATCTTGAGATGGGGCTGTTACGTGGATTATGTGGGTGGGCCCAATGTAATCACAAGGGTCCTTACAAGTTAAAAAGGGAGGCAGGAAAGAGACACCATCAACCATTGCTGGCTTAGAAGATGGAGAAGGTAGCATGAGCCAATGAAAGTAGGTGGCCTCTATACAAAGATTGAAAAAGGCAAGGGAATGGATTCTTCCTGAGAACTTCCCCTGACTTTAGCCCAGTGGAAACATTTTATGGACTTCTGACCTCCAGAACTATATGACAATAAATTATGCACTGTTTTAAGCCATTAAGTTTATGATAATAAGCATTCATGTAAAAATTATTTTTGCCCTATTTATGTTAAGATTTTTAATTAGCATATGACAAGTTATGACAGAAAGCAGCCTAACCACCATAAGCTGACCTTAGTTCATAAGGCTCAAATGCCATCTGGGATCTGAACTTCACCAATGTCATACTCTGAGTAGTCACACATTGAGTAACTGCATACCAGAACATGTGACCAAGAAATATGTGACCTAGAAATGTAACCAATACACTCAGGTCTTCCCACATAAATGTGCTGTATCTAAAATTTTCCAAGGCAGTGATAAATGTGTAACAAAACAAAAAACAAGATTGTGGCTGGATACTTAATTTTTGTTTAATTATAGCAATCTTTTTCAGGTATAACATCTGCTAAATTCTGGAAGACAGGCATTGTATTTCCTATCATTGATAAATTTAAGAAGACTCATACTCTTTATTTATGATAAAAAGAGGCCAGAAATAAAGATAAGAAAATGAGATCTACCTCTACAAAAAAATGTTTTTAAGAAATAACACCATAACTGTAACATAGAAAACTCCCATCTAACAATTATCCGTTGTCATTTTCTCCACTCTAACTTACCAAATAATGTAAGGACTCTGAAAAGCTCTTATAAATATGAAAAAAATTCTTAAACCAAACAATTTGATTTTAGATGCCATGTATCTATTTTGGTCATCACATACTTTTACTATTCTTGTTGTTGTTGTTTACACTGTTTGGATGCATAGTTATTTACTCCCATTGACAATGACAATGGCAGAGTATAAGGTTTATATTCTACCAAGATAATAATTTTACACATGACAAAGTAGAAGGGCTGTTAGGAATACAAAGATAACTTAAAAAGATTCCACCCCTAAAGTGCTCACAGCAATAGGAAAACAGGCAGGACATACGGCTTAACAACAATAGAAACCAAGTACAAATATGCTTTAACATATGCCAACAGTTTCTGTTTGGAAGAGAAGGGTGTCCTTAGAAAACAGTATAAGGCCAGACGGAAGCCAGGTCTAAAAGAAACATTTTATTCTGTAGGAAATGGAAAAGTCAACAAAGGCCTTTGAGCAAGGAAACAGCATGATACCTATGGTAGAAAGTACAGGCTAGAGGGAAAGACAAAGAGGAGGAAAGCCTACTGGAACTAAACTGCCAGACACAGGGATGGACTTGAACTATTCAAAGCATACTTTAAGGCCGGGCGCGGTGGCTCACGCCTGTAATCCTAGCACTCTGGGAGGCCGAGGCGGGTGGATAGCTCAAGGTCAGGAGTTCGAAACCAGCCTGACCAAGAGCGAGACCCCGTCTCTAAAAAAAAAAAAAAAAAAAAAAAAAAGCATACTTTTATACCACCTGTGGCTTCTATTAAGGTAACTGCTAATACAAGGTAGACCAGTGAGGGAGAAGAACCACAATCCATGTTGAAATATCAGGGCCATTTATCCAAGGAAATGGGCTTTTTGACTTCTAAGACCCTGAGCCAATTCTACGGAAATAGCTAAAGCAATTTAAAATCAAAAGGCCTACAGTGCCAAAATTTCTCAACTAGGGAAGTCACAGGGCAAGTTCAAAGGGAGTAAAGAAGATTAATGATGTAACATCCCAAATAGCTCTTTAGTTGGTGGCAGCAATAGAAAAATATCCACCAAACAGAAGAGATTCAATCTCTCACTTCATTTTTACCCAAACCTGTAACATTTAAACCAAGCTAAAAAAGGAGATTAAGGTGTGGATTTTTTTTTGTGGGGATGGGTGGAATGGAAGGAAGAATAGTAAGGTGGAGTAAAGGAGAATAAAGCTCAAAGCTTTGGAGTGAAATTATTTAGGAACGATTCATGAAAGCTTCACTTTTATGTAATCTAACCCCTTATATCTTCAAAATACATAATAAAATAATATTGTGCAAATACATGTAGTACACTATAGTCTTACTAAAACACAACCTAGGCCTAATGATACTGCCCTTAAAAGGGGGATAAATTAAAACATTCTCAAAGATAAAATGATAAAAGATATTTCCCTCTGCAACAATTAAACATACATAATAGAAAGAGAACTCTCATTAATACTTATTTCATTAAAATAAATTTCTCCATTTAGGATTATTATTCTAATATTAAAGCCTGAAAACTAAACCTAAAAGACTTAAAAGACCCAAACCCTGATCTAATTTTCTTAGGGTCCATGATTAGACTAGGCCCGTTTAAAGCCTAATTCACTACTCCTAATAAGGATAGTGAAATATCTCTGATTTAAATCATATAGACACTCAGTACCAAAATCTTTACTAATAATGTGCAAGTGTTATACCTGAATCTCTCAGCACAGATGTCTAAAAATACATGTCTTAAGAAAACACAAATGCAATATAATTAAAACTATTTAATAGACTATCCTAAATGTACTTTAGAGACTTTATGTCTTAAATGGAAAACAATCATTTGATGAGAAAAACAAAATAATGAGGAAGAAGACCTGATGTAAAAGGCCATGACACTCATGATAGGTTACCTAGAAACCATTTTACATTTCTGGTTGATTTAGTTGCCATGTTTTAGATGGAATCACTTCATTGAGCTGCTTACACATATGCTTTAAACATCCAAAAGTGGAACCAAAGGTCACAATTTACTGCTAAAATCACATGAGGGAAAAAAAATGTTTTCAAACATTCCAAGAATTAAGATTTATGAAATAAGTAAGCCAGTATTCTGTTTATATGACCTAGGGTGCTATGGAAGTCTGGGCAAAAGGGTAATGTGGGGAGGAAGACAGATGAAGCGTGCTGGGCCAACAAGACAGAGATGGGACAGGATTTCCACAGAAGAAAGCGAAGTAAGAATAAACCAAAGACCACAAGTAGAAAAGACAGCTCAAGAAATTTAGTTACCTAAAGATTTTTAAAAATCATTTTGAAATCTTTCTAAGAATTCCATAATTTCTTCTGAAAATCAGGACTCTGCTACACCTTTCTTATAACTTACTACAGATGGCTGTAGAGATTCAACTTTTGGTTCTATATTACACATTCAACTATATTTAACTGTTAATCTAGAACAGTGGTTCTCAACCAAGGTTAAATTTTGCCCCTAGAGGGTGCTGGGCAATATCTAGAGACAGTTTTCAGGGTCACACGTTGGGGGACAGTTACTAGTATCTAATGGGTGGAGGCCAAAGACACTGCTGGACCTACTACCATGCACAAGACAGGCAGCACAACAAAGAATTATCCAGCCCCAAATGCCAACTGTGCTAAGGTTAAGAAACACTGATCTCTTCTAGATATAAACAAAAGCCTGTTCCGGGGACCTTTACCCTATTCCATCTCTCTCTAATAGCTATCTAATTAAAGGATAAAACACCACCACTAGAAGATTCATTTTTCAATTGCTTTAAACATGGTGGATGGTTGGCTCAAACTAAGAGTCACGAGGAAATACACGGAAAAAACATATCAGAGCAGGAGTGCAAAAACTGCAGGAAAAGAAGTTTTTAATCCTCCACATTCAATTCACAAAAGGAATGGTGTCTATACAGTTTGACATCAAGTTGCGTGTTTCTTCTATGCGCGATATGCTAAAAATACACTGAGCTCCTCAAAATACAGTATTTCTTATTAATGTAAAAACTAAGGCAAACGGTATTAACTGAGAAAGATTTATGTTGGGGACAGGAGGGTGAAGAAAGCCACCCAGGTCTTTAAAATGCAAAGTTATTTCACAGTTTACTTGCAAAATGACTCAGATCATTATTACTTTTAGTCATGCCAAGTTTGCTGCTTCTAAGCCCACTAGTAATGGAGAAAAAAAAACCCCACCATTTTTTCTGCAGTCATTAAGCCAATGAAACAGAAGCTTACTGAAAACAGGTTTGTGCAATATTTCTCTTTTATTATAACTGCTATAAAAATAGAAGCAATCGCTGCAAATGCCAATGAAGATTCTGAGAAATCTTTCACCTACCTAAATACCTATAGTGTGGAAGGAAAACATACAAACAAAAGAAAGCCCTAACTCGGGGATCTAAAAATCCTAAACTGAATATTTTCCTAATGTTTCCCTCAGTCAAAACCCTGGTTTACTTTTTATTTTCTTCCCCTTCAAACAACTGGAAAAGACCTCCACCACAGCGTTTCACGAGTAGAACAGTACTAAGAAAAAATAAAAGCCTAGCGTGTACCTGGCAAATCTCATTCATCAGAAACCGTGGCAGCGGAGAGAGAATCCTGTTGTCTGGCATGACCCTCTCGCTCCTTTCACAGCGGTTTTCACCACTCGAGTATCTGCCTTACCTACTACTGGAGCAAACCTTTCCACCCAACTTGGGTGATTTCCATGTCCCCACAGTAATAAAATTCAAGCCTCCAGAGCAGCCCATTTCCTGTGCAGGGTAAATATAATTAGTGCTCCTTTTAACACTTAGTGAGTCGCCATAGGAAGTTAACAGGAAAAACACTTCAACCCCACAGAGGCCCACAAAAGGTGCGCTGGTTCCACCAGACTTGGCCCATCCGAAATACACCACCTCGTACGACGGGTTTTCCGGGGGAGGAGAGGACTGGGTGGGGGTATTTTCTTGTTGCGAATGCCCCTGCATCCTTATAAGGCTGAACTAAACTTCAAAGAAAAGGGTTTACACACGATCCGCCGCCTTAAAATTGCTCCCCGGCTGCTCGCGGGGTCACACTAAGGCGTGAGAGTGAAGTGAAGCGCTGCCCCACAGCAGGGAGTTCTCACCCGCCAGGGCGCAGGGAGGAGAGGGACCCGGGAGAGGAGGACCCGCCTCGGCTCCGCGCCGCACGAGCCAAGCTCTCGCCGCTTCCACACGTTCCCTCCGGCTTTCAAAAGGCCGAGGGCCGCGCAGCCGCCACGGCGGGGCGCCGCGCCCAGCCCCCCTGCCCGACCCCCGCCCGCCCGGCGTCCGGCCGGCCGCCCTTACCGAGCAGCAGCAGCTTGACCTCGCGCGCCGCCTTCTCGCCATCCTCGCGGAGGTTCCGGTCGATCATCTTACTCCGCTCCACCGCCGCCTTGTCCTCGGCGCTCAGCGTGCAGCCCATGGTGCCTAGAGCGAGAGCTCGCCGCCGCCGCCTGCGCGCCCGGAGTGCTGTCTCGAAGCACAGGTGAATTCCTTTCTCCAAGCGGGCGCCCGACTACCTCCCGCCGTCGGCCACACCACCCCCACCACTTCCGAAACGGAGTGAGGGGAACGCGGTCTGCGAACGAGCGAGCAGCACCGCGCGGCTATTCCCCACAGCCGGGCGCCGCTCAGCGCCCCCGAGTCTCGGGTTTGGGGCGTGGAAGCTCTGGGTACCGCGGCTACCGCCCTCCCGCCTGTGGCCGCGCCGCAGCCTAGCCAAGCCCAGCCGAGCTCGGCCTCCGCGCGCCGCCGCGGCCCCGCCCCTGCCCGCCCCTCCCGCCACCCCGCGACCACTCCCAGAGCGCGCGCCCGCGCACGTGCCCTCGGACAGCGCCCCCTCGGAGGGGCGCGCGCGCCCGCGGCTCCCCCGACCCCGGCGCCGCGCAATCCCCGAGGGCCCGGCGCGCCCCCTGGCAGCGCCCCCGGAGCGCGGAACTGCCCTACGGGGCTGTGGCCGCCCGCCCCTGGCGGTCCCGTACCCCGCTCCCTGTGAGGGAGTGGGGTAATTTCTTTCCGTTTACTCACACCCAAGGATCTGTGCGTACCTGCCCCTTCGGGTGGGGGTGGGAGAGCTGCCAAAGTTGGAAGCCGAAAAAAGCCGGTCCTGGGCGTTTGAGCATGCCCAGCGCTGGCAGCACGCAAGGGTTTCAAAATGTAAACCCCTGTAGGCTGGCGTTCAGGGCCCTGGAAAACAGAGGGAGCTGGGAAGGGAATGGAACTGTGGTGAAACCAGAGACGGGGACAGTGGAGAATGGAAAAGTCAGGGGAGGGGGTCAAGAGGGGGCACCAAGGTCAATTTTCTTCCTTCTGTTTCTCTTTCCCTACTATCTAGCCTTCCCCCCTTCGCATCCATTCTTACGCTTCTTTTCACAAGCAGAACACATTTTGAAGGATTTCCTAATAACCTGGAAAAAAAATGTGAGACAGAGAATCAAGGGGTATATTTTAAAATGACAAGAGCAATAAAACACACCCACACAAACAAATCTCCACACTATAACAGATCTCCTCTGCATGTAAGCTTTCATGCCAAGTTTTGAGCCAATATTTATGATCATGTTAGTAACTTCTGTGCCACTAGGCCTGTCATTCCTTTTTGCAGGCCTTAGCTGCTTTGTTCATAAGATGAGTTGATCTATGGAGCTATGGCTCTATCCTTCCAGCTCTAACTCCTCTGGGGGAAATGAATTCCCCGGGCCTGCAGAGGCATTTCACCCTGCACCCAGTGAATGAGTGGGGGCTTAAGGTCTGGTCCAGAGGTGGGGAACCTGCAGCCTTGAGTGCAGCCTTTTGATTGGATCCAAATTGTACAGAGCAGATCCTTTTAAGAAAGGGATTTGTTATGTGAAGACTCTGGTGTCTCCCTGTCAGTTGCACAAACCTTTCCCCTACAGCAGCACAGGAAATGTTGACTGATTAGAAGACGGGATGGGCTAGTAGCACAGAAAAACATCTTCCCGATGATTATAGTTTAGGGTTGCTCTTTAGTTTCCATCTGGAAGTCTTATTTAACTGAGCTTGAGTTTTTTAAGGTGATGCTGAGCTGATGATACAGGCAAAATTGCTTTCGAGTAGGTCACTTAGACCAGGCCTGTGAGCTAGCAGAGATTGACAATTCCCTCCTTATGTGACATGCCCTTTCCTGTTCTACAAGAGTTAAACTTGCAGGACTCAAGAAATGCAATTTCAAGACCCGACTCAAATTTTTCTATAACCTTTTGTAATACAACAACAAAGAGAAACAATCTTTAAATGTACTTAATCACCTTCTACCTTCTTTGTAATTCTTGGCCCTCTAAATGTTAATACATATCAGGAACTCTGGGGTTAACAAAATCAAATTTCAACACAGTGTTTGTGTCTTAGCCATTTTGGATTATCTGTTCTTGTGAGTATTTCCTATTAAGTTTAGGCCAGACAGAGTGTGGGACCCATAGCTTCAGCAAAAAAGGAAGCAGTCATAGCTGAGTACTGCTGGAAATGACTACAAAACTTGTGTTTTGGCGAAATGAAGGTGTAACAGAATTATACACATTACTTCTCTCATTTGAAAGGTTTGTCAACTAGATGAAGAGTTAAAATGTAATACATACAAAAAATAAGACCTACAAATTAGCTTTACATGAAGCAAAACTTCTAAGGGGATGCAGAGTAATGAAGTGATCAGTATAGGGGAAATTCTAAGAGAAGAAAGTTTTCACAAAATGTTTGAAAGGAAGTAATGACATGATATTGGTGGGGAGTTTCAAGGAGTATGTATTAGTTAGGTCAGGCTGCCATAACAAAATACCACAAACTGAGTGGCTTAAACAACAGGAATATATTTCTCACAGTTCTGGAGGCTGGTAAGTCTAAGAATAAGGTGCCAGCTGATCCAGTTCCTCAGTGAGGGCTCCCTTCCTGGCTTATAGATGACCACCTTTTGGTTGTGTCCTTACATGGCAGAGAGAGAGAGAGAGAAAGCACTCTGGTATCTTTTCCTCTCCTTACAAGGTCATTAATCCCATCATAAGTTACCTACTCTCAGGACCTGATCTAAACCTAATTACCTCCCAAAATCCCTACCTCCAAATAGTATCATATTAGGGGTTAGGGCTTCAACATATGGATTTTGGGGACAGACAAATGTTCAGGCCATAATAGGGTTTATATATATTTTTAGAAGAATAACCAGCTAAAGGGTTTATATGCAAAGTATATGTAGGAGAAAGCAATTGTTTTATAATTGAAATGTAGTTTGGCTGTGATGAATGATAGATTGTGTGGGACAAAGTTGGAAAACTTAAATCTTCAGCTTTAAAGGTTAAGGTGAAGAGTTGGACTTGATACAATGGGTACAAAGTTTCCCTTTCATTCTCCTGAGTTAGATAATAGATGTTAAAAAAAAAATCTCTTACCACCATATGTAAAACAATTGAGTTAGCAGTAAGTGGATTGTGTTAGTAATCTCGATATGAGGTGGTAAGAGTCACTCAAACTAATAACTTACATAATTATGATGTTGCAAAATATGATTCAACAACCTTGTCAAGGAGGTGGAGCAGATATTATTAACTCATCTGTTTTATAGAGAATGAAATTGAAGTTACAGAGTTTGTTAAAGCACTCTACTTCAGAGTACTGTAGTTTTCTTTTCTTAACATTATACATTTGTTTTTTTGGTTTGTTTTAACAACTGTATTGAGATAAAATCACATACTATCAAATTTGCCTATTTAAAGTATACAATTCAATGGCTTTTAGTATATTCACCAAGTTGTGCAGCCATGACCACAATCAACTATAGAACATTTGCATTTCCCCAGAAAGAAACCCTGCATTCCTTAGCCATCCTTCCCAATCCTTCATCTCCCCTCCCAGGTCCTAGACGACTAATCTAATTTCTGTATCTTTTTTGTGACTAGCTTCTTTCACTTACCATAAAGTTTTCAAGATTCATCCATATTGTAGCATGTACCAGTACTTCTTCTTATTGCTGAATCATACTGAGCATTATATGTTAAGAGAGTTAGAAACATATGTTAAGAGATAAATTAGAACACATTCAGCTGAGAATGTCAGGTTTTAAAGTAGCTCCAAACTATGTCATAAGGAATAATTGAAGAAACTGGGGATATTTAATGTAGGAATGAGAAAATACAAAGTGACACAATAGCTTTTTCCAAATGAGTGAAGAGATATGATAAATCAAAAGGAACAGACCTTTTCTGTTTGGCTTCAAGGTGGTATTGAAAGAAAGTTATAGCAAACAAAATTTTACTTTAATTTGAAAAAGAATGGTGCACAATTCCCATAAAAGGAAATAGGCAACCTCAGAAACTCATTCATGTCTGAGATGTAAAAATATAGACTGGATGATCTCATATTGGGCACAATCTAGAGTTAGATGAACTTTTAGGGGCCCTTA
This sequence comes from Cheirogaleus medius, assembly GCA_008086735.1. Taxonomy (NCBI): domain Eukaryota; kingdom Metazoa; phylum Chordata; class Mammalia; order Primates; family Cheirogaleidae; genus Cheirogaleus; species Cheirogaleus medius. The sequence goes on along the minus strand of VBSM01003176.1, from coordinate 39,192,080 downwards.
TTTTCTGGTTTGAATGTGTCCCCCAAGATCATGTGTTTGAAACTTAATCCTCAAAGCAATAGTATTGAGAGGTAGGGCCCTTATGAGCTTATTATGAGGGCTCTGCTCTCATGAATAGAATAATGCCCTTATCTTGGAAGTGGAATAAGTTACTGATAAAGGGATGAGTTCAGCTCCCTTCCTCCACCCCCTTCCTACCTTCCACCTTCTACCTTGGTTAATGCAGCAAGAAGGCCCTCTCCAGATGCCAGCCCCTGGACCCTGGGCTTCTCAGCCTCCAGCACTAGAAAAAATAAACCTCTGTTCTTTATAAATTACCCAGTCTTAGGTATTCTGGTATAACAGCACAAAACAGACTAAGACACTTTGAGATCCTACATTTTTCAGAAGTCAAATGGGATTAGTATCAGAACTAAAATTAAAACTTGGATCTTCTTGCCTCCAGCACTTTCCCTACCCATCCTGTCATCAGACAAACAAAAAAAAAGTAGGCGAATTTATCTCAGATATGTTGTTTTGTGTGTCAATGGATCAGTGTAAAGGAGGAACCATAGAAGAAGACATAGTAAGGACAACCAGACACGTGTGTGTATGTGTATGTAAAGAAAGAGAGAGAGAAAAGGGGAGAGAAAGAGAGAGAGAGGAGGGGGATATCAGAAAAGAGATATCAGAATATGATGTGTATCTTTGGCTGGCTATGTTGGGAGCAGATGTGGCAGGTGGACACCTCTCCATTGTTTGCATTATTTTTGCTTTCTAAACGAGATGGAAAGAGTTCCGTTTGGGTAGAGGCTAGGAATATTTAAGAAGATAAAGGGGTTAGCATGGCAATCTGTACTCTTCCCTGGTTAGAGATAAAAAAGACCTAAACCAAGACTATTTTCATTAGACATGTTATGAGATTCTGAGCAAAGGTTGAAAAACAAAAGCCCATTGAATTGTTACTGAGAAATTTAGGAGACAAGCAGCATTCTTTGAGCATGCAGATTACAACATTGTGGCACAGAGATAACACAGTGACCATTCTCTCTGTATGGAATATAACTCCACTAGGGCACCAGGGCACTGACAAACTAAAAATGTCTAGAGACAGCACTTTGGGTTTGCACATTGTCATTCTCCTAATGAGCACTTCAACATTAGCAATACTTAGTCTCCCTTAAGTGTCTTCATAGACAGTCACCATGACAAAAGAGAACTGAAAAAGAAGAGGGAAAACATGGAAGATATTAGGCAGTGAATTCAACCAACAGACTGACTTGGGAGTGCATGTAAATATGATGCCACCTTTGTGGACTTTCAGAAATATTTGGAGATACCTCAAGCAGCTAGCAATAGAAATACCATTCGACCCAGCA
>VBSM01003176.1:39112605-39190622 GCA_008086735.1 Cheirogaleus medius | reverse complement strand
GGGGGAGGAGTGGTAGGGGCAATGTATGTAACCCTAACAATATTTGTACCCCATAAAAAAGAAAGAGAGACAGATACTGGATTTGGCTTATGAGCTCTACAGTTCCTGTTGCGATGGCTCAACTCTGTCTTTTAAGCATGAAAATAGCCATAGATAATGTATAAAAAATAAGTATGGTTGTGTTCCAATAAAACTTTATTTATAAAAAAAACCAGAAATATGTGGGGAACACTTTTAGGGGACTTAACTTTCTGCTAAAGATGGAAGTCATATTGATGAGACCAGGGAGCATTGAAGACTAATAAGTAAAGGAAGGAGATGTTTAAGAAAAAAGGGCACCAAATGCATTCAAAAACAATCCTCAGGGTCAAATATAAAGAAAAAGAGGGTTGACAATAGTGATATGGTGGAAAAAACTCTAGACCAGTAATCAGGTAACCTTACAGCAATTCAAAATTCTGACTTCAACTGCATATCTGTCTTTGAAAGTTCCCTGAACTCTTTAAATTCCAGTATCCCTATCTATAAAAATGAATGTGTTGAATTAGATTATCTGCAACGTCCTAATTATTCTGAATTTCCCTGAATCTATCATTTCAACAGGAAGAAATGATTGCCAAATATACCAAAGCACTTTGATGTACTGTCAAGAATGGAAGCCTTACCATATGGAATTAAGGATTAAGTGAACTCTGAGAATGCAGAAACTGAATGAGGAGACTCTTTCAAGAATTTTAACCATGGAGAGTGGTAGACATAAGGGATGGTAGATGGAGGAGTGGGTTTGGAATTTGTTGTTTCATTTTAAGTCTGACTCTTCTCAAGTATTATTCAGGGGGAGAAAAGGAGATTGTTATGGTGCAAAGGAAAAACCATGGCTACCCTACTTTCTGATCTCCCTCTGTGATTTTTCCATCTCTGTTTTCCTTTCTCTGTTTTCTCATCACCATCAACTCTTCAATCCCACAGAGACCTTCTGTCTAGTGACCACATGCCTTCTCCCTCTCCCTCATGCCCTGCCATGTGCTAATTTCTCTCTTCATGCAACTTATGTTCCATCTTCCGTCAGGACAATTATTCCTTAGAATACATGTCACCATTGTATTCAAGAAGAATAACCTCAAATCTGGTTTAATATACTCTTTGCCTGTCTATGTCTGTATCTGTACAGCTGGTCTTGACCAGAGAAAAACACAGTGATGAACAACACCTTTCCATTTGCTCAGGCCAAAAACTTTGAGTCATCCTAGATTCCTTCCTTCCCCTCAAACCTCATATATTCAATCTGTTAGGAAATCCTGTTAACTCTGTCTTCAAATATATCTAGGATTTGGCCAAATATCACTATCTCTACTGATACACACTAGTTTGAGATATCTAAGATATTAAGTTGCCTTCTTTTTGGTCCCCGTTTCCACTTTATCCCTTACTATTTTCTACCTAGTAGCCAGTGTCATCCTTTTAAAATGTGTCAGAACTATCTATTCACTTTCCACCTCACTTAGAGAAAAATCCCATCTAAAGTTCTTGTGGTGTGACATACAAGGACTTATCTGATTTATCATGTCTTCTCTTCATTCCCCATAGTGTTTTCTGCCATTCTCCTTGCTCTCTATGATTCAGCCTCGCTGACCTTCAGGCTGTTCCTTGACCTTGCCAAACACACTCCCTCATTGAGCCTCTGCATTTATGTTCCCCCTGCCTGGAACACTCTCAAGCCAGATATCTGCTCAACTGACTCCCTTATTTCTTTCAAATCTCTGTTCAAATGTCCAGAGAGATACATTCCCTAAGCACCCAACAATCACTCTTTATTCCCTTACTATGCACTATAATTTCTTTGCAACTCTTAACCATATAGCATATATATTTTTGTGATTATTTGTATATTACCTGTCATCTCTCACTTGATTATAAATTCAAAAGGGAAGAGACTTTGTTTCTTTTGTTTACTGTTTTATGCCCAATACCTAGAAGGGTGGTATCCAAAATAAATGAATAAAATGACTTAGAGTATAAATCTAGTCTTCTAAATCTATTAATCAATTCATTCAATAATATTAACTGAAAACCTACTGTGTTTCCCTGAAAATAAGACAGGATCTTATAATTCGTTTTCCTCAAGAAGACACCCTAGGGCTTATTTTCAGGGGATGTTTTATTTTATTTAAGTACGGTACAACAATCTACATTTATTCAAATATAGTTAAGTCGTCTTTTTCTGGAACATCATCATAACTCTCCAAACCCCGAATTCCATCCTGAATTTCTTGCGACTCTATTTCCTTTAGAACCATTGGCCCCAAGCTCTCACGTCCAGCAATAGAGCTCTCATGGGGCAGATGAGAAGGGCTGCTCGTCTTCTTTACCACTCTGTGACGAAATGCATGGGTTGTGCAGATACGCTGCGTAGCCACGCCCATCACTAGGTCTTATTTTCTGGGCAGGGCTTATACTGCGCAAATGCTTAGAAATCCTGCTAGGGCTTATTTTATGGGTAGGTCTTATTTTCGGGGAAACACGGTATTATGAGCCAGGTACTACTTTTCTTGGCACTGGCAGGGAATAAGGTGGTGAATAAGACAGATTACATTGACGTGGAGATGACAGCAGTGGTACAAGAGAGACATTAAATAAATACGTAAGTAGACCAATTCAATGGCATATAATAAAAATAGTAGGAAGTGCTATGAAGATACAAACCAGATTGTTTTACAAGAGAGTACACTACTTTAGGTATTCTGAGTAGCAGATGTCAAGACAGAATTAAACATGTAAGAGGTTTATTGGAGGAAGTGCCTGTGAATGCTAAAGGAGAAAAGGAACAGGAGTGGTTGGGGAGAGCCTTTAAACGGGATGCAGCTCTCATACCTGGGGAGGAAGGTAGGAGTTTGGGGTAGGAAGAGCCTCAGCCTATAGTGAAGCTCTAAGAAAGTCTTGGCCTGGTGGCAAGACCTTTGCCCCCACCCCCATCCCAAGTAAATATTGCTCATTCTAGAAGTCCCACTTTTGGCAGAAATGGCACAATGGCCTAGGTCTGGTGCCCCTACATTGCTAAGTCATGGGCTCGGGGCAGCCTCAGAAGAATGAGGCCTCAGGCCTGGGTGTGAACACTGCACTGGATAAAGATGGGCAGCTGGAGGCTGTCCACCAACTACACTCCCTTAAAGGGTCCCCTGAATGATGCAACCCTGTGGCCACAACAGGGAGTTCCTATGAGGGAAAAAATAGATACTTTCAACTGAGTGTTCAGGGAGATTACCCTAATGAGGTGACACTTTTGAGCTGAGAACCAGACGACAAGATGGAACCATAGTTGGGGGAAGAGAATTTCAGTCTCTCTCATTGGCAAGTGCAAGTGCAAGTGCAAGTGCAAGTGCAAAGCTCCTAGGATAGAACAGAGGTTGGCCTGATCGAGGAACTTAAAGGTTAATCTGACTGAAGGGTGATAGTGGAGATGAAAGAGGTAGGAGATCAGAGAGGTGAGGGCTACAAGGTAGGCAGGGGCCAGATCCTGTAGAGCTCTGCAGGCCATTCTAAGGTGATGGAAATTTATCCTAAGTTCATTCAAAATTAAAATTTATAAGCTTCAGTTTCTTCTTCAAAACTGTAGGCATCAGAATTGTTGTAAATGGCAGTATGGTATAGTGGTTAAGATATGAGCTTTGGCATCAAACAGAATTGTTGTGATGATTAAGTAACATAATGCATGACACAGTTCCTGGTGCATTATGTGCTCATCATTATAGTACATTGTTCTTTCTGCTTCACAGCAGGGCATGGTGGCATGCACCTGTAGTCCCAGAAGGTTGAGGCAGGAGGATCTCAAGTTCAAGCTTTCATGGGCAATATGCTGTCTCAAAATATAATAATAAAATAAAATGCAAGAGTAAGAGCAAAGTAGAGAGAAAGAGATTAAGGTGGTGGGGACAGTTGAGGGCTATGAGGGTTAAGATAAGAGTTGTGGGTCAGATTCAAGAGGAAAGATTACTTTATAGTCAATTCATGATCCAGTATCCATTTGTGTCTTTATGGGCAACAATAAAATTCTGTACATTTTTTTTTCTTTTTTTTGAGACAGAGTCTCACAGTGTTACCCAGGGTAGAGTGTCATGGTGTCAGCCTAGCTCACAGCAACCTCAAACTCCTGGGCTCAAGCAATCCTACTGCCTCGGTCTCCTGAGTAGCTGGGACTAGAGGCATGCACCACCATGCACGGCTCATTTTTTCTATATATATTTTTAGTTGTACAGCTAATTTCTTTCTTTATTTTTTTTAGTAGAGATGGGGGTCTCACTCTTGCTCAGGCTGGTCTCAAACTCCTAAGCTCAAACGATCCTCCCACCTCAGCCTCTGAGAGTGCTAGGATTACAGGCATGAGCCACCATGCCTGGCCTTTTTTTGTGATTTTTATCTGCCTTGTGTTTTCCTGGTTCTCACACTTTCTACTTTTCTTTTGAGAATAAGCCTAAGAATGAGGTCATGTCTCCCTTGCCCCAGTGTTTGATTGGCTTGACCAAAATTTCAAAAATACTGTTCTAATAAGAGATCAAGCAAACCTTGGGCCAAGCTACAAGCATAGACTAGCTTCTCAAGGAAAGAGCTACCTGGCCTTATTAAAGCTTGTGTGTTTATTTACTACATTGGATTAAAAAATAGCTATCTTGACACCTCCCCCTCTGTTTATGCTTCCTGCTGGCTCAGCTGTTTTTCTTTCACTGTAGCTCTTTGTTTAAGCTGTGAAGCTGACATGTGTGTCTCTTGTTCAGCTCAGCAGGAACTGCGACAGAAGGGTTGATAGAAGGCTGGGAGTAGGAGCTGGGCCAAAGGGATTCAGGGAAGCACTGAGTGCTTTTCTGTCCTAATTATTGTCAGTGGCAATATTATTCCAAATAATGGTATTAAGGAATTTAACAAACATTTATTGAATATCAATACCTTATTAGGCTATGTATGGATTAGGGGGCTAAAAGGGACAATGTGTTTTAAATTTTTAAGAAATAATCTCTTTGTAAGAGTTCAGGGTCATTGAATGGGGGGAAAATCACATGTGTGAGACTTTAACACCTGAAATTATCCAGATCTTCTAAATACCCAACCACATCAGCATGCAAATGCTGAAAATTAGATCCTAAGTCTCCTGCGAGAAAAGTGACTTGGGCAAAATATACTTATTGAAAGAAAATCTTTGTTAGCCTCTCCTGGGCTTGACCTATCCCTGCCTCCTTTATTCCCAGATCACTAACACCTAACACCCAGGAAGATATTAATACATTAAATAATTCAGTAGACCAAAGCCTTGGACATGGAATGGATCCCAGAACATTGACTTCCTCTTAAAAGGAGGCTTCCAGACTCCATGATCTGCTTTCGTCCTGTTTCTAATCTGCTTGCACGTCCTGTTTCTAAGCTCCTCTGCAGGAGCTTCTGTCTTCCATTTGGTGCACCTGGGTAGTTCAATGGGTTTAGTTACACTGTTTTTCACAAGCAAGCCTGAGTGCATTGGCCCACAAATTTTTAATTTGTTTTGACTAGGAGGTAATGCCTAGCCCTCAAGCTTCAGCTACCGATTCAACCTCATTCTTTTACCAAGGGTCTACTTAGGATATCTGGGTTGCACAGCTATTGACAGAGTGGTGCTTTGATTCACAAAGTGCTTCTTTCCCTTTTCTAAATAGCTCTGTCTTAGTCCACACAGGCTGCTATAACAAAATAACTTAGATTGGGTAATTTATAAACAACAGAAATTTATTGCTTACAGTTCTGGAGGCTGGAAAGTCTAAGATCAAGGCACCAACCATTCGGTGCCTGGTGAGGACCTGTTCCTCATGGATGGCACTTCCTACGTGTCCTCACATGGCAGAAGGGGCAAACAACCTTCCTCCCACAAGAAACTAATCCCATTCAAGGGCTTCACCTCTTAGTACCAATGAATTGGGGATTAAGTTTCAACATATGAATTTTGGGGAGATACAAACATTCAGACCATCGTATGCTCCTTGGGAACTCCTGGAGGAGGAAGAGCACTTAGACTGGCAGTGCACTAAGCATTTCTTGTTCCTAGAAAGGAAAATTTAAATTAATTATCCTGGATTCTATGGTAACTCTAACTTTTTGAAAAACTGCCAACCTGTTTTCCAAAGTGGCTACACTATTTCATTCTCACCATCAGTGTATGAGGCTTGATGTGGTTAGTTTTGAATTCTCAGTCACTTTTGCTACTGAAATCATATCAGATTTTGTGTGTCACTGAAATTTCAAAAAGTACAAAAAGCCACCAACAAGGATCCTGTGAATTGCATGTTCCACCTAGTTTTTTTTCTTTCATAATTTTAAGATTCATTTTTGTCAATTGATTCTCACTTATAAGCAAAAGGCTGTCACCTATCATAGTGCTGGTTACAGAGCAGAAATTCAACAAATATATATTAAATGAATGGAAGAATGAATAACAGGTAAGTGTAGTAGCTTCATTAAAAGCATTTCATTTAAAGAAATGTCTTTTTGATTCTTGTCACTAAGGTATGCTACCACTGTTCTACCACTGTCATGACACTTGAAGGAAGAAAGTTCAATGCAGTAACACAAGTCCAGGAGTGAAGAGACATGTAAACTTTAGTTCTGCTCTGAGGCTAATTAAGACATTGGGTAAATGATTGCTCAGTTTCTGTCAAATGGCAATGATATCTGTTTTAATTACTTGACAAGCTGTTGGGTGGATCATAGGAAATAATGCATTTATAACCCAGAGTCCACTGTGCCTCCCTGCCCCTGACATCCTGGGTGGTGTGTGCCCTGCCTCTGCAGTAACACACATTCCCTCCGGTCCATACTGATGCAGTCCAGACATACTTAAGTTGCACACAGACTCACGTCATTCAGATAATGTCCACAGAGTGGACATGTAATTCAAATAATACAAAAAACAACTAAAAATCACATATTGGATATTTTTCTTTTTAAGGGTTTTTGTGGGAGAAGGTGAAGGTGTGGGAGAGGTGGGGCACTGTACCACAGGGAGAGTTTTACAAGTTCTTTGCTCCATGCAGCTTTGATGCACAGCATTTCTTGCACTCTTTGCCTCCTAGTCTCCTCCTTCCTGTCTTTTCCCTCCCCAGTCCTCTTAGGAACAAAATTCAATGCCTTTCATTTTCTGAAGTGAAGCACCCTAAGTACTCTTTTGTTCTTGGGACTCAGCTGGCCTCGGTGCCCTCAAGATCTCACTTCTTTTTCAAATGGCTTACCAAAGTGTCTTTTTTCTCTCTTAACAAAAATAGTTCCATCCCTCAGAGAAATTCTGTTTCAATCTGTTAAGATAATACATTTTCTCATTTCATTCACATATGAAAGTGCTTTGGAATGTTAAAGAGAATAGTGGATACCTAAGGAATTTTATATTCAAAAACCCCTTTTCTGGAGGAAAAAAAATGTCTCTTTCCAGTATATTGGAGAATAGCAGTGTTCACCTAACAGCCATTTTATTTATCTTATTCTTGTTCATTAATCACAATTGATAGGACTATAGGTGGGTACATATTCCAAGCATAACTAGATTCCCTGTGAATTTGTAGTTGAAAATTAAAGAGAGATTGGTGTCTTTAGGTGGCTGAGTCTGTAAAATATATCTAGGTCTGCAGGCAGCCACATTTTTATTCAAGGATAAGCAGAAGAAATCTATCTTGAGATATTAAAAATAATGCTTCAGGCAAACAAATAACAAATAGAAGAGAAAGGAGAAGAATTAATGGCTTCCAGTTCTTTCCTCAGACCTTGATGTACTTCTGGTTTCAGATACCAGGAGATGCTATTGTATCCTTACAATACAATCTTCTCTCCACCTTTTGTGACCCTTAATATAGTTTGAGTTGATTTCTATTGATTGCAATCAAAAGATTCCTCATATAAGAAATAGTTGTAAAATGAGGACTAGTTATTGTTATTACTACTACTTAAATTGTTCTAGGCTTCCAGGAATGATACCTCTCTCTCCTCTCTCTCTCTCTCCTTTTTTTTTCCCAAAATGTATGTATATATTTTACCTCATTTGATTTTCATGACAATCATGTGAAGTCGGTAGCATAGGATTTATTGTTCTCATGTTATAGATGAGGAAATTGACTTTCAGAGAGATTAGTTGACATGCCCTTGGTTATATAATCAGTAACTGGCAAAGCTAGAAAAAGAGGACAGAGCTTCTGAGTGCTCCTGTGATACTACAACAATGATGTAGAAAGGAATGTCTTCTAACTGAATTTCCAACTTAATTGTATAAAAGGCATAACTTAGAAATTGAGCAATGTTAGGATACCACTTATTATCTGTTTAAATGGAGTGAAATTGTAGTAAAATTCCAATGTAGGACATAGAAGGCAAAACTCTTAAAGAGACAAACAAATGAAAAACAGACAAATGAAAAAGACTGAACTATACTGTTCGTAACCAAGAAAGTCATATGATTTTATTATTAGGGTAAATAGCATAACTGGTTTAAATTCTAAAAGACTTTTTCTAGCATTACTCAATATGGTGTTTATTTTTTATTTTGATAAGACAGTATAAAATATTTCCTTTTCTGTTTCTGCAATTTTTTCTATATTAAACTTGAATTTTTTACTGTCTGGAAACCTAATAGTGGCTGGGGAACACTGGGAATGTGTAATTCATACAATACTGAAATATTAAGCATATGGTCAATACTCAGGTCAAGTACTCAAAACACTTGGAAAATCAAGACAGTCCTACTCTGTTTATTTCCTCTAATGTGAAGTGTATTATGATTCTCTGGAGACAACATCGTTATAGATTCTGGCCACATGAAGTAGGTCTAACAGGTTGGCTCTCAGGGGGTAAAGGCCTCTCTGCATTGGCCTAATAATAATTCCATTCCACTTCTTTGCAAACCCCTCACAGAGCCTACATGGGTGACAACAGCATAGAAACAACATGTATTTTCTGAGGAGGGCTGCTCCAGGGTACCTGTATATAAGCTTTTTGTCTTCTGAGGTTATATTCAAGGCATCATCTCAGAGACAGGCAAAAATGACTAATAGGCCAGAGCTTTCAGTCCCAAGGGCTTATATTCTATTTTTTAAAATAGCAGTATTTCATTTATCAAAAATTGTTAAAAGTGTTCTCAGAGGGGTGAAATCATCATCATATTAATATGTATTTTTTTCAGAAAATTAGAAATGTCTTAGCATTTAAAAAATTTAACTTTTGTTTTGATAGAAATCTTTACAATATATGTTATGTGCTTTGTATAATGATTTATATACTTTATAAACTACAGTCATCCCTCTGTATCCATGGGTTCCACATCCAAGGATTCAACCAACTGAGAATCAAAAATATTTAGAAGAAAAAAAATCCCGCATAGTTCAAAAAAGCACAACTTGGATTTGTCAGGCACTGAGTATTATGTTATATCCACACAAATAAAGTGATGTGTAGTCATTGTATTAGTATTAAGTATTATAAGTAATCTACAGATGATTTAAAGTGTACAGGAGGATGTATGTAGGTTAGATGCAAATACTATACAATTTTCTATCAGGGACTGGAGCATCCTTAGATTTTAGTTTCCTTGGGGGTCCTGGAATCAATCCCCTGCAGATACCAAGGGACAACTGTATGTAAAGTATAAAGTATATAAGTTTACATACTTTATAAAAATCATTTTCTAAAACTTTCCCATGGCCTTTTCCAATTCTTTTAAAATTTAACATGGGAGGTACTTGGCCTTTATAACCATCACTCCCCAATAAAAGTTTCCTGTAATGTGTTTCTCCTAGAATTGTATTTACAAGTGAAAATTTAGAACCCATCTAAATGCTCACTATAAAGAATATCTCTAATATTTCACATAGTGAAATTCTAAACAATCATTCAATGAGGCTAAATATAGATCTGTATTTATTGACTACAAAGGATGATTTTACTATATTGCTAAGTCAAGGAAGTAGTTTATAAAAATATGTTTTATAAAAAAACCTGTGTATGTATATGTATATGTACATGTGTATGTATATTTATAAAAGTACTATTCAAATAATATAATGTCTGCCAAATAACATAAATTTTCTGGTAGCCACATTAGAAAAAATAAATAGGTTAAATTTATTTTTAAAATATATTTTATTTAATTCATTATATCCAAAATATCAATATTATCATTTTAACATGTTATCCATCAAAAAACTATTAGTAAAAACTTTGCATTCTTTTTTATATTATGTTTTTAAAATCTGGCATATTACATTTATAGCACATCCCAATTCATACATTATATTTGCAATAACTAAAGTGAAATGTAGTCATACTAAACAATAAACTGATGTTTATTAGAAAAAATATTTTAGGATGCTTCAGTTTTAATTTTAGTTTTTTAAAAACTAAATAAAATAATAATTCACTTCCTCATTTACACTAGCCACATTTCAAGTGTTCAGTTACTATATATAGGTTCCACAGGAAAAAAAAATCTGAAAATTATATAATAAAATATTAATCAAGGTTTGTCTTAATTTTTTTTGTGTTGCAATAAAGAAATACCTTAGGGTAGGTTGGGTAATTTATAATGAAAAGGAGTTTATTTGGCTCCTAGTTCTGCAGGCTGTGCAAGAAGCATGGTGCCAGTATCTGCTTCTGGTGAGGGCCTCAGACTGCTTTCCCTCATGGTGAAGGGGAGCTTGTGTGCAGAGCTCACATGGTAAGAGAAGTGAGAAAGAGAAAGTGCCAGGCTTTTTTCAACAATCATTCCCCTAGGGCACTAAGAGTGAAAACTCATACACTCCTGTGAGAATAGTACCATGCTATTCATGAAGGATCCAACCCCCACAATCTAAACACCTCCCTTCAGGCCCCACCTGCAACACTGGGGATCAGAGTTCAACGTGAGACTTGGTAGGGCTACACAAGCCATATCCAAACCATAGAAAGTTTCTAACAAGATGAGGGGATTTCACGTGCTCTTAGATTATTCTTCCTTATATATATTCTAAAATTTCTGTAGTTATATATACATTACTATGGAACTTCTCAGAAAAGGAAAAAACGTGTCCCTCCAAACTTAAAATATTTATTTTTATTTTCTTCAGTTGTGCTGTTGCTCCATGTCTCTTTGGATTATTTATATTTTCTGAATTTTCTAGACAATTGAGAGTGCTGGACCAATTAGTTTGCATTAGATTGTGAAATCATCCAGTATCACAATCCTTAACCTCTTTTGTATAAAAAATACACTGTATAAATAATCTCTTCATTTAGCTGTATACTTATTAAACAATTGTCTATCAAGTGCTACACAGAGCTAGCACTGGTCCATGTCTAGGAAAGTACAAAACTGATCCAAAGAGACAATGTCCCTGTTCTTTCAGAGTTTCCATCCAGATGGACATTCATATGGATAGATACTAAACAAGAAAACAAATAAGATGTTTTCAGGTGGTAACAAATGTAGGGCTAAATAAATAGGATAAGAAGATAAAAAGTAGTAGGCAGAGGCCACTTAAAATGGTATAGGGAGGGGAGAACTCTCTAAGAAGCTGATGTTTAAGCTAAAATCTGAAGGTATGAATAAGCCAGGTATGGGTGGGAGGAAGAGCATTTCAAGCAGAAAAAGGTAAGGTGGACACTGGTGGAACAGAATGGAGGCCAGGGGGCTGAAGCATGGAGTGTGAGCAACAGTTGATGAGGAGGGTCTGTGTTTGCTGAGGTAAATAGAAACTTGATCCTAGAAAAATTCAACGGAAACAATTAAAGGAGAATAAACAGAAAAGCGATATGATCAGATTCATTTTAAAAGATCACTCTTGCCCCAATTTGGAGAATAGATGAATTGGTAATGAAAGCAGGGATTGTAATTAAGAAGTTCTTGCAGTATATTAGGAAAGATAGGATGATAACTTCGGATATGGCAATAGCAGTGCAGAGTTAGACAACAAGGCCTGATCATCAGTTGGATTTCAGGGATGGTGGCATGGAGCAGAGGAATAAAGCATGATTTTTACTTTTTTTTTTGGATGGAGTAACTGGCAAGGCCATTTTGTAAAATGGAAAAACAGGGAGAGGACAGGAGAGAACCACCAGCTAACTTTTGAACATTTCAACCCAAATGGGTATCTAAGTGAAGATGTCAGATAAGCAGTTGAGCACACACGAGTCTTTAATTCAGACTGAGAGGGTAGGTCTGACCTCAGAAAGAGATTTGGGACATGGGAGCATAGGAATGTTACATAAAGCTACAGGAAAGAAAGGAATAACCTAGGAAGAAGACGCAGGTAACAAAGATAAAGGGGGAAGACTAAATCTTGAGCTCAGAAGTAGCAGGACACACATCAGAGACTGATTTTCAGGAAATAGTGAGGGAGAAGGAAAAGCCCAGAACTGTTAGGTCGAAGAATCCAGGAGGGAAGGTTTCTGGAAGAACAGCATTGCCAAGTAGGTTAAACATACAGAAATTCCTACTGAAATTGGCAACTCTGAGGTAGTTGGTGCCATTGAAAATAATAAAGTCAGTGCAAGGGAGTATAAAGTCACATATGTGCAGTTTGATGGCTGAACTTGAGAAATGAAGTTACAGAAAGTAAATAAGGCAACTAAATAGAGAATTTCTGTGGGGAAGAGGAGTAAAAAAGTAAGGGAGTAAATGGAAAAAACATGGGGTTAGGGGAAGGAATTTAAAAATGGAGACAGTAGAGACTATCTGTCTGCTGATGAAAATAAATTTGATAGGACAATTAGTTCCTTTGTACTAGCAGAAGTGACAGAGAAAATGAATAGATTGGCTGCTGGGAATGTGGGGGAGTTCCCCTGTAGTAACTTCCCTCAGTGAACAACGAGGTGGGGTGTGTATCAGCTAAGAGATAAAGGCTGGGGAGAAGGGGAGGCAAGTATAAGGTAAGAGAAAAACCTGGGTAAAAGTTAACTAGGGTTGGGGTGGGGAAGGTATATTCTCACCAGGAGCAGGGAAGGGATATTTTTGTTGTATTCTAATGTCATAATGAATGAGTTTCTTTTCAAAGCATGAAAGATGAATGAATATATCAAGAAATATGATTGACATTTTTAGAGGTTCAGAGAAATAAGGCCTCATGTTAACTTTAGAATTAGCTTTCTGATAATTGTTAAAATCCAATTGATTCTGTTTCCATTTAGCTCATTTATTTTCTGTTCCATTTGTTGTTATCTGTGAAGCACTTGATTATCTATACTTACTGACCCCTATCCAGGCTAAATGCCTCAATGCCTTCAATAAAGAGTGGCATTTAGAGTTTCTCAGATGTAAAGAGAAGTCTCAGAACTACCAATGCCTGGCCTATAAATTCATTTGTTATATTACTGCAGGATTCTACATCATATTTTCCACAAGGATTTTTCAAAATATACACATAGGCACACAGGCAAAAATTTCTTTTCAAGATATTCAAATAAATTAATAAGCTAAATTAGCCTGTAAAATAATTTAAGATCTTGAAAAGTAAAAAACACAAAAACATGGATTTTAGTAATCATAAGATATACAAATGAAGAACCTAATTTTTATTAAAGCCATATCTACTGTGTTACTAAATATATCAGATGACTAAAAGAATAACCAGGTTAAAAATATAAAATAGTTTATTTTTTAAGCCCTAAAAAATATTACCCCAGTTTATATGTTGTATCTGTACATTTTCAGTACTGGGGTATTATGCTGGCTATGATTTCAGTATATGTAATATGTGTATGTTTGTAAATGACAAAAAATGTTTTTTTCATAAGTAATAAATCAATATAGAATATAAATATATTAATTTTTAATTTCTTCAGAGCAATAAATTCCAGTAGATTATGGTTTAGTTGAATTATACATTATGTTTGCTGGATAGATGGAATTAAAATGTTACCTTTCTCTATATTATATTACTGGGCTCTTCATTGATTTGCCTAGGTATCACAGAAAGTTAATATGTAATGAGGATTGTTTTCCTTATTATTTTCTGACTTGTTACTAATTTGACATGCCAAATCCAGAAAATGTTATCCTTTTCCTAATATTGTTTCAAAACACCTAAAATAATTACATTCAGAAATTTCAAATGAATCACACTTGGTACATTTGGTAAGAGAAATGTCTCTGATATGGTTATTTATGAAAGAAGCTGTCCCTTCAATTTATATTAATAGCCAAGATTACTTCTCTGAGCTTCAGACTTGTATGTCAATGTCTCTAGAACCTCCCCCCTTGAAAATTGGTTTCCTGACAAACTGTGCCTCTTTCTACCTGTTTTTTTAATCCGATGAGGGCCAACACCCTCTACTGAACAACTAGTTCCACTAACTAACTAGATCCACAAATCAACATATATGACCTAGAAATGTCTATTTCATATTCTATTGATTTTACTTCATAAATATAATTAAATTCTCTCCACATTTCTCTATGACAATTGTAGTCTGCCTAGTTTTGGCTACAATCACATCATGCCTAGGCTACTGAAATACAGGTTTGACCATTTATTTTAAATCTCAATAGAGGATACTTTTGAGAATGAAAGAGGGCCCCGCCCAAATTACATATTTTTTTAATCTTTCTCTCTTTACTAAAAAAATTATTACAATGCTGAAACTATAAGATAATTTCTAAAAATAAAAAGCATATATCCATGTTCATAAGGCAAATATTTTAACATTGATTTGTTTGTATTAATATTAAAAATATAAACAATAATTATTCTTGAATAGTATCCATGCTCTTTAATCAATTTGTTAGATATTTCTATATATAATGCCACTGGTATTTTTCTTAAGAATATATTTTTTCAATATTGTCTGAATTATTTTCAGTTTTTGTAAAATTACCTGCAATTTCCTTCAAAGTTGCATCTTATGGCTAATAAATTTGAAATGGTTGACAATTTAGATTGATTTTTCTCTGTGGACCATTATATGTTTAGTTATACAAATACTCTATTTACAGATGCTAAGATGCCTGGTAAGAGCTGAGCAAATTTTGTTAACTGGAGGATATTGTCAAATTTTTTTTGCATTCAAATGTGCAAATATTTCAACCTAAATATTTTGACAGGCTTTATCTTGTTGTCTTCATTCAGAAAGGCTTTTTTGATGTATATTTTTAAAAATCTTTTCAAATAAGTTATCTCTTTTTATTATATGTCTGGATGTTTCACCATATTTAAAATTATAGGTCTTTTATTCAATTTTAGTAGAAGTTATACATTTATCCATTAAAAAGAAGATCTCTAGCAAAAGGTTCAAATCTCACAAATTAAAATATTCCAAAGTACGATTATAGGATTCCAGAATTAAATCATGTATACCATTTGAACTCTCAACCTTTAATTTATTCAGTCCCTCCCTTGCTAATATAGATATAGTTTAATGTCTTCCTGTTTTAAGGATTCTTTTCAATAATTTTACTTGTCTAAAAGCCTGACCAGCCACAGTGTCTTATTGCTCCATTTGCAGAATATTTTGAGTAAAGATTTTCAAATTTAATTTTAAACAAAATGAACCAAAATTGAGAGTTGTTTCATTTTTTATAAAAACAATTTCAGTTCCACTGTTGGTCTTTTAGGTTGTTTTACAAACAAATTCTTTCAAGTCTCAACTATTTCTTAAAATCCTATTGATGATGAGCAGCAAAGAAAGGTACTACGAGGCTGAAGTATGTTTTAATTTATTTAACATAAGCTGTATCACAAAAATGTTGTAGCTCAACTACTCTGTGAAAGTATAAAATGTGTAGATTTTGACATATATATCCTCTTCTATTTTGTTTAAAAAACATTGCACTTTTCAGAATGCAATTAATTATATGTGCACCAGAGATACTTCCAAGTACAATATATGTCTGTTTTTGAGCTCATTGCTGCGGGAAGTGTTTGTAGATTGAACAATTGGCCTAAGTCTTTGGATCCTTCTTTGTATCCATGCCCTTGTCATCCAGAGCAGAATGTTCTTTCCCATCCTTTGGCTTGTTTTGGCCAGTGGTGTATGGATAGATTTGATAGTGTGCTAGTTCTGAGCCTAGGCTTTAAGAGGCCTTTGTTAATTCTGCTTGCCCTTCTGAGCCTTTGCCATCACCATCAGGACAGGTCCTGGTCTAGCCTATTATTCTCATGAAAAGGATGAGAAACATGGAATAAGGTGTCAGCTGAATGGAGCTCAGGTCAGTTGACTGTGCGCTGCCATAGTCTGAAGCAAAGCTGACCCATATGTTTAAATTAAGTCACTACTCACTACCACCCAAGCCCTCATTCCTATCCTTGTCTGAGCCACCATCGTCTCACTCTTGATTATTGCATTCATCTATTAGCTGGTCTTACAGTTGACAGCAAACCACATACCCATGAAAATAAATGTTTTAAACCACTGAATTTGTTGGGTGATTTATAATGGAGCATTAATGTGGCATGGTGAATTAATACAATAGGTTTCTTAAATTAGCTGCAACATTTTTGTCTGTCTGTTTTCGTTTTGAGACAGGGTCTCACACCATTACCCAGACTAGAGTGCAGTGGTATCATCACAGCCCACTGCAACGTCAAACTCCTGGGCTCAAGAGATCCTCCTGCTTCAGCCTCCCAAATAGCTGGCACTAAAGGCACACACCACTACACACCTGGATAATTTTTCTATTAATATTTTTTGTAGAGATGAGGGTCTTGCTAAGTTGCTCAGGCAGGTCTTGAACATCTGGCCTCAAGGAGTTCTCCCACCTTGGCCTTCCAAAATGCTAGAATTACATGCATGACCCACTGTGACGGCCTGCAACATTGTTTTTATCATAGTCCTTGCTCCATCAAAAGTGGTATTCATATTATTACTCTAAAAATAAATAATTATATATTAAATGTTGAACTTTTAAACTGATTTTATATAATGTTGTAAATGACAGATGTTCACCTTCTCCAAAATTTTTACTTTGGTTTCACTTTGATTCCATGAATTTGGTGGGAAAAAATCTTAAGTATTATTGGAATCAACTTAATATGATTTCTTATTTGAAGCATCTAGTGGCACTTACATAAAACTGACATAAGTACTATTTGTTTCACTTTTCATATGTGCATAAGAAAAATTGGGATTGAAAATAAATTATTTAGTATAATATTCATTTGATCTAAATGAAAACAAGATTTTCAGAATGGAATGTAGCAGCTGGAGGTATTAAATTGTTGTCTGGAAATATTCCTCTTAAAATAACTATTAACTTTTGAAGTAGATGTTGATGTTTTTACAGAGATTTGTGTTTTCTGGCCTTCTAGTGACTATTAATATTAACTTTAGCTCCTATGGAGAATAAGCATTGATAAGTATTTTTATGCAAGTTTATATTACTTACTTTTTAAAAAAGAATACTCGGTACCAAAATTTTCATGAAACATGCTTTTTATATTTTGAATTAATTGCTGCCAAAAGACTCTTTTGAAAACTAATAAAGCTTTACCAAATAATAAAATAACTATCTGCAGATCTACAGGATTCAATCGATGATAAAACTACTTTAGCAAGAGAGTTTAAAGTACTCCATACATTATGCAGCAGAAGTATCACATATATCTAACCTTTCATTTACCGTATTTCCTGTTGACCCTCCTGGCTTTTGAGTGGTAGCTTCATGCATCTTCCAGGCTGTGACATACGCCACAACAGAGCTGGCTAGTTTACCAAGTGTCTGGCAGAGGCTGCAGCTTCAAAACTTCTATTACCACGTGAAACTGCAAAGAGTTGACTGTCCCTAGCCACTCATTTCGGAGTATACTTGGTTTTATCAGTCAGCATGCTGTATGCTGTTCTTGAAAGGGAGAAGTTAATTATACTAAATTTGGAAAAGCTCTAGAAAAGGTAGATGGTTATGTAAGGTTGATTTTTGAGATACAACCATGTGCCTGACAGACTATAACAGAAGCTGGAAACACAAATAATAGATCTAACAAACTCACCCCTGATTATTTTAATGCAAACATTAATACTAATATTTCCATAAAAATGAAAAAATCCTGGAAAATACTAAATAGGTATAAATGAGGCCTACTCCAGGCAAATTGATACCTGAGGTCACATGTGCACACACACTCACAAATACACACACACACACTAGAGCAACCGGTTCCTAACTACCTTTCCTCAGTCCATTCTTGTTTCCATTCTAAGCATTTTTCCAAAAGGAAGGAAAAAAAAAAAAGAATCAGAAGGGCAAATAGTAATAAAATACTCTGTAAACTCTATAACTGATCAGATGAAGTACCCTGAACACACAATATATTCTTATAGTATATTCTTATGGTAAAAAACTATGTATCAGATCTATCAGTTTTTCAGGCTTGTTGACACTAACCATTATAATCATCCATCTAATGTCTTTGGCTCACAGTAACCTTCTGATTATAACATTGCTTCAATACATATTTTGTCCAGGAAGAGAATGTACAGATCAGCAAACATGAGTATCCTTTCTTCTTGATAATGTAATTCTTCTTTGAAAATAATAAATTGGCTTTCTGGTTTTATAAATAGTCAAACAAAAACATTTTGAATGTAGCTTCTTTTGGATATTGTCCTGTATCTTTTTCTCTTATAATATATTCTAGAAAGAATAGTCTTTGTCTCTGATTTCTCACTAATTCATTCATTCAGTAAATGTTTATAGAGGACTCAATATGTGAAGGTAGGAAAACTTCTGGCACATACATTCAGTGCATTGTCGAAATAGGACCAAGTCCTATGTACTTTCCACTCTATTAAGAGTTTCTTCAGATTTAGAAATCTATTCAAGTCATGCAAAGAAAGTGAATGGAATGCTAAGTCACTTCATTGTTTAAGGATTTTTGCGTTTGATTCAGTGACATATTGAATATTTTTAAAATAATGAAGAAATTAACCAGAAAAACATATTACTAATAAACACTTGATATTTTTCTATCTTAAAAATAATTTTCCAATCTACAGTCATAGATAATAAAATCTCTTGTTTCTATAAAATTCTGAACTATGCCTATTTGTTTAAGTGACTCACTCAGTGACCTACTTGCAATATATAGATTCTAAAGAGAATCCAAGATGTGAAAAAGTAAAGTTAAATATGATTTGAACTACATTTCTTTGGAATTTCTTTCCACACCACCTGAGAGTTTTTAATCCCATGAACATCTCTGCTTAAACTCTAATGTGCACACAAATCGCCTGGAGATCTTGTTAAAATGTAAATTACAATTCAGCAGATCCCAGGTGGGACCTGAGAGTCTGCATTTCTGACAAGCTCCCAGGAGATGCGAATTCTGCTGATCCAGGGGTCCCAGTTGAGTGATAAGGCCCTGGACAAACCAAAATACTAATAATTTGGAATGCTTTATAAAGGGAATTCTGAAAAACAAAAACATGTACTAATTTCCATAAATAGTCTTGGTAACATTAATATATGTTGATGAGTTTTTAGGGGCTAAGTAGTAGGCCCAACATTGTCTAAGGATGCAGAACTATAAAAATTAGCTTTCTATTTTAAAAACTGAGAGTTTACCCAAATTACTATAAACCAGGAAGTTAATAATTTTATGTATAGTAGTATCAGACATGTAGGTAGGTACAACTGTGATAATCAGGATAAGTGATCAATTTATAGCTTATCTAGGTTTCTTAACTGCAAACACAAAACTCAGTCTACATACCATTTGTGGAAATATTTTTAAACATGGAAAGTAGTCAAGAATTCAACAACAATAGCATTATTAATGTCCTATTTGTATGTGCTTTTGTTCTGTTATAAACTAATATATTACTCTAAATATTTGTTACTTTCTCCTTAGTTTAATTATTACATATTTAAAAGAAAATTTCTATTTTGTAACATAAATATTTTTTAATAAAACTGTTATATTTTCTCTTTTTAAAGAAAAATAGCAAATCCAGTATAACAGTGCAAAATATAAAATATCATGAATACAATGTTTTATTATCAATTAATTATATGTTAAATGAAATATATATGATCTTTCAGCCCACAAACTGCTGCTTTTACTTCTCAATAAGCCTTGAAATGCCTGGATATTACCCTACTATATTAAGAAAACAAGTACTTTAAAAACCCAGTTCTTCTATTTCTATGGTAATCAGAATCCTCAAATTCTGTCTGATTTTTTAGTTAAAGCAGTCTCATTTGCATAAGTACAATAAATGTTTTTAAGTGTGGCTAGGATCATTTCCATATTTCTATATTTTTGATCTTTCCTTAGTATTCTTGAACCTGACATTGTGCTATAATTTGCAAAACTAAAATCCATTCAAAAATAATCTTTGGTAGAAAAAGTAAAAACCAAGAAGACAGACATCACATTTAAGGCAACTTTGCTCTTTCATCATTAACCCAATGGACAGGAAGAAAACCATTACAAAGTAGTTCATCATAATGGTAGGATTGATTAATCCTGCTAGAAATAGACATAGTTTTCATCCAAGTTTGGATTCGCTTATACCAATTACTGCGTTATTTCACTTGGAAACGAAACTAGTAACAAGTACCTATGTGTCTAAACTGAATACAAAAATTGTACTTGTGCAGTTCCTCTCCCTTT
Organism: Cheirogaleus medius; assembly: GCA_008086735.1. NCBI lineage: Eukaryota > Metazoa > Chordata > Mammalia > Primates > Cheirogaleidae > Cheirogaleus > Cheirogaleus medius. Next base: position 39,170,049 of record VBSM01003176.1, on the reverse strand, counting down.
TGTCGAGAGTACTCTTGTAGACATGGTAAAAGCAAGAAGAAAAGTCACAAATGTAAAGCGCAATACTTTCTAAAATACTTTTAAAATCCTTTCTTGAATTTTTGTGTTTTACAAATATCTTTATACAATTTTTTTTTGTAAACAAGAGTCTTATTCTGTGTGTCTCTTGGCATTCTAGCAAACGTTTGTGCCATGTTCAATTATGAAAGTGTTCATTTAATTGAGAGGGTTGGATAAATTATATGCTTAGCTGATGAAAGCACTTTCTTTTCTCTTCTAAATAAGCAATTTGACATAAAATACTTCAGTAAGTAACTTATCTATATTTTACTGATTTTTGAAATTGATGTCAGGAACTTTCATGTTCTCTCCGGGAGCTACCCAACCAGTATTTTTCTGAAATTTTCTGACTAGATGAAGTCAAATATAATTTCCATGCAGCTTTTACTTACACTCTGAAGAGCAAGCACTTAAGCAAATAAAGTAAAAGTGTACCTCATAAAGCCACATCCTCAATGGATGTCTTTTAGAGGAAGCGCTATTTTTTTTTTCAACCAAAACAGGATACTTAGAGCCTTCAGAGATAAAATAGCAGAACCTACCAACCAGTCTCTTAGCATCTGAAACCACAGTCTGTACCTGTCATTTATTGTTTTGTAAATGAACTAAAAATAAAAGATTGATGGTCTGTGTGAAATCCATAAGTTCTGTTAATGGCTTACTAAGAAGCCATGTGTTTAGGACACTTGAAGTTACTCAATGATTCTCTCTCCATGTTGTTTTTAAAGAGAGCACCTGCTTATTTTGTCATTTTATTCCTATTTAGCTTTGAGGTAAAATAATATAATAATTTTAGCTTATTAAATTTAGTTTCTTTCCATAAACACATTCAGCACATGATTTTGCCTTGTAATTCCACAGAAAGTCACGAGTTGTCAATTTCCTCTCTCTCCTTACTTCACTCTCTTAAAACAAAGTTGCAGCCAAATCAGTTATTTTTATTTCTAGTCTCAGGGGCCATGCTTATGTCTAAGGCTAATATATGTTGTTGTCTGGATATTGCTACACCCTCCTGCTCAAGAAAATCTCTCTACCAATTTCCTTTCTCTCTTGTTCTCTCCTCTCTTTCTATTATCTCTCCTCTCTACCTCTATCACTATCTCTTCATTTCTATCTCATCTCTATCTTTCCCTGTCTCCTATATTTTCAACTTCTTCACCTTCACTGGCTCTTTCCTTTCAGACGATTTTCTTTTTTTAACATTTTGTAGAGACAGGGTCTTGCTGTGTCCAGACTGATCTTGAACTCCTGGCCTCAAATGACCCTTCCTCCTTGGACTCCCAAAGTGCAGGGATTAGAAGCATGAGCCACTGCACCCGCCTGGCCTCAGACTCTCTTCTGAATGTAAACACTCCTAGTCTCTTTTGTTCTAAAAATAATATAATATAACTGCCCCTCTCTTTTCTTCCTTTCAAAACTAAACTTCTTCAAAGAGTAGAACATGCCATACCTACATAGCTATTTCCTCTCCTCTAATGCAATCATGAGCCTAGTGCAGTTTGGTCTCTCATAACACTCCTTGAGACACCAAAGACATCATTAACTGCCTCCACATAAAACAGCTTCCAGACTGCATTTTATTTGAAGTTTGTGGCATTTGATAAAGTTGAGAATTTCCTTCTTGAACTAGTCACCCCCTCAGATTGCCTTTTTTTTTGTTTTCTATAATATATTTATTTCTATCTCTCACTAGTCTTGAAACAAAAATATTTGAGTAAAATTATTAGCAGAGCTGAACAAATTGTTAGTAATAAAAGAAAATGAATACCAATCTGATTGTAGAGAAAAAGGCATTAAACTGCCCATACCCCAAAATTATATATGAAAAGCAGTCATTATCTCTACTTCTAATTAGTTAAATATATAAAACTATAATTTTATCTTCAGTTATCACCATAGGAAGAACTGTTTTGTTCTGCCCACATATCATTGCGTGGAAAATATTGCTAGTTTTACTTGAACTGACCGGGCCAGGAGAAACCACTGAGCCAGGAAGGGTGGAATTAATGTTTTCAACACTGGTACAATTATAGGGAAGGCTTGCTAGATGCTGAACTGTCTGAGTTTTCTGTTTCTCAAAAAAAGGAAGCTTTTAATCTGAGACAACTTTTTAAAAAGCAAATTAAATCTTTCTGTTTCTGCTAAAGTCTATATGCATCTTAATGAGAAAGAGTATATTTGTTTCTTAGGATTGCCTTAACAAAGTACCAAAAACTAGGTGACTCACAACAACAGAAATTTATTCTCTCATGTTTCTAGAGCAGCAGTCCCCAACCTTTTTGGCACCAGGTACTGGTTTCATGGAAGATAATTTTTCCGTGGACTGGGCATGGTAGTGGTGGGGGGTGGGGGTGGGATGGTTTGGGGATGATTCAAGCGTATTACATTTATTGTGTATGAAATAATTATATATTATAATGTAATAATAATAGAAATAAAGTGCATGGAAAATGTCTGCAAGCAATTGATTTATTATGGTCTCTGTGCTGTCAAACCTCTCTGCTAATGATAATCTGTATTTGCAGCTGCTACCCAGCGCTAGCATCACCACCTCAGCTCTACCTCAGATCATCAGGCATTAGATTCTCAGAAAGAGAGTGCAACCTAGATTCCTTGAATGCTCAGTTTACAGTAGGGTTTGGGCCTCTATGAGAATCTAATGTCACAGCTGATCTGACAGGAGGTGGGGCTCCGGCGATGATACCAGCAACAGGGGAACAGCTGTAAATAACAGATGAAGCTTCTCTATCTTGCCTGCTGCTCACCTCCTGCTGTGTGGCCTGGTTCCTAACAGGCCACGGACAGGTACAGGCCCATGGCCCAGGGGTTGGGGATTGCAGTTCTAGAGGATGGACATCTGGAATTAAGGTGTCAGCAGAGCCATGCTCCCTGTGGGGCTCTAGGGAAGAATCTTTTCTTATCTCTTGCAGCTTCTGGTGGTTGCTGGCAATGCTTGATGTCCCTTGGATTAGATATATTACTTTAATCTCTGCCTGTGTCTTCACATCTCTTTTCCCCTGTGTGTTTACCTCTGTGTCCAAATTTTCCTCTTCTTATAAGGTCACTAGTCATAGTAGATTTATATCCCACCCTACTCAGGTATCATCTTAACTTGATTACATCTACAAAGACCCTATTTCCTAATAAGGCCACATTCACAGATTCTGAGAAGACATGCGTTACAGGGGACACTATTTAAACTAGTACAAATGGAAAAATCTAAAATGAATATTTTGGAACATAAAAAGGGAAAAGGGACTTTTTTTGAGAAAATGACTCATCACATATTACTTTATTTTCTTCTGCAAAACTCACTGAAATACTAATAAAGGAATAAAAAATAAAAATAAAAAATAATAAATAATAAATAAAAAATAATAAAAAAGACATACTATAGCAAATATAAGAAGATACCCATTGGAAACTGACAGTATAGGAAATGTTTTTTTAAATGTGAAAGTAATATTCTCAAATAGATATTATAAGAGTAGGATGCTATGAAAAAGAAAAAATAGAGAACAAAAATATAATAAAAATAAATAACATTATAAAAGGATTGAAAAATAAAGCCAAGGACCAAAAGTTAAAATACACATGTACAAATACATGAAAATAGTAAATATAGGAAAAAAGAGGATAAATCAATGAGGTTCTGCAACTATTTAATATAAATTATAGACAGAAAAGAGAGAATAAACTATCAAGAAATATAGAAAACGATTTTTAGACTTGAAAGATATAAATTTCCAAATTGAAGGTGTCCAACACAAGTGGCCCATAGAAAAAAGTGAAAGAACAGCCTACAAAACACACAAAATATGACATTTCAAAATAACAGGTATAAAGAAGAAAACGCTTCCAGAGAAAATAACAAAGGTCACCTACAAGAGATAGAGTATCATCCTCCCAAAGTGAAGGCATGAGCTACCACGCCTAGCCCCAAGGGTTCTTGATAGAGGCAATTTCCTCAACCTGATAAAGGGAATCTACAAAAAACACAAAGCTAACATCATACACAGTGGTGAAAGACTGGATGCTTTCCTTAAGATGTGAAATAAGAAAGGATGTCTGCTCACTCTACTTTTATTCAATACTGTCCTGGAGGTTCTAACCATAGCAATTAGGCAACAACAACAACAAATAAATAAATAAATAAATATCATCTAGATTGGAAAGGAAGAAGTAAAACTATTTCTCTTTGCAGATAACATGATCTTGTGTGTGTGTGTGTGTGTGTGTATGAGATGAATAATTTTGTATATATATAAAATCCTGAAGAATCCACTAAAAACCCATTACAAGTTTATAAAGCTAATAAACAAGTTAAGCAAAGTTGCAGAATATAAGATCAATATACAAAGACTGATTTTATTTCTATATACTAGCAATGAACCACCTAAAAATGAAATTAAGAAAATAACTCCACTTACTTTAGTATCAAAAAGAATAAAATTCTTAGAAATAAACAAAAGAAGTGCTAAACTTATACTCTGAAAACTATGAAACATTATTGAAAGAAATTAAAGTAGATCTTAATTCATGGATTGGAAGATTATCATTGTTAAGATAGCAGTACTCTCCAAACTGATCTGCAGATTCAATGCTATTCCTACCAGAATACCAACTAACTTTTTGCAGAAATTGACAAGCTGATTCTAAAGTTCATATGAAATTGCAAGAGTCCCAGAATAGTCAAAACAATTCAGAATATGAAGAACAAAGAAAGAGGACTCACACTTTCTAATTTCAAAACTCACTACAGGCTGGGTGCGGTGGCTCATGCCTGTAATCCTAGCAATCTGGAAGGCTGAGGCAGGCGGATCATCTGAGCTCAGGAGTTCGAGACCAGCCTGAGCAAGAGCGAGACCCCATCTCTAACAAAAAAATAGAAAGAAATTATCTGGACAACTTAAATAAATAAATAAATAAATAAATAAAATATATATAAAATTAGCCAGGCATGGTGGCACATACCAGAACCACCAAGCTAAGCTGCTACCGAATTCATGAAGCACAGAAACTATAAGATAATAAGTATTTATTGTTGTTCAAAGAAGCTAAGTTTTGGGGTCATTTGTTAAGCAGCAATATATAACAAATACAATAGCATTAGAAAGAATAATTGAAGTGCACTTTTACATGAACATAATTATTTAATCTCTATCCCTACTTTGTAGAGCCTCTGGGGTACCATTCATATAGCATACTATGTACATAAACACTGACACTCAATTTAAGTAAAATTTATGATATATTTATGTTAATCATGTGGATAAGAGCAATGGAGGTTTGTAGTATGGAAGAAATGGTGTGAAATCAATAGGAAGTTTCTAAGATTGTTAAGTTATTAAATAGCTGTGTAAGTACATAATTTATGTATGTATAGATAAATACCAAAGAAAATAGATATAAATGTTGTGCTTCATGATTTGTGAGGTCAAGGCCTGAGAGATGGATAGAACACTGCAGTTCACCACTGACGTACATTGTGAACTTTGGCACTGATTTTTAAAAATATGGCCATAAATTATTTTTAGGAGGAATAAATTGAATTTTAAAAATTCAAAATATAATAAGAGCACACAAATATAAAAAAAAATAAAAATAGAAATAGAATTTATATTCTAGAATTTCTAATGTGTACCACTGTGCCCAGCATTATCACACATTTGTTAAAAGATAATTTGCAGAAAAAGATAAAATCATGACTCATACAGATACAAAAATTAACACAAGTTAAATAATTTATTTTCCTTATATGATATGAAGTTACCAGGTAGATGTTATAACTGGTTCAAGGGAAGCGTGAAAACAGCACAAATGATTATGGAATAAAGGAATGCCGACATGAATTGCAAATGGAGACAAAACTAGTTTTCCACACAGGGGAAGAAGTCAATTAAATCACTACCAGACAGGGCAGAATTTCCTCATCCATCAGTTACCTACAACTTACAAAGAGTTGCAAAATAACTCAAAGAAAATGAACAGGGCTAGAATCTGGTAACTCAGAAGGGTATACTCTAGAAGATGTGTAGTTTTCCACTGAAATACAAAAAATTGTTTCATACGATGTGTAGGCTAACTTTGTGAAGTAGGTGTTCTTTCTCTGTAGAAGAAGAAACAGAAGCTCTAAAATAGGTTACATAACTTGTTTATATTCCTACAGTTAGCAAAGTCATAATTAGGAATATAAATTGTGCATGTGTATGTCAGGAGTGTGTGTTATCAAAGGATCACCTTGATCCTTGATATTGATAACTGATTTTTTTTTATTTCAACATATAATGATATCAGGTTTGTCAGTGGCTTCTTGTCTTCCTTTTTTTTTTTTTTTTTTAAAAGAAAAGCTAATATTGTTAGTTTACCATCTTGGATCCAGTCAAAGTAAAATAATCTTGCTTTTCAGGGTCTTTATCCACAGTGAATTCTGCCCTTTTTCTAGTTATTTCTTAGAAGGGGAGGCAATTTCGGGACAGTCAGGGAAGGAACATGAACATCTGTCAGATCTGGAAGTGGCTGTGAAAGGGCCCAAAGGCTCTGCCTTCTTCTCAAAACAATAGCAGCCCTCCTTACGTGGTGTTTTTTTCTCTTGTATAATTACCACAGCTCCATTCACATTTTCCCTCTTTTTTCTTTTCTTTTTTTCCCTGCGTTTGTAAGTCCTGTCTCCTCCCTGGTGTTTTACCTCACTAGTCTGATTCTGCCATCCTAACTCTAGTCTGAACCTGGCTAGACCTTGCTAACTTTGGGTACAAACTTGCTATACCTAGCTTAGACAAGGGAGGCTTGTTCCAGAGGAGCAGTGCTGATCTGTCCTTGCTCTTGCCCAGTTTAGTTACTGTAACATTTATTATATAACTAGCAGGCAATACCTACCAAATCCAACAGGGTCAAACTGCACCCCTTCCAGCCCATACCCTTCCCCAGGAGGCCATAGAAGCTCCACCATATTCATACTATGTACTATGGGGCTGTTGGGGTATCCAAATACTTATAGTAAGATATGCTCTAAAACTAGAGTAATTACCAAACAAACAAAAAGCATAGAGGACGGTTTTAAAACGACATTGAAAGACCTTTAAATGAAAGGATAGGGAACAGTATGTGTGGTCAAATTGCTCCTCGGGTTTGCATGTTCAGTCATTCCACAGAATCATTATGAATCAATTATATGCCACAGTCATAATTTTTCCAAGTTACTCAAGGATTATTAGGATTTTAGGAAGTTATTTCACATGAAGCACTAGAGACTAATAAAATAAAATATGAAAGTTTTAATTGGCACTTTCTGGAAATATCATCTCTTTCAATCCAGGTCACAGCTTGAGGAGGGGGATAGACACTTGGCATAGTGAAGGAGCAAACTAGTCACATCAGTGGAATTAACCAGGGGCACACATAACACAGCCATATCTTCTTCACTTTATAGTTTGCAGTAAGAAATAAAACTGTTGAAGGTTAACATTTTAAGAGGACTCAACAGGAATTTTCATATTATTCAGACAAAAGACAAATACTTAGACAGGTTTGCAACAGGTCTTCACTTTGTCAAGATTATATTGTTGGTATGTAACATAGAGAGTCATGATAAAGAGAGTTGAATGATGTCAGGAAACAATATCATCAAACTATTATACATTAATTTAGGGATTTACTTCTATTAGTCAGGGAAACTGCTTGAGTAGTATAAAGGTACAGTGACAGAATCTATTCACTGTTTCTTTTTACAGACTCCATGAAATTAGTATCCTTGTGCTATAACGACATTACCTTTAATACTTAAAAATTAAATTAGTTGTCTAATAATCAGATGAAATCTTATTAGTCAATGGTAGTTTTAGAAAACCTTAGTTCCTATAAGAGATACTTGAGTATCTTAGGCTTTGGTGTTGTTATGGTAAGAAGCTTCTAAGATGACTGCCAATGATCCACACCTCCTGATATTTATGCCATTTTGCAATCACCCTCTTTTGATGGTGGGCTGGACTTAGTGGTACACTTTTAATGAATAAAATATGGGAGAAATGATGGTACGTCACTCCTGAGATTGGGTTATAAAACGACCGTGGCTTCTGTCTTGGGTGCCCACACTCCCTCTCCCATATTACTCAATCTAAGGCTAGCAAGCTACCATATTGTGAACAAGGGGAGAAGCTCACATGATGAGAAACTGAAGTCTCTGGACAGCAGCCAGAGAGTGATGGAAGCTTGCAAACAACATGTAAATGAACTTGGAAATGGATTCTTCCATTCCTGTTGAGTCTTGAGATGACCACAGCCCTGGCTGACAGCTTAACCACAACCCTGTGGAAAAAAACCTGAGCCAAAACCATTCAGCTAAGCCAGCCACTCCAGGATTCCTGACTCTCAGAAACTATAAGATAATTATAGATGTTTATAATTTTTATGCTACTAAATTTTGAGATAATATGTTATGTAGTAATTGGTAACCAATAGAGTACCTTGTGCTGTGACAGTATATTACTTTTAATATTAACATTTAACAAATTAACCCGATGACAGCTTATTGGGTACCATTTGTCTAATGAGAAGATGAGACTTATCAATCAACCATAGTTGCTTGAATTATCTTGGTTAGATTTAGAAAGTCATTAGTCTATTCAAAGGAATACTTTATAAATATTTAGATTTTAGTGTTATTTGAAAGTATAAAAACTCATCTGCTGAAAACTTTCCACCAAACTTCCATAGACATTGAAAAAAACATTATATTCTAGAGCAAAGGGCATCAACTCTGCCTGACATTACAGAATTGTTTTATGATTTTGTTTAGGTTCATTTAGAACAAAAAATAGAATCAGCTCTTAAAACTCAGCATATTTATTTAAAAAGGGTCTTTCATATTTGGATGTCAATGGATTGCTTAATTCTGAAGATAATCTCATTCTCTGTAGTTTTGGTGTAGACCGATTTATATCCAATTTGAGGTTAATGCCAATTGACAGATTAATGAGAGTTGATTTCAAGAAATTTTCTTACACTATGTTATATGTGGTCCCATTCCTAACTTTTTGTGAGCAATCATGTAGGAAAAGATAATATTTTGGACCAAAGCAATATGCTACAGTTTAAATACACTTACACAGCCATCTTACTACATATAGTGAAATTACTTAAGTTTTCAGTTCATAAATCCCTTGAATATAGATTAATGATGGCTCAGCTTTAAAAGCCAAAAATTTACATGGGAGAATGATAAATTTGAGGCTTTATCACTTCCTTCAAATATTGCATTACTTTCATTTTGGTGTGGGTTTAACTAATCTCAGGCAAAGAAATATACTCACTTTAGAATTATAATGTGACAACACCCCAATTCAATATGTAAATTTAAGAAAGGAAAGAAAGATAAATATAGAGATCAAATATATCATTTAATGAGTTTTTCACAAAACAGTGGCACCTAGTGGTCTATAAAAATCATCCTCCCAACTGTTACTAATTTATCTTCGTTCTTCAGTTTGAATCTGGCATTAGTTGCCTACAGCTAGTTCAACTGCTGGTTAGGTTTGCTAGAATCTTTTCACAGATTCAAATTTTTGCAGTATTAATTTGATCTTTTACTTTTCAGTTGTGCACTTAGCCTGATGTCCACAGTGCCATTCTCCTTCTATTTTAAAGATATTCTAATATAGATCTTTGTATGTAGATAGCGCTAATGAGTTACTGCTACTAAAATAGGTAAATTACTTTTGAGACATCAAACAAAAGACTGCCTTAGAACAAAGGGTTGTAAAAAGAGATTCACATTTTGAAGTAATAAAATTTGCCTTTTTGTTTCTATAGCATAACAGAGCTATTTTATCATCACTTGGTATTAATAGTATATGAACATTCATTAAGCTTATTGCCTAATAGTATGTAAACTTGACCATAATATATTCATGTTTTGAACTTTTTAAAATGCCACACATTAGAAGAAAGATGTTAACATTATCTTTTCTTTTATTTATTATGACCAAGTATGGTGTATACCAGTTTGGCTTAGGAAAAGCAAATATGATATTGTATTTTATAGATAAAGAAATTAGTAATAATTGAATATATATATTAATCAAAGTGATACTTTTATAAAGATTTATCTACATGATCTAGCCAATATTAGACAATGTGAGACTACTTTCAAATACAGGGATTTAATTTGTGTTTGAGAACATTCTGTTCACTCATGAACATTACATGTGAAACTCAGATCTCACTATCACTATACTCTAAAAATTATTTTAAATAATTCTGATGGAAATGAGCTCAGAAGTGTGTTCAATGGCAATTATTAATTTAAGCAAATTCATGTTCATACTTAGTTTCACATTTACTGTATACTCTACAACAATGGAAGGTTCTATAATATTCTCTTTCTTGATATGGAAACTGATTATACTATGATTTTTATATGTATATTATACATAACATGTTAATTATATGTAAATAAAATTTACATTAAACAACTGAGGGTGGCAAAAGTTGAAAATTTTGAGACTGGGTGCAGTTGCTCATACTTGTAATCCTACCGCTCTGGGAGGCTGAGGAAGGAGGATCACTTGAGGTCAGGAGTTCAAAACCATCCTGAGCAAGAGTGAGACCCTGTCTCTACTAAAAATAGAAAAAATTAGCCAGGCATGGTAGCATGCACCTGTAGTCCCAGCTACTTGGGAGACTGACACAGGAGGATGGCTTGAGCCCAGAAGTTTGAGGTTGTCGTGAGCCAGGCTGACGTCATGGCACTCTAGCCCAGGCAACAGAATGAGACTCTGTATCAAAAAAAAAAAAAAAAAAAAGAAAAGAAAAAGAAAATTTTGGGGGGAAATTCTTGATATTATAACTACTATTTTCCCTATCACTATAATTTAAATAGATGCTAACATTTATTTTTTACTTTCCTTATAGAGAAGAAATCAATTATTTGTACGTAAAATAAATTGTAGACCTTTAACATTTATCTGTCTCAGAACTTAGAATTACTCAGTTAATGCCAGGTTGTAACCAAAGTTTGGGGTTTTAAATATCTTAGGTAGACTCATTTATTTATTTTGATCTTGATTTTGAGATGAAGTCTTGCTATGTTGCCCAGGATGGTCTTAAACTCTTGGACTCACACAATATTCCTGCCTCAGCCTCCCAAGTAGTTGGGGTTACAGGTAGGCGCCACCATACCCAGCTTTGACTCATTTAATCTTGAGATAACTTTAGGAAAAATAACATTACCACTCACTAGTAACCTGCATAAAATTTAATGCTGAAGTAAGTTTTCTAATAGTGGCATTTCATTTGTAAACCTTTCAAGATCTCACAATTAAGTCACATAAAAAATATTATTTTATTCAGTTGGCTCCAAAAACAATAGAATCAGAAATAGAAAAGAATCCTTATTGCTGGATGTCAAACTGAAAAATATCGCTTTATGATTAGATATTAAAAGTCAGGTAGTTCACTTTAGTCATCAACAGGCTAAACATAAAACAAATTGAAAAGTATAATTAGAATAAAATATAGTATCATGCAGTTTCTAATTTGGGAAATAATTTAGGAAATGATTCAGAAACTCTAGCTGTAAATATTCATAAAATGATGAGCCGATGGTCTGGAATGCCTAGGTATTTTCAGGCTATTCCACAATTGTAAGCCACATATGAAGTTGATATTTATGTTTAAAATAAATACTAACAGATAATACTTCTAAATGACTATTTTCTTCTTCTAATTAAAAAACACTCTAAAATAAAATATACATGGCCTTTTCTCTGAGAGAAGGCACAAATTCCATTGGTATTTAGAAGACATTAACCTCAAATCTCCTTATATAGTTATTTGGGGCTTGTCAAAACTGTGTTTACATGTCTCCTCAGAGCTTCCCAGCCTTACCTAGCTTTCAGACTCTGTTGTGTTCCCTACCATGACTACCACTGAAGAATGTGGGATCTGGTTGCCCCAGAGGCTGCCATAGGGACCAGGTGATACAACACAAAAGTACATGGAAAATTCTTCTCCTGAGACAAATTTTGACCAATGGTTGATAAGAGAAAGCAGATAAATTTCCTCTCTATTCTTCCTCTCAATGGGCTGTTCCATTACATAATTTTAGAAGATGTTACTTACCAAACAGTAATAATCGGCATAGTAACACGTCACCTTCCATTTCCTTTCCATCTTCATTACCTCATTTTCTTCTTCTGTCACTCTTGGTGACCTGGGATTGTACTTCCAATTAATTAGCACATTAACATATATGCTTTTTTTCTCCCTAAAGAGAGAGAAAAACCCAAACTAAGACAGGGATTCTTTGAGAAAAATATATACCACTAATGGAATCTATGAAAATTAAAACTCTTAATAGTGAAATGGAATAGCAATAGTTTTAATATATAATTACATCTACATTGCAGCCTCTACTTTCATCTAATATACCTTCCAGAGTTGCCATTTTTTTGAAATAGGAAGACTGTGGAGAACAGTTTTGTTGTGGTGGTGGTGGTGGTAGGGAGATATTAGGAGTCCAGTTCCAGACATTTAAACTTGAGGTGACTCCAAGTAGAGATATAAAGAAGGCAGTTGGTTATATGAGTCCGGATTTTGGAAGAGAGGTTCAGCATAGAGATAAAAATGTGGGGACCCTCAGCATATAGATGGGATATCATGCCATGAGATTGGATGAGATTCCCAAAGGACTGAATGTTGACATATGGAGAAGATCCCAAAGGACAAAGATCTCCACTTTAGAGACCAGGAAATTAAGGTGGAATAGCAAAGAGGTAGAGAAAGTGTCCAGACAGGTAGAACAAAAACCCAGAGAGTCTGATGTTTTGGATGTAAAGAGAAAAAAGAATGTTTCAAGGGGAAGAAAGTCAGCTACAGGTTCTGTGATATTGACAGGTCAGTAAAACAAAAAAAAAAGAAAGAGAGAAAGAAAAAAAAAATGGGGGCTGAAAATACTGAAAATGTAGACTGGATAATACAGTGTGCAGTATAATGGTGAATTTAATAGGAGCATATTTTGTGGTGTAGAGGGGGTAAAAGTTGATTAGAAGGTTCAAGAGAGTACAGGAGAAGAAAAAGTGGGTGTATGGACAACTCATTCAAGGAAATTTAGTATAGAGGGAAAAAAAGAAAGGAGATATAAGTAGGAGGAAGCAATGAGGTTATGGGAGGGTTTTTTTCGAAGATGTTTTCCAAAAGAATAATAATGTTATATGCTAAAGGAAATGATCTAGTGGAGAAAGAAAAAATGGCTGATTCAACAGAGAGGAGGAGGTGGAACTGCTGGAGAAATATACATGAGGATGTGAGAGGAGACAGCATCTAGTGAACAATTGAAAACTGGCCCTTAATAGCATAATGGACAGTTCAGCCATAGTAACAGGAAAGAATGCAAAGATTCAGATAGGTGTGTACTTTAGTATTGTGAGTCCATGCACAATCTTTTCTCATTGCTTCAATTTTTTAAATAAAATGGGATGTCAAATCATTGGCTAAGAGTAAGGATGGGAAAACAATTGTCGAAAGGTTGAGAATAGGTCATAAAGGAAGAAATAATGTCTAGGTGAGTAAGAGAGTCAATAATGTATTGATTTATAATACAGTAATCAGCAGCATCAAGGATGACTTGGGTTAGTGATCACGAATTTAAAGTGACTGAGACAAGTGAGTATGGCTATATGTTTTTCTCTAGCTATGCTCAGCTGTGGAACTACATGCAAGGAGTAGGCAGATAACTGGTTTTAACTAGGGTTATGGATTAACCAAGCAAGTAAAACAAATGGTAAAGGGATAGGGAATTGAGGATACAGACAAACAAGTAATTATTATGATTGATAATAAGATTTAGGGTATGTAAAAGAGGAGAAAAGACATGGGCATGGTGGAAGAGAGAGAGTTGAGAGCTTGGTATGTTTAATGCAATGTAGATACTGGTGAGAGCAAATAATTTTTAGGTTTAAAAAAAGGAAAAATTGGGGGTGGTATTAGAGAAAATGATAAAAACTATAAAGAAGTTGTAGTTATTGGTATGGACAAGGTCATGTTAGTGAGTAGCTGTGGAGGGTGCAAGAGAGGACCCTTGGCAGAGAGGAAGTCCAGTAATTAAAAACCAATGGAACTGAAAGGATCATGTAGATGGATATTGCAGTCAACAAAATATTTGACGGGAGTAATGTTGGAGAGTGTGATAATGATCCAAAGACCCAGTAATCCTTATTCAAGGAGTAGGATGGAGGACCTGACCTTGGGAGTTATAGATGTCTACAGCCAGGAGGGACAATGGGAGATATAAACTGATGAGAAAAATTTGAAAGCTGGGGACTTCTCAGGAAGATGAAACGAGAATGGGCTGGAAGTAGCAAAGAAGAACAAGGATACCTAGTGCTTCTTTGGCCCACTTGTAAGAAGAAAGTGGAATGTTTGGATACAGGGGTTTGGTCACAGACTTAAGGACTCTGAAGACATATGTTACTTCTAGACTAGAGAAATAAAAGCTGTATGCACTAAACTGAGAAAAAAAAAGAAGAAAGTGGAAAAGAAATCAGCCATCATTTTAAAAGACTATAAATAAGGAAGGTCCTCAGGGAAAACCTGAAAACCAGGTTTTCATCAAAGCAAGAAGGTACAGAGAGGGTTCACAGAAGAGGCTGAGGCTGTAGAAGAATTTTGTGATGACCTACCATGAGTTTCAGTGGTCACAGTGAGAGGAAATGGGAAGAGTGAGATAAGGGTCGGAAGAGGCACTACGCAGCACCATGACCCAGATAATCTAGGAATCTTCAGTTTTTTCTGGTGATTGCATTAACTGGTATAAGAGGATTTATGAATTTAATCCTAATGTTTGCAAGGCAGAGATTGGTGACCAGGCTGTAAGTGCAGAAGGTCTCATGAAGGCCTAGTTCTGGGCTTCGACTTTCCTTCTGTAAATGGAGACACAGATTTCTGCAGAGTAGGGTCTTACTCTTGACCCCTGCCATTGGAAGCCTCCTACCTGGCAGTGAAGCACTGCCACCCTGAGCACAGGACATCCTTTGACCTGTGACAAATGCAATTTGTTGGTCAATGGTAAACCGCAAAGCAATGGTCTTCCTTCAAGTGCATGGGCTTCTTCTTGAAGGAGTCTCCTCCTGAAGGAGGCCCACAGAAAAAACACAATTTTTACAAGAGAAACAAGAACTTATTTGTGTCATAAATTTAACAAGCTCTCTTTTTTCTCTATTTCATGCAGTTCTTATTTTTATCTGTGAAAGTCTAGAAATTTGAGGAGCAGCTCTCTTTTATTTCTATTCCCTAGAGATCTTGATTATGATTGTATGAATGTGCACTAAAATGAAATGATGATTTAGTGAAAATTCAGAAATATCTTTTATAATTTTTTATACCAAGATTTATTATAATTTCAATTAGTTTTGACAAAACTTTTAATAGATATGTCTGTTGAAGTCAATTTTCACTTTTGAAGTTGATTTTATGTACCTGCCACATACCAGTCACTGGGCCACAAGTGAGGATACACTCTCCAGTGAGAGAGATAGTATTTTAAAAGATAATTTTATTCTTCCTATGACATGACATGACAGAGGTATATATAAAAGTCTATAGGAGTGGAGAGGTGAGAGAGGTAACTGGATTTTGATTGCTTTATTTGAAGCTTTATAACAATGGTTCTTATTTGAAGGATACAACATGTCCTCTTTCAGTGGCAGTGGCTTTCTGTTACAATGATTTTCATTTACTTGTATGGGATGATGTGTTATCTGATATGCAATGGATCAAACTCTCCAAGTGGGGAGAGGACATAGGTAGTTGGAAAAGCCCCTGCCCCTAGGTAACTATTCTCTACCCCAGGAGACAGCTTTCTCTCATTCTGTGAGAATATTGCTTTGAAGGATAAGTAGCTTTAATTAGGGTTGGGAAAAGTATATTTCAAGGAAATGGTTTGTGCAAACCTTAGTGAAAGCTGGAGGTGGGGGTCTAGATTGGGAAGGAGCTGTGGCAAGGGTGAGGGAGAAGAAATAGGCAGAGACCTGTATCTAATGTGGGTTGAATAGTGTGATAAGAAGGCTGGATTGAATTTTCTGGTGGTTATCAGGATTTATTGATGATTTTAAAGTAGTGATATGATATAATCAGGCATAAATTTTCAAAAACACTTCTAGTGGTATAGGATGATTTAGGGAATGTTTAGAATGGAAATTTGGAGACTAGTTGATATTGCTGATTCAAGAGAGCAACAATGAAGGACTGATCTAAGATAGTGGCTATAGGATGGAAAAGACGTAATGATTTGAAAATCATATAGGAAGAAGATTGAGGAAGTGATTAATTGGTTGTGACCAATGAAGACAGAGGCAGGGCACATTAGCATTTTTTGAAAATCTACTATAGATTTCATGCTAGATACTTTCATATATATTACCACTTAATCTTCCCCACAAATCTGAGAACTTACATACTGCTGCTGCCCCATTTTAAAATAAGAACCCAAAGTTCAAAGAATGTATTTTTACATGCTAACGATCACCAATTAGGTAATGCAAGAGCTGGAATTAAGCCAGGTTGTTTTGGCTTCAAAATATACGCTTTTCTCATTATATAATTCATTCAGTATTACAAAAGGGATAATGGGACTATAAGATTTCTGGTGGGACGACTAAGAAATGAATGCAGTATTCAGTGAAGGTAAAAGATGATGTGTGTGGTTTTGGATATGATAATAGTGAAAGATCTGTGTTGTATCCAATTAGATATATACAGAAGACATTTGCATATACAACTCTAGAGATCAAAAGATATATTCTCTGAACATAAATATATAGTTATAGGCATTCGTGTAAAATTCCAGTGAGAGGGAATAAAATGATAAGAGAAGATGAACCTAGACAGAAATTTGGAGATTAAAAATCTTTTAACAGAAGAAAAGGGGCACAAAGGGAACCAATCTGCCTAATCAGATAGGCAGGAGCACCATCAAAAGAAATTATTCACAGACAGTAATTGAGAAGAGAGTTTCAACAGGATATAGTAATAAACAGGGGGAAATTCAGCAATTTATTCAAGAAATGTACATTGATATGTGCACTGGTGTTGGAAATTAGGTCATCAGGGACCTGGTGAGAAAAGCAGTTCATTGGAATGGTGAAGGTACAAGAGAGTATTGAAATTTATGGGGACTACACTTTCAAAAAGCTCGACTGTGAAGAGAAGGGCATGTAAAGAGGGATATAGAGTCATGGGACATTTAGATTTTTAAAGATGAGATAGTTTTAACACATTAACTGCCATGTGAGTCGTATCTAACTCATGCTGGTTTTGAGCTTAGGGCCTGGCGAAGCATATGTAACTCACACGTCTTTTTACCTCGGGAGCCACGTGATGTGCTGGCAACTCACGCTGCCATGCTGTAGCAAACATGTTACGTGATGGGTGGCCCCTGGGCAAAACCCTGTGGTTGGTTCCTGAAAATCTTACTTGTTGGTGCTCTATTGTTACAACTAGTATTGACAATTTAATTGCATATAGCTCACACACAGAAAACAATAAAAAAACACAAATTTTCCATTAAATTAGAAGGGATCATTTTGTTTTCAAAGTTTTTATTCTATTTTCGCAATAAAACATGGTGGCCCCAAGGAAAATTTTTTTTCTTATGTGCCAGTCTATGTTATATATAATTTCATTTATTTTATGGGTATTTTATTAATTAAGAACTTACTATGTGTTAGACACTGCACTTGCACTTTACATGAATTGTTTTGTTTACTTCCTACAACAAACTTATGAGACATCTATGAGATAACTCTCTTTATTTTTAAGACAAGGCAAGTGATGCACCGAAAGTTTAAAAAACTTGCCCAAGATTAGCTAGAGTTCGAGCCAGGATCAAAACCAGGAAGTTTGACCCAAGAGCCCACATATGGAACCACCTCATCTTAAAGAAGAGCCAGGAGGGGTAGAAACTGAAGATACTGGAGAAAGAAGACAAAATGGGTAGAGTGACAGCCCACAGTGTGTATAACAGCAAGGAGCCCAATCCAGATTAGAGGTGCAGAGTCACTTCTGCAGTTGAGGGAAGAGAGCATAAATGTGGTGGCAGATATTTGTCAAGTAAGGGTGCCAATCCAACTAGAAAACATTTTTTTTTTTGCACATGAAAGATTTTTTCCATTTTATTTATTTTATAAGCCTTTTTCCCCCTTTCATAGAAAATTTACTTACATATACTAAATACTGGTAACTATTAGGAAGAGTCTGCATTTTCTATTCAATTGATCAGCCTTTTCATACATCATTCACATTGTATTAGCTATGGTAGCTGTATTTTACATTTTTATTCATCCATAAAACAAATTCTGAGCACAACATCTATTATGTGCTTGACTTATTGATTGGATATCCATGGTGAATAAGATCTATAGATATAGACATTCCAAGACTGCATGAAGCTTATAGTATAGTTCAGGGATCAGCAAACTTTTCTGTACAATACCAGATAGTAAATATTTTATGCTTTATGAGCCATTCCACTCTGTTGCAACTACTCAAGTCACCCACTGTAGCTAAGAGCAACCACACAACGTGTAAATGAAGAGTGTGGCTGTATTTTGATAAAAATTTATTTATGAACCAGGCAGTGAGCTAGATTTGGCCTGTAGGCTATAGCTTGCTGATCCCTGTTCTGGGCTGGCAACGTAAGTATCTGGATAAGGAATTGGCAAATAACCGTGAAAAAATATTTTGAAAGTGATAATGGAAATTTAAGAGGCTACATTTTGTTCTTAACCAGCAATTCTAGTCCATGATGTCTGGGCTAAGATAGAGTGAAACACATCCTGGTTTGTTCCAGCCAGTTCCGTTTATGCCTGTTATCCCACTGTAATAACAGAGCTCCCCTCAACCTTTCACTGTTTGAAGTTTCCAGTTTCCTGTATGGTTACCTTAAGTTTACAAGCTAAAAAAACAATCTCCCTCAATAGGAAGAAGAAGGAAATGTCAGTTAAAGCAAAGCTGTGGCAGGAAGATATAAAGGACATAAAGGAATTTCTTTATTGAAGGAGGTTTTCTAGAGGGCATATTAGGAAGGAATGGGGAAGAAGGAAAATTAGAATTTTTATTTAATTGTATATATTAAAGAGGAAGGAAAGAGTGGGGCGATGGGAAGTAAAAAATCAAGAACAGTAAAGGAATGAGAGCCTGGGAGAGGAATTAAAGATACATTGTTTTCTTTGATCAGTATTATAAATAGAATATGATTCATAGCTTGTTGTGTCTCCTTTTAAAAAAAATCTATCCCAAATATTTGCTTTGTCCCTCCTTGGAAGCAACACAAGCGTGTTCTTCAGGCAAAAGTTCATAGAGGATGTAAGAATCTAATGAAAGAACCTATTCTCAGAATATTTTCATTCCTATTTTCCAAATGTAGTTGGTTTTCAGAAAACATCTAGAGGTTGAGATAAATATTCAAATTTAGAATATTTCTCCAGATGAGATCTTTAAAGCTATACTCATTATAAGTGTTGGTTTTTGAGTCCAATACTTTCTCTCTACCTGCTGCCTCCTCTCTGCCTAGCAAGATCAAATATCATCTCCTTGGTACAGTTCTCCTCTTATTTCTTCAGGCAAGATTAGTCACTCAATTTTCTGCGCTCCTATGACACTGAATTTATGCATATACTTAGAAATAGATTTGCTGTGAGGAGAATGATGCTTCCGTTTCAGAATGCACCCCTTCTAAGCCATAGGGAGTACCTTAGCCATGTGTTCACATAGATATTTATTTTTGTGAAACTGGCAAATTAAGAATTTTTAAAACTGCAATCGGTTAAATCATACATCTTTTCACTCCAATTTCTTCTATTTACCATTACCCTAGTGCCCGTGGTTTGGGGGAGGCTATAGGCATTTCTGGGATTTGACTAAAGTGATCTATTGAGCATGGAATTAGTGGGCTGCATTTATGTGCCTTATAGTCACTGCCAAGTACAGTTGTGTTATTGCTAGCCTAGCAGTCCCACGTAGAAATAGTTGCCAGGAGGTCTCCTGCTGCCCCCTGAGCTGGTTCACCTAGCTTTGTGAAATACCCCGAAAGTGCAGGTAAGAAGTCATATAGTGGTTTGCAGGTATCTTTCCGGCAATGCTATGCATGTGAAAGAGGAAAGAGGACACACGGTCATGCCAAGGGGCATGAAGCCTCCTTGGCCTTGGCGGAGGTCATCAGACTGCTCAGGGCAGCCTACATCTAGTGACTGAGGCAGGAAAGGCAAATGGCCAGCATAGGACTCTTTAATAAACCCTCCTACCAGGCTGGCTGAGGCAATCTCGGGCCTACTTAGCAGTTCCACTTGTTCTTCGGCTCAATTTTGCTTCCTCTCTTTCCCTTTCACAGTTATTAAGCTCTAATAAACATCCAGTCTCTGCCTCAGCATCTGTTTCTGGAAATCCAGTTTTGTGGCAATAGTCTTAGTCTGGAAAATTTGGGTAAAAGAAAAATTTCAGAAAAAGGGTAAAATCATGACTCTCATTATACAGATATAAAAGTAAACATATTTAACTAGTATATTTTACTCATGTTATGAGGAAACCAGGTAGATGTTACAACTGATTCAATGTAAACGTTAAAGCAGCACATATTAATATAGATAATGAGATGAATTGCAAATGGAGAAAAAAACTAGCTTTTCGCAGGGTGGAGGAAGTCAACTAAATCACTTCTGTAGAAGACAGAATGTGCAGTTATCAGTTACTCACAGTTTACTGAGTTGCAAAATTACTCAAAGATAATGAACAGGGCCAGAATCTGATAATCTGGAAGCACAGACTATAAAAGATGCATAGTTTTCCATTGAAACACACGTTTTTTGTTACATCTCCTATTTGCAAAAGTGCTTTCTGTCTTATTTCCCTTTTACTTTGAAAAGAACAGGTAAAATTTAGTCAGCAAATTTTGTTGGGCTTTCAGCACACACATAGGTAGCTATGTAGGTAGTTTTTTAAAAACTTGCAAACACCTATGGATTAAATAACAAGAAAAGTTCAACATCCATAATTGGCTATAAAAGACTTTCTATAATTAAAAATCAAATATAACTAATACTTTATCTAACATTTGCTTTATTATTCAAACACAAGCTCTCTACTAATAGAAATATAAACCTAAGTAGGATCATTTGATTTCAAAAAATATTTTGATCAAATCTAGTATCTTTGGCTGGGCGCGGTGGCTCACGCCTGTAATCCTAGCACTCTGGGAGGCCGAGGCAGGAAGATCGCTCAAGGTCAGGAGTTCGAAACCAGCCTGAGTGAGACCTCGTCTCTACTAAAAATAGAAAGAAATTAATTGACCAACTAAAAATATATACAGAAAAAATTAGCCGGGCATGGTGGCACATGCCTGTAGTCCCAGCTACTCGGGAAGCTGAGGCAGTAGGATCGCTTGAGCCCAGGAGATTGAGGTTGCTGTGAGCTAGGCTGACGCCACGGCACTCACTCTAGCCTGGGCAACAAAGTGAGACTCTGTCTCAAAAAAAAAAAAAAAATCTAGTATCTTTGAAATATAAGTACTGAATTATATATTGATTAAAATAGAACTATATGGAATATAGATAAAAGCATGATAATGTATAATATTGATAATATTGTCACTATGTTGATGGCCTAAGAAGGAGATTTAGAAATGTATAAAATTGTGTGTCTGACTAAATATCTCTTCAGAGCCCAACTCTTTTGTTTCTTGCAACAGTGTTACAAATTCACAAATGAGATCAGGCATCTATTGAGTGTCCCACTTTCAAGTCCAATTTTTAAAAGTATAAATTCTGCTATAATTAACACTTTTAAGAAAATATATACAGTCTTCTGGAAATTTATGGACTTTAAAATTAAATTGTATAAATTGAGAAATAGTTCATATTGGGTGATGTATTAATATTTTATAATATCGACGCTTAAAGTTTCCAATTCAAATGTTTGCAGTGTGACAATAGATTTTAAATGATTGATGTAAGTAATTTAAAATGAAGTTTTTGATATTTTAAGGGTGCTATTTATTCCTTCAAATCAAATGATGTGTATGGGTGGTTATTTGTACAATTTTTTCACATCGAATGAAAGAATAGAGCCTTTGTATTCAAGAAGATATTTGGGAGCCTGGTCTAAAGAAACAAAATTGCTCTCGGAAAACACAATAGAAAACAGGCTGTATTGTTCTTCCTCAAAGAGCACAAAAGGCAATCAAACAAGTGAACTAGAATATGGTAATTATTGAGAATGTTGATGGTACCCTTAAAAAGATTAAGCCACAGAAGATAAATGCTCTTCTGTGGGTGAATTTTCTGAAAAATCTACTAAGGAGGTGACAAACTCCTGCTTCCTACCTTGCATGAAACAATCCATTTGTTTTTTGATTTACCTTATAGCACGTAGAAGGCACAATTGATTACTGATGAAATAACAAATAGACATGACAAAAAAAAAAAAAAGAGAGAGAGAAGAAACAGCTAAAATGAAGATAATAAAGGTGCTATTTGCAGAAGAGCTCTGATGTGTCAGGATCTGAAGAAGCAGAAACCTATGCATACAATTTAGTTTACAAGGCAGCCTCCAACTAGGAAGATGAATTAAAGACTCAGAAAACAAATGTCCTTGATGTTAATTCCCTTACAGTATCATTCTCTCTGAAACTTTTTGGAGATTGGATAGATAAGACCTAATCTTTTAATTCATGTTTTTGTAAATTTAAAATGAATTTCTCTCTGCTGCTTCTCAGATACTGATAACCAAATCCATAATAGAAATACACAGAATGCTAGATTTTGAAAGAAACATAAAAGAAACAAAGCAAAGCTCATTATTCCAGATTAATGTTTTTTGGATGAGTATCTTTAATGGCTAAACAATTACATTAGAATTTATAATTGTAGTTTTAAAATAGGGTATGACTTGCTGGCATGTGAAGTACCCTTGTTACTGAAAGTTTGGCACTTGTCCCCAGGCTGCATCAGAAGAAGGAGGACAAGTGGTTAGAGGAGAAGGAAAGGGGAGTTTATTAATTTGCCTCAATGAGGAGTATGGCAGACTCCAATCTTACAGTGCTACAGTCCTATCCATAAGGAGAAATATAGAGCTTTTAAAGGGAGAGTTTTCAGCTTCAGGCTATTGCTGTTTAACTATAGTTGATGGTTCTGATCCATCCCCTCTCTAGTAAAGACAATCTCTTGACTTTTGCCCAGACAATTCTTTTGAGCCATCTCCTATAGTACAAAGAACAAAGGTCACTCCCCTGCCCTTCTGATTACTGGCCTCAAGCAGGGATGCAGGTTTTAATTCCCAAAAGAGCTGGGGGGAGGGTAGTTTTAAAGAGACAACTCCTAAACCATTTCGTTCTTTTTCAGGCTTTTACCTCTGTTACACCCTTTCATTGGCTTCAGATGATTACTTTTTTGTTTTTTTTTTTGAGACAGAGTCTCACTCTGTTGCCAGGGCTAGAGTGCTGTGGTGTCAGCCTAGCTCACAGCAACCTCAAACTCCTGGGCTCAGGTGATCCTCCTGCCTCAGCTTCCCGAGTAGCTGGGACTACAGGCATGCGCCACCATGCAGGGCTAATTTTTTTTTTTCTCTATAATTTTTAGTTGTCCAGCTAATTTTCTTTCTATTTTTAGTAGAGATGGGGGTCTCACTCTTGCTCAGGCTGGTCTTGAACTCCTGAGCTCAAATGATCTACCTGCTTCGGCCTCCCAGAGTGCTCAGCTTACAGGTGTGAGCCACTACTCCTGGCCCCAGATGATGACTCTTTAATGACTGACTCTATTATTGATGAACATATAAAGGGTGCTTTTCACTGAGTTATAAAATGTTGTGACTTTTAAACTGATTTTTTCACTTTTCCAACCCTACTATTTTTTACAACATTAATGTATTTCTGGTTTGTTTTAAAGTATAGAAACTTCTACAATATAATCCCACTCTTTAGATCAATGAAATAATGAATTGTAGTTATTATTTCATATTTGTAGTCAAAAGCCTCTTAAGAAGTCACTTCTTTCCTTTAAAAATAAAAAAGCAAGTATTATCTTAAACCATCTAGTTCATGCTGTCTACCAGTTATGATTATTAACATGGTCGATGACTTAAGAATAAGTATATGAGGATTAAGAAATATATTAGGCTCAAGCATATGCATATTTATCACAAGCAGAATAACCTCATCCATTTCAGGCAATATAATTTATTGTTGACACTCCCACCACCCCTTCACATTTTTTCAGTGGGACTGTTGCGGCAAGTGTTAACAGCTCCTGGTAGTGTTAAACAGCTCTTAAGTATTAACAGCCTTTGGTAGTGTTGACTGGAAATAACCGGGCAGGATACGGAGAGTCGGAGAACTGCCTTTATTCCATCTTGCACCCTCAGCCGTCTTCTGTTCTTCTGCCCCCCCCTTCCCCGTTCTCCTCCTGCTTTTATACCTTTAGCCGGACTCAAAAAGCATCCAATCAGCAATGAGCTATAACATCCAATCAGGAACAAGCTATAACATCCAATCAGGAACAAGCTATAACATCCAATCAGGAACAGTAGGATTCAAAAAGTAACCAATCAGGATCGCGCAGGCAGCGCGGCCGGAGGACAGGAGCAGGCTGCAGGAGCATAGAGCACGGGCCCGGACCAGCCGGTGCGGTCCGTCTACGAGGCCGGCTCCAGCAGTGCGCACCCGCACACCCGCCCACCTGCCCGCCGCTGCCTCCAGCCTGCTCCGCACAGCACCCGGCCGCGGGGATGCGGAGCGGCGGGGAGGCAGCGAGCGGGTGCGTCCCAGCGCCCGGCGGTTTTCCCCATCAGGACTATGTTCTCCCTTGCACATGGATGCACACTTATACTGAACTATGACTTGACTTTTCTGGTTGTTTTGGTAATAAAAATCCCTATGGGCATTTACCAATCTCAATCCAAAAATTAAGCAAACTTGATTTTTAGGTTGAGATTTTTCCTCTTCCTTCCACTGATCTCTTGCCTTGTCATCTTCCGCTGCCTCTGCTGTCAATAACCCTGCTTTATTCATTCAAGGAATAATTTTTTGAGCATCTCTTCTGTACTGGTCACTGTGCTAGGCCATGGGTATTCAATAGTAAGCTAGACACATGTGGTTTCTTTCTTTCAAGGAGTTTACGGTCTGCTAAGGGAAAAAAGACAATAAACATTTAAACACACAAACCTAAATAAATAAAATGTCATGAAATATGCGAATGAGAGAAACATGTAAAAAGCTGTGATTGACCTCTCTTCAGGGACAGTCAAAATTTGATGGTTCCTCTGCAGATATTCCCACTCCAACCCTGTGGAAGAAACAGTGTTCCTTATTCCCCATAGTACAACTAAAACTAGGCTTTGAAATTTAACCAGGTTTTACTGAAATCTTGGGAATAGCTTGAGTGTATCAGATGGAATGGACAACCTCCTGTAATAAGTTTTAGGACCCATGAGACAAACTCTATTTGCAAAGTCCATACATATTCCTGGCAGGCTTCTACAGAGTAAAGGTTAGTTTCTTCCAATGTGAATCTGCAGGTATTCTTACATCTTATAATCTAGGTCTAACTGCTGTTAGACCAAGAAAGAGGAATAAATAGCTCCTGATCTAAGTCCAGTGCCTTGGATGAATGAGAGTAGGTCTATCCTTTTGCTTCCAGGGAGCTTGCCCTCAGCATCAAGGACTAATCAAGACACAACAGTTCACATTAAGCATCTAACACCCCTGAATATAGCAGGTTATTCAGCCTTTAATAACACTATTCTTAGGACAAAAACCACTTACTCTGGGTAGTCTTTCTCCAAATCCAGTTCAATTCCTTTTGTAAACTTTACTCTGTTATGGGTAGAAGGGAAGATCAGTTTTGTATGTCCATCCTGCTATTGATTTAGATCAGGAAATTTTCTTGAACAAAAACACATAGATGTCTCAAGAATAAATGATGATCTTCATATATAGGTCAATCTAAATTCAAATTTTAGTAGAAAATATTTTCTAAATATTCAGGGCACATGCAATTTGCACTTATATGCAGATTTGAAGCATCTGATTTTAAATTAGCTCACCAGTGATGAGGACTTGTAAGAACAATGACTAGGAAGTTGCTTTATCAGTCTTTGTCTACAGAGTTTCCTCAAAATGTCACTTTTAAGAACAAAGAACTTTCCTAAAGATATTTCGGTATCCATCTCAAAGGGCAAAAATTGTTTATAAATTACTCATATCATAATTTTTTCCAGTCCAGATCCATCAAGTATCTGACTAACCATGTTTGACTCTACACACAACTGTGCCACTTAAGGCCTGAGTTCTTAATAGCTTCATGACTTGGCCAATTATTTAACCAATCAAAGGCTCAATTTCATCATCTATAAATTTGCCATAGCTTACTTCCTGCCTGACAGGGTTGCTGTGAGAATGAAATGTTTGGCACATCGTAAGTGCTAGCTGTTGTAGTTATTATTATTTAATGGATGGTATGTCTCTGATTACAGGTAGATGCAGAAGCACTGGGCTTCAATCAGGAAATAGAGAGGCAAGCTGGGGAAAGGTTCTAGGAATCAGTAAAATGGTTTGTTCATATTCAAAAAAACCATAGGCAGGAAACCCCATGGACATGACAGTAGGCTTTAAATGTGATGCAACTAAGGTAAGCAGGAAACATAAATTTGGTCAAAGATATCCACATGCATGCTCTTTGTTAGGGAGGTTTAGCTTTTTAATTATTTTTTATTATTGTCTAGCAAGGGGTTAATCTTTTTATATTAGTAGTCAAAAGACATGTTGAAGATGTTTTGAAAGGTGACCTGATAGAAATAGATTTTTTTCACTTGCAAACAAGCCTCAGATCCCAGGTCTGTTACGATTTTTCAAAATTTCAGATCAATTTTTCAGGCAAATTTTAATGAGCATATTAAATTTCACAGATGGCAATGTATTAGTGATAGATGGATGTTTTTAAAAACAACAATTGACAAGGAGAAATTTTTTTTTAATGTCAAATGTATTATAATTTTCTTCCTGTTACTATCTCATTCTAGTTTCTCCTGGAAAATGGCCGGAAAATGTGTGGGTCAAAAATGGATGATTGGATAATGGTTACTCGACAATGTTAATGTACTCAATGCCACTGCTTAAAAATAGTTGAAATGGTAAATTTTATCACAATTTAAAAAAATGGATTACTGGGTATAAAAGTAATATATTCCTGTAAAAATATGATTGTGTTAAATAACAAAACCCATATTTATTTTTATTTTTTAGATACAAGGTTAGTTCATGAGGCATAGAGAAGTAATAGAGCATATCATCATCTGCCTACTTTCTTTCCAGCATCTCCCTTTTTTCTCTCTCCAGCCAGCTCCCAGTAGCCACCCCTGCCCACTCTACTGACTCCAACCTCACAGACTCTGAACAGTTGGGATTTTTAGAAAGAATTAATCTGAGTCCTTGAAGAGCTATATTTCTCTGGCTGGGAGGAGAGAGACTTTATAAGGAATATAGCTTTATAAGGAATATAGGAATTCATAGCTTTGAAGCGCTATGAATTTTTTGGTTGGTGTATGCCCAAAAAACAAAAACAGATTTAAATGCCAATATTTTTTTCTCATTGACAGATATAAGGACCAGGTTAGGGTTTCCATTTTTGAATGCAAAGAAAAATTTCTGCTTCAGTGGAAAACTACACATTGTCTAGGTCTTAGAGGATGCCTCTTCTGGTTATCTGATTCTGATTCTATGGAAGCTATTTTATGACTGTGTTAATTGTAGATAACTGATAACAATGCACAAAAAGAATTCTTATCTATAGATGGTTTTTTCTTATCTGGGAGAGGTTCAATTGACTTCACTCACCCCTCTCTTTCTTGCTAGAAAACAGTTTTGCATTCATCTGCACACTTACTTCAATATTCCTGATCTATAAATGTGTCTGTTTTTTTGATTCTTATTTGAACCAGTTATAACGTCTGCCTAGTTCTCTCATTGATTATGAGTTAAATAACATCCTCAACACCTGTTCATTTTTATATCTGTATGAGAATCATGATTTTACACTTTTGTGAAAATTATATGTGATCAATGACAAGGAAAGACATTTATTTATTTTCCTTTAGACATGAGGGAGAGAAAAAGAGTAAAGTTTTTAAATTTGTCATTTATCTAGCCCAGTTTAACAAATAGAAGAGGCAAATCAGAAATTGTATTTTGTAGTAATGATTGCATTACTGACTAAAATGTATGTATACAAAATACTGAAGAGTTTTCTCAAATCTGTGTTGCCTTTGGAGTCCTTTTTTTAGTAAAAAATTTATACTGTGGCTCATCAGTTAACTAAAATTGCAAAATATCATGCAAAATGAACCATAGGTAGCATCTTACATTTTTCTACAGAAATAAATTTTCACAGCAACTATGGTAATAGAAAAAAAGTGTGGTGCAGATTTTAACAAAAGCTGGCTAACTGAAATTCAAAGTATTTTCACTAAAATATAATTAGTATATTTTAGTTCCAAATAAAATATGATGCTTCATTTCTCATTTAAACATTTATGGATGGTGCAAGTGTATGTGTGCCCATGTGTGCAGAGAGAGAGAGAGAGAGAGAGAGAGAGCGCGCGTGGGGAGACATTTTTAAAGTCATTGAATTTCAAAAAGCATGTTTTAGCTTTTACAGTGTCTTTAATAAGCACTTTTGAGATGGATTAAACATTTCCTTACAAATCTAATGCTGCAGATATAAAAAGAAATGATGTTACTACTGGATATGTTAGGAAGGAGAAAAATCTGTAATATGTGTTGCTGCAGAAACAGCTCAGAAGTTTGTTTCCCTGTGTACCTTAGACCATGTTCAGAGGCTGACCAAGGCTTCTAAATATATCTAGCAAATGTATGCTTTTTAGCACACTACATCAATCAAGATAGCTGGATGCATTTTGAGATAGTAAATCTTGTGAGCTTTATCATTGACTGTACCACTGGGGGGACCCTCACCAAACTCTTTCATTCTCCCAAGGAAGGTGTATTAGTCAGGGTTCTCCAGAGATACAGAGCCATGTAGATATGGAATGGACTCACACTATTATGGAGGCTGACAAGTCCTAGGATTTGCAGTTGGGAAGCTGAAGACCCAGGAGAGCTAATGGTGTATAGTTCCAGTCTGAAGGCTGGGAGTCTCAAGACCTAGGAAGAGCTGATGTTTCAGTTTAAGTCCAAAGGCAGGAAGGAACTGATGCCCCAGCTCAACACAGTAAGATGGGAGGAGTTCCTTCCTACTTGAGGAAGGATTAAGTCTTTTATTCTATTCAAGCCCTCAACTGACTAGATAAAGCCCACCATGGAGGTCAATCCCTTTCCTCAGTTTACTGATTCAATTGTTAATCTCATCCAGAAACACCCTGGCAGACACACATCCAGAAATAATGTTTGACCAAATGTCTGGCACCCTGTGGGCCAGTCAAGTAGTTGATATATAAAATTAACCCTCACAGTAGGTTAGCAAGATCTAAAGCCTGAGAGATTTTGTGGTAACACATCTTTAACAACACACTCCCAAATTCTGCTTGTCTGGATAAAAGGGGTCTAAAATATTCACTTGCACGCAGAGTTTTCCCAAAATTAACTTCTGGACATTCTAACAAGCTTTGATGATCTGGGCTTGGAAGTCAGGTAGGGTCAGTAGGTCATGTATTTATTTGCATTTGATTTTGAATGAAGAAGATAATGTTCGCTTTCCTGTTATTCCAGAGTCTCTGGAATCTGTTACTTCAACAATGCCACAAAATGTTGACCAAAAAGTAGTACGTTAGCTGGGAAATAATGTGAAGAGAGAAAGAAATACACATTTCCTCATCTAAACGGAAAATTGGGACAAAAACATATAGTACGATATATTGATATAAACAAAAGTGAAAGAATGAGAATCAATATTTATATCTCATATGATAGAGTATCCTAGGAACTTTTCATAAATTGAATCATTTAATTCTCATAATAACCCTATTTTGTAGGTTTTGTGATTCCTATTTCATAAATAAAGAATTGCATAAAAACCACAGTTGGA
The DNA here is from genome assembly GCA_008086735.1 of Cheirogaleus medius. NCBI lineage: Eukaryota > Metazoa > Chordata > Mammalia > Primates > Cheirogaleidae > Cheirogaleus > Cheirogaleus medius. Next base: position 39,139,909 of record VBSM01003176.1, on the reverse strand, counting down.
ATTGGTACCCTGCTTTGATTTCAAACACACTATGTTCTTTCCACTTCATTGTGTACTCTCACAGTATTTATGGATTCTATCTACTCTCATTTCTGTTCCCTTTTATAAAACATCAAACATGAAAATCATGTGAAAGCTGAATATTATGATGGGTTTATCATTTTTCTATATTTCATAATAATGTAATTTGGGATATTTAACATATGAATGTGTGCCATCTTCAGGGTTATATATGTGTGTGTGTGTGTGTGTGTGTGTGTGTGTGTGTAATATATCTTTTTGGCAAACTTGGTTGTTGTGAATACTTTCTAGATCCTGGCCACCACTAGATTAACTGGTGAAATTAAGATTCTTGACTTACAAAATTGAGGAGCGGAACTTGTATCCATGGTGACTCCACGAATGTGCCAACACCTGGCAAAGCTCACTCGGAAACATCTTGTCAGCCTCTTTCAGAAATGCACATGAAAAGAGAAACAGGATAATGAGAAATCCATTGAAAGCAACTCATGAGTAATAGAAAATTTGAAAAATACAACTAAATACATATTTATTTCCCCTGTGCAAGTCACTGTGGAAGCGAAGATGAACAAAACATGATCCTTGCCCTCAAAGAGCCTATATTTTTTATAGTGAGAGGTAAGAATGCCTAAAAATCATAATGCACATTGAAAGTGATGGGCACTGCAAAGCAAAACACAAGGTAAAAATGTTCAGTTAGAGGAGGAATTTGAGTTTGGGCTTGAATGAAGGGTAGTATTTCTGAGAGGGCATTGGTAGGTGGGCACAGTAACAAATAATGTGAATAAGTACTCTGAGGAGCAGGTAGGAGCCACATAAGATGGTTGTACTTCCACCGCTGGCCTTCCCATTGACTGTCATGTTTACAAGTCATATGTAATTTATTCTACAGGCACAATGACCTTCATATGGTTAATTCCAATGAATACATTTCAGTTATTATTCTCTCTGACATATCAGCAGAAATTGGGACTGTTAATCAGTTCCTTCATATAGAAAGACTTCCTTCATTTAGCTTCTTTGACTCCTCAGTCTCTGAAAATTCTTACCTTCATAGCTGCCCTCAAATTTATACATTTATCACATGTCTCCTCTGAACTCCATCTATCACCATTAAGAGTTTCCATAGGCAAATAAAAGTCATTATCCCTTAAACGGAAAGTAAACTCTGTTGCAAACCTGGAATCACTCAGGTTCTCTTTCAAAGCGAATAGCATACTCATCTAACTAATTGCTAACATCAGAAATTTAGGAGTCCTCCTTGATACCTCCTTCTCCTTGACAATAAAAAATCCAATGCATCCAAACTCGTGTCAATTTTACCTCCCAAGTATATCTTAATTTAACCTCTTCTCTCTTCCTCCTTCACTGTTCTTTAGCTATACTAGCTTCTTTTTGTTTCTAGAATGTACCTTGCTTCTTCCTGCCTTGACGATTTTGCATGTGGAGTATATAACATTTGGAATTTTCTATCATACTTATCCCACAATGAAAAACCACTCTTGTTTTCAGATCACAGCTCAAATACAACTTTTCTGATGATGATATTTATAATTCTCCAGATTACATCATTTTTCTTGGCTATATCTTCTTATAACTCCTATAGTTCTCCTTTGTATCAGTGTCACAATTGGACTTAAAAGGTTAGTTTTTGAATTATTTATTAAATTAGCTCATCAATCACTACTATACTGTAAGTTACATGAGGGTAGGAACTGTCTGTCTTGTGCAATACAATAAAACTTAAATATATGTTTGATGAATGGATAGCAGAATAAAATATTGAATGGATTAGAGGCAGGGAGGCTGGAAAGGAAGCAGTAATGTAGGATTGTACTGATGCAGAAGTAGTTAGGCTGGAATAGATAGAAAAGATTTGAGGAATGGTTTAAGAAAATAAAATTAATAAAACTTGTTTATTTTTTGGATGTAGGGATTTAGGGAAAGGGAGAATCAAGGAGGACTTGATTGCTGTGAGTTTATTCATTGACTATTGAGTGTGAGAAGTGCTCAGGGCTGAGGCTAGAGATCAGGAAATCCAACAGGAAGGAGTTGGGGCAGCAGCAGAGGAGAACCAAGAGAGGAAAAGCCAGAGTGAAGATAAAGTTTTTATAATGAGGAACATAAATATATTGTTCCTTATAAAAATTTCAATCTGTATAATTAGTTAATTATTATGGACTCATAAATTCCTATTTTATTCTATTGATTATAATAAATTAGTATCATTATTTATTTCGAGGCTCAAATTATACCAGATATGTCCGGTGGGAGCCCTTGCAATCTGGCTTCTGTGCCCTTTCAACAGGTCCCTATGATTCTTTGAGCATTTCCTCACTTTCCAGCACAAATATGTTTCAGGATCATCTTGTTTGTTTTTTTTTCTGCCTTGAAATCAGTAATTTTTAAAAAAGGAGTCCTAGTTCTTTTTAATAGACAACAGTATTAGAAATCAAGATCTGGGTTCTGAGTGTACCTGTGCACACACACACATGTACACACACACCAATGTGTACATATATATGTTATGAACTGAATTGAGCCCCCATTCATATGTTAAAGCCCTAATGCCCAATGTGCTTGTATTTGGACATAGGTATTTTGGGAGCTAATTATGGTTAACTGAGGTCATTAGTGTGGGGTCCTAATGTGATAGGATTGGTAGTCTTATATGAAGAGAAATAGAGAAAACCTCTCTTCCCATGTGCACATACCGAGGAAAGGCCATGCTGATGACACAGCAAGAAGGCAAGTAGTATTCCATTGTGTATAAATATCATATTTTCTTTATCCATCTATTCCTTTAAGAGCACTTAGGCAGATTCCATATCTTAGCTATTGTGACTAGTGCTCCAATAAATATGGGGGTGCAGACATCATTTTGACATACTGATTTCATGTCCTTTGGATGTATATCCAGTAATGAAATTGTTGAATCATATGGTAGTTCTACATTTTATTTTATTTTATTTATTTAATTTTGAGACAGGGTCTCACTCTGTTGCCTGGGTTAGAGTGCAGTGGTATGATCATAGCTCTCTGCAATCTCAAGCTCCTGGGTTCAAGTTAGCCTCCTCCCTTAGCCTCCTAATTAGCTGGGACGACAGGCACACACCATCATACATAGCTAATTTTTTTTTAATAATTTTTTTTGTAGAGACAGGTTCTTGTTATGTTGCTCAGACTGGTCTCCAACTTCTGGCTTTAAGTGATCCTTTAACTTATTCCTTTCCAATTTGGATGCCTTTTATTTTCATCTCTTGCCTAATTGCTCTGGCTAGGACTTCAGTATTATGTTGAATAGAAGTGGCAAAAGTGAGCATTTTTGTCTTGGTCCAGATCTTAGAGGAAAAGCTTTCAACTTTTCCCCATTCAGTATGATTCATTCTTTGTGTGACAAGCTTTTTATCATTTAGTATCTTCCTGTGGATTTCAACAATTTTTACTTCATACAGCCATAGATAACAATGTTTTGGTATACAATAAAAGCTTAATAAATATTAGTTTAATGAATTAATAAGTTGGCAGTGGTGGAGATTACAAATGACATTTAAAAATTGCAATCACATATAGAAAATGCTGTTTTAGCTTAATAAACATCATGTATTGCCTAAAAATGCTATCATGTTAGGGGAAATGGGTAAAAATAGTAATGATGGTTAAAGAGATGCCAAATATCAAAAGCACCTTGGGGAAATTTAGCACATAGGCCACTTAGGAATATTGGATGTATAAGACTCCCTATAACCCCTTCCCATAGGGACTTAGGGCTTAACGTTTAAAGTTTTTCATAAACCTAAAGTATCCTGAGTTAGAGAAATGCTGAAAACACTGCTCTTCTCTGACTATATTTCTCTACCTCCTATCTCTCGCTTATTCATATTCTCAATTTCCTATTCCACTTAGAGTTTCTTTCTCCTCATAAACTCAATTTAGCATGCCCTTCATGACCCTGAATCTACCTCATGGCATTATTTCATTTTTAGTTTCCACTAATAATGACCTCAATTTTTCTCTATGTTTCCAATTCAGATTTCTGTGAAAGAGAATATGATTGCCTCAGCTATCTGAGAAAATGCCTTAGGACTCTGTCACATACATCTGTGGCCTGGGGCAAGTGTTACCTAGTTTATATCAGTTGGGGCTGTAGAGGGCATGATTTTGTTTGGAAAAGACAATGGTCAAGATAGTTACTAAAATTGATATGTCGACTTTAATATCAGAACAACAATAACAACATTAATAACAACAACAACAACACAGAGTTGAAAATCGGAAGCACATTGATACCATAGTTATACAGGAGATTCAGAATACCCAATTACTCAATTACTTTATAAATAAGTTTTTAGAGTCAATCAATGTCAGTATTATGACAAGGTTGATTCTTCATTGATGAAATGTGTAATATTCATTTTAAATGTTTTCAAGCATAGAACACAGCTTTCAATCTTTATGTCCTTTTTTATTTCAGAGACAAGACTATCTATGTGATTAGTATTTCTAGATTTTGCTTTTCAAATTTTCATTATAATAATTCCTGTTATACTCAGCTTACAATAATAACATAGACTTACTGAATTTTCTCCTTGAAAATATCTCTTATCCATCTACAAATAGTGTTTCATGTATAAAATTAATGAATGTTATTCACATTACCATACTAAGTATTATACGTTATAGAAGATGAGAGGCAGAATCCTGACAATTGTTTTTATTTACAAAATATATACAGGTAAAGAATATCTTGCAATTCTGTGCCAAATATACCACTCAGATATTTTTTCAAGCCAGAGAGAAAGAAAAAGAGAGAGAGAGAAGGAAAGAAGAGGGGAGGAGGGAAGAAGAGAGAAAGAGAGAATCAAATGCTGGGCTTAATAAAGAACAGATGTTTATCAAAATGCAGTTCAATAATAAATATTTCTCTTTTTTTAATTTCAGCATATTACAGGGATACAAATGTTTAAGTCACCTATATTGCCTTTGCCCCACTGGAGTCAGAGCTTAAAGCATGTCCATCCCTCATATTTTTTAAGGCTTTTAAATATGCTTTGAATTTTATTAAACACAATTTTAGGTGTAGTTCATCAACTTGATACATATACTTAAAATCTTTAAATATAAATATAGTAAAAATCAGGAAATCAAATGAGATACATACATGATGATTAATTGGGGTACTTATTTCCTAATGTGTATTTACCATTTTTCTCTACAGAAATTGATGTTTAGAAGCTACCTCCTTGACTAGCTCAGTGTTTGAGAATGATCCCTAGGAATCCACGTGAAATCCATATATTCTACGTGTCCTACTTTGTGTATGCCTTAATTCAATTCTGGTTAAGAGTACAGAGAACATTAAGCCACCAGTGTAGCCACTGGCTTTTGGTTTGGCTCCATTGGTCCTTTGCCTTGGTTTTGCTCCACTACGAAATATAGATTCAATTCACATCCTAATGAAGCAAAATGGAAGGGTCTGTGTCTCCCAGTATGAAAGAAAGTTTATCCCAACCTTCTTTAACTGCCCTATATGCTGTTCAAATTAAGCAGTCTTAACATTTGGGATTTTTTTAAAATAATGTATTTTATTTGATCCAATATCTAAAATATTATCATTTCAACATGTGATCAATATAAAAATTACTACTGAGATATTTTACATTTTCTTTTTTATATTAAATCTTTTGAAACTCCATGTGTTTTTTATAGTTACAGCATATCTCAATTTGGGTAGTAAATTTTCATCAGAAACATTTGATCTATATTTAGATTTCATGAAATAGTTGAAAAAGTAGATAGATATACCAAAATTGGGGTTTTAAAGTACCTATTTATTTGCACTACTCTGGTCAAATAGGAAATAAGAAGGAGCTTTCATGTTCTTTCCCTCCACACCTTTGTTCTTGAGATAAGATACTCTTTACTCAGCAATCTTGCAGATCTTTTGATTAAGGAAACACTTGAACTAGAGCAGGGGATCATGCCAGGTAAAAGGAGGACTGCCACACTGGATGTGAATGAGGACAACTGCACTAGGAAAACACCAAAGTCATCTGCCTGACTCATTTTAGCCTTATTTACTAAACTCAGGAAAGAAACAGAGCCAAAATTCATTGTTTGTGATTATAGCTACTTCTTTTATTTAGCAAGGATGGCAAAGGACCTTTTTTCCTTTTCCCTTTATATGGCTCTAGAAGATTCAAATGGAACCTTGCCCAGTCTCTCATAGGATTCCAGTCCTAAGCAAAAGCAAGCATAGACTTCTTGCTGCTAGTGAGAAAAAGCAAAAACAATTGACACCAAAAATATTACTGTTGTTCATGATAGGAGAATTATATGAGGAATTAGAGCAAATATTTCAGTTTGAGATGAAGTTAGTCCAAGAGTGGAGAATATGAGAAATCATTACCATAATGCTGCAGGACATGAAAAATGGAATAGCCAGATTTATTTTTGAAAGTGCAATGGAGATAATTGACACCACATTGGATATGATAGAAATGCAGAAGGCATGCATGAGGAATTTGTGTAGCACTCAAAGGAAAAGGAACAAAAGATGAATAAAAAAATAGGAGAAAAGAAATGATATAGATCCAGAGGATGAAGCAGCCATATAACAGGAACTACAAAAATGAAGTACAGAGTGGAGAAAGTGGTAGCTTCCATCTAAGACACAAAGGAAGATGACTGTGCTGAGTCGGAGAAAGATCTGAATATTTAGATGTTAAGGGATTAAGAGGATCCAAACAATAAAATGATCTAAAGTTCAAAATTCGGCATACTTGGAGAAATTTTAGAATGTCAAAGTTGAATTTACAGTCTTATAATATCCACATTAGGTAAAAGCTAGTAATTTCTTTACAGTAATAAAGACTAAGAGTGGTATATCAAAATATTCAGTTTGAGAGAGATTTTGAACAAGAAATGTATACCTAGAAAAGTTTCTGCTCATGTGCAAGACAATCAAACTTCACTCCTATGCACATAAGGCCTCATAAATTATATTTATCTTAAACTTAAACTTATCAGTAAAATGAAATTTCTTATAAAGATAAATTTAAGATGAAGTATAGTTGTGCCTTGGAATCTTCTAAGATTGGTTCCAGAAACCCAGGGATAACAAAATCTGGGGATGCTGAAGTCCCTTACATAAAAAGGCTTAGTATATGCACATAACCTGCACACATCCTTGTATACACTTTAAATCATATCTATATTACTTGTAACACCTAATACAATGTAGACGTTATGTAAATAGTTCTTATACTGTATTTTTTATTTGTATTATTTGTATTGTTGTATTGTTATATATTTTATTGTTTTTTGCTTTTTTTAATGTTTTCAATCTGTGGTTGGTTGAATCTGCAGATGTGAACCTAAGGATACTGAGGGCCAACTGTATAACAATAAACATGGAGATATAAAAGAGAAAGAATGACAAGTTTATATAAATACCTGTATGTATAACTTCTATGGAAAACAGTATGGAGATTTCTCAAAGAAATAAATATAGACCTACCATTCAACCCGGCAATCCTACTGCTGGGTATCTACCCAAAGGAAAAGAAGTCATTTTATCAAAAAGATACTTGCACTCGAATGTTTATCACAACACAATTCACAATTGCAAAGATGTGGAATCAACCTAAGCGTCCTTCAATTCACGAGTAGATAAAGAAAATGTATATGTATACCATGGAGTACTACTCAGCCATAAAAAGAAATGAAATAATGTCATTTGCAGCAACTTGGATGGAACTGGAGACCATTATCCTAAGTGAAGTATCTCAGGAATGGAAAAACAAACACCATGCATTCTTACTAGTAAGTGGGAGCTAGACAACGGGTACACATGGGCACAAAGTGATATAAAGGACATGAAAAAATCAAGAAAGGGGGAGGCTAGAAAGGGATATGTGTGATGAAAACTTACCTATTGAGTACAATGAACACTATTCTGGTGATGGGTGCACCAAGAGCCCTATCTTAAGTATTGCACAAGATATTCTTGTAACAAAAACACTTGTACTGCCTTAATTAATATTTTGAAATAAAAAAACTCATAAAAATACCTGTGTAACATCTTGGGATGACTTTATTCTTCATAAGCACATCTACAAAAGTACCATTAAGTGAAAAGTTACTGATATTTGTATATCCTAACATATGCATATCCATATATGGCAAAACAATGATGAATAATAAAAGTGAGGTTACTTACAAGTAATTTCTAAGTTTACTAATAGTTTACTATTTTATTTTTAAAGTTAGGTATGACTCATATATTGCCATTATTGTTGACTTTACCATATATTGTTTCTCCTTAAACCTTATGATGTGCTGAATTACATTAATAGATTTAGAGTCATCCTTATTCTTCCCTAGACTAAAATCTATTTTGTCAATACATAGTATTTTTAATATATTACTGGACTACCGTGTTTCCCCGAAAATAAGACCTACCCATAAAATAAGCTCTAGCAGGATTTCTAAGCATTTGTGCATTATAAGCCCTACCCCGAAAATAAGACCTAGCGATGGGCGTGGCTACACAGCATATCTGTACAACCCATGCATTTCCTCGCTGAGCGGTAAACAAGACCAGCAGCCCTTCCCATCTGCCCCATCGTGACAGCTACTATCCCAGAGGTGACCTGAAAGGTGCGGGCAGCCCCACCAACAAGGTCGGCTCCCCCTGTCAGGTCCCAGCCATCCTGTGCGTGCTGCAAGCTGAGGCTTTGAGGGGAAAATAACACATCCCCTGAAAATAAGCCCTAGGGTGTCTTCTTGAGGAAAAATAAATATAAGACCCTGTCTTTTTTTCGGGGAAACACGGTATATTTACTAGCATTGGACTTTCAGATATAAATTCAACATACATGAGAATAGCACAGAATTTTGTTATTCTTTTGTCATATTAATAAGAATTTTGTATCAAGATAAGATAGTTTTGTAAAATGAATCGAGAAACTTTCCATCTTTTAGAAGTATGTTTTAGAAGCTGTAGCATTGGATTTTTGCTGTTGGTTTTTAAAAAACTTTCATTGCTTCTAAACCCATTGGACCAACAATCTATTGGAGTTGATTATTTAAATGATTTCAGCTGTTTGTGCTTTCAGATTTTCTACATTTTTGGAGACAATTAGAATAATGTTTGCTGTCCTCAATATTCCATTATTTCCTTCAGGTTTTCAAAATATGTAGCCAATTACAGTATACAGTATTCTCTACTGCTTTTAAAATATCCACCCTAGTTATAGTGATATCTAATTTCTAAAGTGGTATAAATACTTATTAAGATTTTCATTTTTTCTATTTCATTGATGTCCTATAAAATTTCTACTATATCATTAAATTCTGATTTTATATCTATTAATTTCTTTGCTCTATTTTCCATAGATGATGTTGCCAGTTTATTTCTAATTTCTTGAATTAAATGCCCAGTTTGGTTATGTTATTGTTTTTGTTATTTAGCAATGAGACCATAAAGATGAAAAATGTTCCTGTTTGAAGTGTTGGCTATTGACTGATGTAATGAAACTAGACTGCAACTTCAGTTTTGATTCAGGTATTATTCAGAATACTGTTAACATTTTTTACTGTTGTTTGGGGTTTTGTTTAAACTTTAATTCTTTCCAGCATATCTGCACTGGGAATTACGGAATATGACCTATACAATATTTGTCAGAATTCAGCCTGTGTGTGTTTTTATGGACACTACATATGATCATTTTAAGTAAATGCAAAAAGCAGCTTTGGATAAATAGACATGGGCTTTTTGTTATGGTTTGTAGCATATACATAATACAGAACTAAGTAAATAAATCTTATTAATTATATTATTCTGATCCTCTATATCAGGGGTAAGAAATTTCTTTTTTTTTTTTTTGTAAAAGGGAGATGATAAAAAAAAATTGCCTTTGTGAGTTACATGATCTTATTTGCAACTACTGAACTCTTCCATTGTGGTGCAAAAGCAGCCACAGTCAAAACATAAATAAATGAGCATGGCTGTCTTCCAAAGGAACTTACAAAAGCGGGCAACAGGCCAGATCTGACCTATGAGGTTGTAGTTTGCTGACTTCTGTTTTCTATATGTGCTTTCTTTTACCTTCTTGACCTATTAACAGCTACTATTAAGTTCCAGTTCTTATATTTTCAAGAATTCTTATTGTGTACGTGTGTGTGCATTACTGGTATTTTTTTCTTAATAAATACATTGAGGTATAGTTTACACACAATATAATTCAGCTATTTTAAATGTTTGTTGTATTGAGTTTTGGTGAATGAATATAGTCTTGTAACCACCTGGAAAATCCAAGTATAGAATATCTTCATCACCCCAAAATTTCTGTCTTATCTCTTTGTAGTCAATCCTTTTCTCCATTGCCATTCCCAATTGCTGATTTGCTTTTTGGGTGAGTTTGCCTTTTCTAGAATTTTTTATAAAGGAATCACTCAGTGTATTGTATAATCCTTTGTGTCTACTTTCTTTTATTTAGATTGGTATTTTTGAGATTCACCCATGTTGTTATGCATATTCATATTACTAGTTTATTCCTTTTTTGTTTTTGAATAGTGTTCCATTATATAAAAATGCCATAATTTATTTATTCAGTCACCAGATGATGGGCATGTAGATTGCTTCTAGTTTTGGTTATTATAAATAATGCTGCTATAATACTTGCTATTTTCAGATTTTTAAAAAATCTTTGGCTCTCATCTAGGTATATGTAAGTGTGGCTATCTTTGTGTTTATACTAATTTTGGTTTGTTGAGGTGTTTGGAACTATGTAGTTTTCTACAAAATTTCAGGCGTTTTTAGCCGTTATGTATTCAAAAAATTGTTCTACACTTTACTGTTTCTTCTCTCTTTCTGGGATTCAAATTCCATAAATGTTGGACTGCTTGATATTGCCTCACAGATCTCTGATGCTTTGTTTATTTTTAGTCACTCATTTTTTCTCTTGGTTCTTCAGATTGGATAATCTTTAATGAGTTATCAAAGTTACAGATTCTTTCTTCTGCTATCTCAAATCTGTGTTTGTGCACATCTAGCTGATTTTTCATTTGTTATTGTATTTTTTAGCTTCTTACATATAGCTTCTATTTTGTGTTAAAATTCCTTATTAGTTCACTCATTAAAGTGACATTTTAATTTAATTATTTGAACATATCTATAACAGCTACTTTGAACTCTGCTAAATCCAACATCTGGAAGTTTTCAGAAATTGCTATTTTTTTCCTAAGAATGGGTCATATTTCTCTATGTTTTGGCATGCCTAATAATTTTTGGTTGCATAAATGGACTAGATAATACTTTGTAGTGACTCTGGAATCTCTTTGGTTCTTGTGAGGACTTTTGCTGTTTTATTGTAACATGCAATTATTTTGCTTAGAATCAAACAGCAAAATTTGTCTTCCTGACAACATGCAGCAACTAATATGTCTACACAGTTATTTCACGTTCTAGATATTGCATTTTTAGCCTGGCTCCCTGGAGTTTCCCCTGAATCTTTGTAACTGAGTGATGAACCAAGGATTTAGGCAATTTATACTCAGGTTTTTGAGGCTTCTACTCTTATACCCTTGCTTCTGGGGTTTCCCCCTAAATTACAAGTTGCTCTGTCAGCTCCAACTTCTGCTCTTTGACACCTCAATTTTTTTTTTTTTTTTTTGAGACAGAGTCTCACTCTGTTGCCTAGGCTAGAGTGCTGTGGCATCAGCCTAGCTCACAGCAACCTCAAACTCCTGGGCTCAAGCAATCCTTCTGCCTCAGTGTCCCTAGTAGCTGGACTACAGACATGTGCCACCAGGCCTAGTTAATTTTTTCTATATATTTTTAGTTGGCCAATTAATTTCTTTCTATATTTAGTAGAGATAGGGTCTTGCTCTTGCTCTGGCTGGTTTTGAACTCCTGACCTTGAGCGATCCTCCTGCCTCAGCCTCCCAGAGTGCTAGGATTACAGGTGTGAGCCACTGCACCCAGCCGACACCTCAAATCTGAATGGTTTTTGCTTTCTGTTCTCTAAGCTGTGTACAGGTTGGGGAACACACTTGGTCAGAGGTGCAGTGAACCCTCAAATCTCACTAGGAGCAGTTCTATCTTTCAAGAGTATCCCCACTTCGAGTTTTTGCCTATATTTTCAGCAGGCTTTCTGGATCCTCCCTGTGTGTACATAGTTCAGTGGTCAGCTAGAGACTTAGAGTTTATAGACAGATTTTGTGGCAATTTCACTTCCAAAATTTCCCTATTAAATTTCTCGCTGCTCTGTTTCTCTAAATTCCATCATCTGCCATTTTGGGCTGCTAAGGCTGCTATTTTCTACCTCCTGACTGGAGCGGGAGGGTAAGGTTGAGGAATTCTTCAGGAAGAAAACCACGAATAGTGTTCTTACCTAATGCACTTTTGCGTGAACAAACTCTTCTCAAGATTTTGCCTTTGATCATTTTCAGTGCATTCAGAGAACTGCTTTTAATATTTTTGCTCAGTGTTTATAATTGTTCTCTGTGGAAGACATCACCTGTCCTCTTCATGCTGCTATTACCAGAAGTTCTGCCTTTCCTTGTTATAAAAACCTTGATCTACATTTTAAGCATGGAAAGGTTTACAAGCGTGACGTCTTTTTTGAAAATTCTACTATTTATAAATATAATGTAGACTACTTTGTCCTTTTGCATGTTAATACTTCCATTAAGAATTGTATTTTATTTCCACATAGGCAACTTTTTGTTGTATTTTTCCTGAAATAATTTCAGGAATTTATCATTTGCTCTGAAAGTTTCCTGTGTCATTTTATTTTAGATAAAATAAAATAAAATAAAATAGCCTATAATTGTATTTAAGAAAAAGATCCAATCTATGAATTTTATCTTTAGGGAGTTAAATTCATTTACACTTATTATTAATATTATTTTTATATTTGGTTTTATTTCTATTATTCTTTGCTTTCTTGTAGGTTAGTACTTTAAGTATAATGTTGGATAAAGAGAATGATAGTGGATTGGTAGACAGAACCTAGGGTGCTTCCCTGCAATATCTGTTTCCTGATATTCAGGTCTGTCGATAGTTCCCTTCCTTGAGTGTGGGTATTACTTATGACTTGCTTATAACCTATAATATACAGTGAAGGCGAAGAGATTCACATCATTAGGTACATAAGATTGCAGTGTCAAACTTGCCAGAATCTCTTGCTTACTCTTCTCTCTCCTTTATTGGCTTAGAAGTAAGCTGCCATATTGTGGTTTGCCTGCATTAGGAGACTCACAGTAAAAGAAACTGAGGTTGGCCTCTAGGTGCAGAGGTTCAGCCTCTAGGCGGCAGCCAGTGAGAACTGAAGCTCTCAGTCCTATGGCTGAAAGGAACTGAATTCTCCCAACAAAAGTAGATCCTTCCCTAGTCAAGCCCTGGCTGACACCTTGATTTCATACTTGTGAGATTCTAAGCAGAGGACTCAGCAAAGCCATACCTGAACTTCTGACCTAAAGAAACTTTACAATAATAAATGTGTGTCAAGTTTATAGTAACTTATTACAAAGCAATCAATAACTAATACAGAGGGGATTCTAATTCTGTTTCTGTGTTTAATGAAAATGCCTCTAGATTTCCCCTATTAAGAAGAATTATGGATGTGGACAGATGTTGTAACAAATAGAATGCGTACCATAGAAAACAAATTAAAACATTTTCCAAAACTGAAATGAAATCAGAACAAAAAGAGCCCAAGATATAATATCAATTAAAGAAAAGAAGTTAGATGTATGGGATAGAGATGGACACTCTTACCTTTTACCCTGGGTTGTATCACTTCTGTTCATCCTACATTGTTTCCAACTTTATCTCAGCTGTTTTTGAGAGTCTTTACCCATATGGAATCTGTGGATGTCTACCTTGTAATTCCACTTCCACCGAGAATATAATTTGTGGATTCTTTTTTTATTTTTCTTTTTTGGTTGGTTTTCAGGTGAAGAATGGAAAATATGTTGACTTTTATGGCCATATTCTTATGGAAGTTCCTATTATCTTTCAGATACCTTTCCTTTATCTACCTTGAAAGGTCATGAAATGTTTTCCCCTTTAGAATTTCAGACCATGAGCTATATTTTCCCTCAAGTTTCTGAGTTCGGAGTTCTACTCCATATAAAGCACAAAAGCACAAAAAGAAAAAGAAACTGTTTAAAATGGGCTGAGGGTTAATATTTTTTTCTTTTTTAGTTTAGTTTTTATTTTGTTTTTGAGACAGAGTCTCACTCTGTTGCCTAGGCTAGAGTGCTGTGGTGTTAGCCTAGCTCACAGCAACCTCAAACTCCTGGGCTCAAGCAATCCTCCTGCCTCAGCCTCCTAGAGTGCTAGGATTACAGGTGTGAGCCACCATGCCTGGCCTGAGGGTTCATATTTTTAAAAATTCTGAATAGTATATAAATGGAGGTTAGTTATATTTTTCTCTGTTATTTATATAAAACCTCTATAATTAAAAAAAAAAAGAAACAGAAAACAGTATGGCTAAGCTGCCTTGTGAGATAGCACATTTTCTTTAAATTAAAACTTTAACAGGAGCTCAAATAATTAATAATTAGGAATATGGCAAACTATTTCAGAATAAAGGTGAAGCTTAGTCTAGATGACATCTAAAGTTGCTTCATACTTTAAGATTTTGTTACTCAGATATAAAAAAAATCATTTTAAATTCAAGTTTAGCTCTGATTTCAGAATAGATGGTTCAATCCAATATTTTTAACTTTTGGTGTTGTTTTAGAAAGTGTATTATAAAGATTGATTTTCCTTGAGCATACTAACTACAGATAGTTTCATTTGAATAAGAGCATATTTAGAAAATGTTACTGAATCAGAATCCAGTGAACATCTTTATTTCAATTGCAATTAAATTGAACAAAGATTTCAGACCATTCTCGAAATGACATTGCAAATGTTACTTTGCCACCTAGTGGTTCATCCGGAGTTTTTCTTTAGAAAAAAATCTTAAATTTTTTTTTTTACTCCTTGTAACATGATATATGCACTATTTACACCATGAGATATTTGCCACATCCATATTTATGATGAAATGAATCTGGAAATAATATAGTTAATACTTTTTGTGTTGTAGCTGAATAATTACATTTTCTACAAAATATTATTTTCTATTAAACAACATCAAACTGGCCCAATTTAAAATTCTGAGCTCAAATGTATCTTTGAAAAAAATCTCTTACCAGATAAATCTTATTTGCAAAATTAAAATAATCTTTTAAGAATTTAGAAAAGTGGTAAAATGTTTCCCATAGAAATATAAAAAGGAGCATATGTTAATTTTATTTAACAATGATGAAACTTGTAAGTGAAACAACTAGTTCAAAGGAGCAGTAGAAAAACAGACACATTTATAATTAAATGAATGCACAAATGGAGGCCAAACTAGTTTCTTTTATAGTGGAGAAGGGAAGTCAGTAGAACTTTTCCAGATGGAAAGAATTTGCATGTCTACAGGCAAAAATCATTTTGCATTGCTATCAGCTATCTCCAATTTACAGAGTTGTAAAATAGCTTCCATAGAATTAGATCAGATAATACTCAGAAAGATGAGCTACAGACTTGCATGGTTTTCTCCTAAGAACCAAAAAATTTCCCTATAAATCGTACAAGTTGTATTTCTACTTTTCAGATACCCCCATATATGAGACTATTGCATACTGCATTGTTTCATGATACAGTTAAAACTAGAATTGGCAACTAGGCACGTATAACAAGTAATGTCCAGTTTCTATTAATATTCCCGTTGCTTGGTAGGGATGAAGTCTATAACCAGCTGTCTTCTCCCCCAGTGGCTGGTGTTTTAATGATCCCTTCTTGCATTTCTTATGGACATTATGAGAATCTTTGGTCTAGAGCAGTGACTCTCCACCCTGGCTGCACATTAAAATCACCTACAGAGTTTTTAATCAGAATTTTTGAGAGTGAGATTCAAGATATATTAATATTTTAAAAGCTCTCCAAAGTAATCCTAATATATAGCCAGGGTTATGAACTATGAACTCTATAACAGGGGTTTACAACCCTGGTGACACATTAGAATCATCTGGAGAAATTTTAACAAATGCTAATAACAACCTGCCTTGTTAGTGTTTCCTGTCAAAAGTTTCCTTTGGATTTTTACTTCTCAAAACTAAACTGAAAAGGAAAGATGACTGAGTTTAAAAGGATACCTATAAAATGTACTTCATTTATTTAAAATTAAAATTACTAGAATCAGGAATGAAAAAGGAAACAACTGGTTTGCAAAACAGACTTGCAGTTTTTCAAAAGAGTAAACATAAGTTACCAACCAGACCCAGCAATTCCAATCCTTGGTATATGCTCAAGGGAAATGAAAACAAGAGTCCACACAAAAACTTGTACACAAATGTCCATTGCAGCATTATTCTTAATAGCCAAAAAGTGAAAATAATCAAAATGTCCATCTTGTCCATTTATTCATCCATTAACATAAATGAATAAATAAAATGTAGTATATATCATACAATGTAATACTATTTGGTGATAAAGAAAGAATGAAATACTGACTCATGCAGCAGCATGGATGAACCTTGAAAACATCATGCCAAGTGAAAGAAGTTAGCCACAAAAGACCACCTATTGTTTGATTCCATTTATGTGAAATATCTCAAATAGGCATGTCTATGGAGGCAGAAAGTAGATTAGTGGTTGTGCATGGCTGGTTTTGGAGGTTGTGGGAAATGGTAGGGTGACCGCAAAAGGGTATGAGGCTTCTTTTTGGAGTGATGAAAATATTCTAAAATCGATTGTGATGATGGTTGAACAATTCTGTGACTTTAGTAAACACCATTAAATATTACACTTTAAATGGGAAAATTGTATGGTATGTGATAAAGTTGCTAGTAAGTAATGCAATCATCAGAGCTCAATTTCAAATGAAGTATCATATTTATAGATATTTAGCACCTGATCTCAGCAGATTAAACAACTTTATTCAATTTAAAAGTTATCAAAGATTAAATAACACATTTTAAATAGAAGTAATGGGATGATATTTGAATCATAGAGGCTGTAGGGCATAATATCAGATAGATCTTAGTTCAAAACTTCACTCTGTTATTGTTTGTTGTGGATAATCAGATAAATTTACTTAACATCTTTAACATTTTATTCTGTGATTTGTAAAAGTAAAAAAATTGTGAATATATAACAAGTTAAATCATAGTGGCAGGGAGATAGCAATACTGAGAATAATCGTTACCCTGCTTCATTTGTCAAATTGTTATAGACTCTGTGTTATAGTGGATATAAGAAAAAACAAAACAAAACAAAAAACCTTGGATATATTTTCATAGATATTCATATATTCTTAGCTTGTTGGGAATTTACATCTCTGTAAGTCATAGACATAAGAAACACTAGCAGAGCATTTTTGAATATGAAGGAAAGTAAAAGTTGTATATAAATATTTACTTTCTACTCACTGGCCTATCCTTGTGCATGAATTTTTTTTTTGAACCTTGCTCTCAAACAGAGTCCTAGAACATTAAGGGCAGCCACCTGCTTTTCCATCCTAGCAACCACCCTGTAAAGTGCTACTCGTTCTTCTAATCCATCACTGCTGCCGTGACGTGCCTCCTTCACTGGAAGCACCTGATGTAGCTTTGCCTGGCATGTCAAGCGGCAGAGAAGCAGAAAAAACAAGGTGGCCTTAATGGTTGACTTAATGGTGTGTTAAGTGTCCATTTATGCTGAATTGAACACACGCTTTGGTGTGTCTAGCTTTATTGGGCTGCTGTCAAACAACATGCATAGAGTACTAAATTTTGAAATCTGTGCTCTAAGTGGAGCAGAGTAGGAGGAAAACTGCCAGAAGAGTAGTGTGAGGTGATCATAGGCAAGGGGACTAGAATGTGTATTCTCTCTGTTTCCAAGGTTTTTTTTTCCCTCTTATGTAAGCATGTGTTAAGTACTTTCCTTTGAATTCATTCTTTTCTTCCCTGGATTAAGATACCTGGAAATACTGGATATCTTATTTTGCTTGGCTTGGCCTCTCCAGAAGAAAAAATACCAAATAATTGTAAATATTCACTTTCAGTTATTTTAAATATTTAATGGAAAATAAACTATCATAACTATTTTGCATCTATAAATACTTTTAAAATATAAATTTCAAAAACAGAACTTAAAATATAAGTCTTAATTTGTGACATGTATTTGACACAAGCCCATTGCTTACCATGTGGAAGTAATATTTCCTGAAAGGTGAATAAGCAAGGCATAATTTTATTAGCCAAACACCCCAAACTTTGAAAGTAAACTGATGCCATATTAGTGAAATTATAATTTTAAGATTTGTAATATTTGAGCAATGAGAAAACTCATTAAAGTGTGAGCTTGCTGAAGAATACTAATGATGACTTTGGTATTATTTGCATATTATGATTGACAAAGTACTAATAGAAAAAGGACAATGACATATGACAAAAGCCAAATTTACCATATTTTTGCTCATATGCTCACAAAGGACCTCAATCGTTGGAAGTGCTGTCTCCCACAATTATCAAGTGAGATTTATAAATAAATAAATAGAAAAAACAATTATATGCATATCTCATATACTATTTTCCTTTTTCACTTGAAAAACTCTAATAAATCATTAAAACCTTAATCTAGATTTTGTATTAATTGTAGTAGCAGTGGAATGACTGACATTTTTATAACATTAGCATGAGGTAAAGAAGTTAAGTCTAATATGAACATATAAAACTTTATAAATTGTACCTATAAGGTTTTAAAAACAAAATTATAATGCTAAATATTCTATTTCATGATCTGATAAGAGTAATGGTGATTTACACAGAAAAGCTCTCCACGAGCAATCATTTTTTCCTCTGCCAAGGCTGGGGGAATCCTCACCTGGTTTCAAAGACCAGTGTCTCATTTCTAAAGGACTGAGAGAGGAAAATGTGAAAGAGCATGTGTTTCAATCTAATAACTGCACTTTCTCATCCATGTGCGATTTTTCTCTTTTACTTTATATTTCAGATATCACTAGAAACTTTTTCTACGTCCATTGTTCATGCCATCTATTGAAGCTTGGTGGATAGAAGCCCTTACAGGGAAATAAGAGGAGAAATTGACTTCACAAACAACATCATATTTCATATCGATTATGACTTCAATGCTCATTAGAAGACCACCAGATGATCTCTCTACTTTGTAATGCAACTGTGTTAAAGTAATGGTGATTACTTTATTAAGTCATACACATACACACACACATGCACACAAACACACACATATTTTTCATATTTTTGTTCTTTAGTCTCTGAAGGATCTAAAGATTCCACTGAGTATACTTTAGGTCTTTCTTTACCTCTTGATTTTGTCACTTAAAATATTTGAGTATTTCAAATGAGTAAATAGGAAAATAAAAGCTTTTTTTTTCTTTTAGAGACAGTGTTTCACGTGCAACAGTACAATCACAGCTCACTGCAGCCCTCAAACTCCTGGGCTCAAGTGATCCTCCCACCTCAACATCCTGAGTCACCAGGACTATGGGCACACACCACCATGCCAGGCTAATTTTTTACAAAAAATTTTTGTAACTATGGGATCTTGCTGTGTTGCTCAGGCTGACCTTGAACTCCTGGCCTCAAGTGATCTTTCTGCCTCAGCCTCCCAAAGTGCTGGGATTTACAGGTCTGAGCCACCACACCTGGCCCTAAACTTATTCACTGTCTTTGAAAATTCTTTTTTTTTTTAAATTATTTTTAATTGACAAATAATAATTGTCAATATGGGGTACAGTGTGGTGTTTTGATATATGTATACATTGTGGAACAGTTATATCAAACTGTGGAAATTCTTATATAAAGAAGATAAGATGATTATTACTAGGTGGCACTTATTTAGAGTATCTCTCAAAATACATATATATATACACACACATATATATACAGATATACACAAATATATACACATATACACCAATATATATGTGTATACATATTTTGCATTCACTTTAAAGGTAACATTAAATCACATTAGTATAACAATAATATGCATATAACAAAGGTCATAGTAAGCCTGTCTCAGAATGCCTCATTTCGTGCACCATTGCTTATGATTACTCTCCATATTTGTATGATGTTCACAAAGGATGTGGCCGAGTCAGTGAATCTTTAATTGAAGTAATCACACGCTGGCATTTCTTATTAGCACACAATCTGTCCAAATTTGCATTTAGTGGTTTAACAAATATTTTCCATAAGATTTTACTAAACAGTAAAGTCAGCCTATTCCTCAGAATTCAATGATTTTGGAATAGTTATTCTCATATCATTATGTTTGGTGAAGCAGTTGATGACAACGACTTGGGGTGTATTCTAATATCTTTAGAGAAATTCAGTTATTAATAGCATCATGAAGCTCTTTGCCTCACAGGCATAATTTAGGTCCTGCTGAAAATTTAAAAAGAGTCCTTCATGGTACTGTGCAATTGCCTTATTGTTGAAGAATGTTAAGGAATGATTTCTCAATGACTTGTGAGTATAAAAATATACAAACTCCAAATGATTTTTTTTCAAATCTATTGATTGAATTTAAGAAGTCCATGAGACATCTAAAATAATAATCATAATAAGTATGACACATTTTAACATTTAGGTGTAAATTTAGATATATTATGATTAAAATAAGCCCTAAAATTTTATAGAGCAACATGTAAATTATATACCATTTAAAATGTTTATAAACATTGAAGGACTATTTCCAGAAAATACCAAATTACTAAGATTAATTTAATTGTCAGGGCAATCAAGGTTAAATTACTGTAGGAGGGAAACTAAATGTTTTCCAGGTATTCCAGGTCACAACCTGCACTCTGTGAGTGTGCATGTGCCCATGTATGGGTGCGTGTCTGTGTTCAACTTGTGTCCATGAGTAGGGGACATGTTTGGGTAGCAGAGACAGATTTCAAGTAGGAGAACTAGCCTTCTTCCCACTAACAATAAAATTTGAATATTTTCCTGGCCCCCTCTTTGTGGAGACAGTGCTGTCAAATATCTACATTTGGGGAATACATTATTTTCCTCACTAATCATCCTTTTTACATGATCTTTTCAATAATACTGTTGCAATATGGCCATTAAAAAAAGCTAGGCCAACTAACCACTATATTTTTCTAGTTTGATCCTAATCTCAGTTACCAAATCTTAAAATGGTAACTTTTTTCTTTCCTTCTTTTTCTTCACTGTGAATAGTTTAGTTTTTAAGAAATGTGTTATTCTTTATAAGATGAATAATAAGTTCAAAGTTTAGAATTTACTTGAACTTTATGTGTCTTATAAATAGCTTTGCTTAAAATGTAACCAGTTTCTCCCACCACTAAAAAAAACTGTATAAAAAGTAAACAAAACTCCTAGAAATTTTTTGAAGTCAAGGATAATCTATTACAGATTCAGAAGAAGCTATGTTTTATTGTTTTATTATAATAGTGAATCAGTACTTAAATTTAAATATTTAAATTAAAAATTTAAATCAGTATTTAAATTTAAATCAGTATTTATTTATCTGAAAATTTTTTTGTTCGATGTTCCCATTCTTAAACATTATTTTATTCATTATCAAAATAATACATGTTTATCCATAAAGTGTACTGCATTCATAATGAAAGAATTCTTACCTTGTCCTCTCTAAGCAACTACAGTACAATTTTTAGAATTTGTGTTCTTAGAAGATTAACAGTAAGCCAATCCTAGTGAATTTCAAAATAAAATGGCAATGCTGTAGCATTATGCATTTTGAGTAGGAGAGGATTACATAGTTAATAATTTTATAGTTAATATTACTCAATGTGGCCACTAGATAGCAGTATAAGTCTTTGGACTCTAATATTAAATACAATCCAGATAATTTTAAAATTATATTTGATAATAACTTTCACTAAATCTCACCAAAAGTCAAAAATCTGAGGCAAAAATTCAATGTTATGGTATAAAGTATTTCTGAATTCTCTTCTACTTTGGTTTTGGTATTTTTCCTCTTGAAATTAAACAATAATCTGGAAGTTAATTTTAACGTTCGATCATTACCTCAATTTATTTTATCTTGTTTATTGAATACAAATTTTATGTATTTATTACTGAGTACATGCAATAACATCAGAAAAATCAGATCATTGTTTAATTAATATACACTGTATTTTCAATGCTATCAATGAAAATACATCACTTATTTTAAAAATGTGAATATTCTTGTTGCAAATCAACTTTTAACTTATGCATATATAGAAACCAAGTGTAGTGGTTTAGAGTTTTGATCCAATAACAGATGGAATTCACATTTTCCTAATCGCATAAAAATGCTAAAAGAAAGAAAAATGAGAACAATCTGTAGCATTACTGGAAAACATAAAAGGATATCATTAATGTGATAGAAACTTTGATGACTTTTTTGAAATTATAAAGTAGGTGGACTTCAATGGAAAGAAATTAAAATCAAAACAAAATAAAATGTACATATGGGCTCTGTGAAATCCAAGATAGGCAAAGAAACAAGTGCTCCAGGGAAGTCAATGGACCATTTTCCCCAATAATTATAGAGAAAGCTGAGTCTGGGAGCAGGAATGGGAAGTACAGCAACTAATGAGATTTAGAGACCATCTAAATGTGTTAACATAGAGCCATGTGCAATGAGAACAGCTGTCTGCAGTGTTTACTTACAGATTAAAGTTGGCAAAAGTGCACTCTACATAAGTACATGATGCTGATTGGAAGATCCTACTTTAGGTACTAGGGCTTAAAAGAGACTCTGGCTGTATTTAAAGTATTTTGAGACCACCAAAAAGTGTTTATAAAATGAAGTTATTTTTACAACAGGAAGGAAAAACCCCAGAGTTTAACATAGAAAACTTATATTGTAGCTGGAAGAAAGATGCTCCAGATCAAATTATGTTGAGTGACGATGCTAAAAGGACATAGATTTCCACAAGCCAATGCAATTAAGCAAAGGGGGTACATCTTTTATAAAATATTCTTCATTAGAACTGCAGTGTTTCAAAATAGCTCTTGTTTCTTGAATTATACACTTATACAATTGAATTCTTCCTTTTTCAAAAACTTTTCAGATGTTGAGTTAACAGCTTAACTGTTCATCATTTTCATATTTGTCATAAGAAAGAACTTTTGCTCAATTACTTTGTCACATAATTTAAGTAATTCCAGAAGATTACCAAAATTTTAATAGGAGCTAACATTTATTAAAATCTTAATATATGTCAGTCACTGTCCTAACAAACTTTTTAGATTCATCAAAACAACACTGTTTCTTATATAACCCAATGATGTAGGTACTGCTATCCCTATAAGAGGCCTATAGCAAAAAGCTAGTTAATTTGTAGTGAGTTGTAATCTAGATATCAACTCTAGGTGTGAGTTGTCAGTTTCCCAACTCACACCTATTTATGGTAGACAGAATAATGTCCCTCCCAAGGGCATCTATGTCCTAATTCCCAGACGCTGTGAATATGTTATATTAATATTATGTGACAAAGAGGAATGAAGGTTGTAGATGGAATTAAGTTGTCTAATTAACTGACTTTAAAATAGGGAGATTATTCTAGATTATCCAGGTGGGCCCAATGTAAATACAGGGGTCCTTAAAAGGAGGAGAAGGGAGGTAAAAGAGAATCAGAGCAATGGTAGCAGGAGAAAGACTCAGTCTATTACTTCTGGCTTTGAAGATAGAGGAAGAGGCCGCAAGCCATGGAATGTGGGCAGCCTAAGAAGCTGGAAAAGGCAGGGAAACAGGTTATTCCCTAGAGGCTCCAGAAAGAACACAGTCCTGCCAATATCTTGATTTCATTCAGTGAACCAGAAGGATCAAATGAGGGTATCAGCTTTGAGATTGAGCAGCATTCACAGAATAAACGTGTTATGTGTGGAGTCCAACACTTACTGGGTAACTTAGTTCTATTGAAAGTTAGCCTTACTCATGTTAGATAATAAACATGGACAGATTAAGCAGCTGGTTAAATATTTTAAAACCTATCTGAATTTTCAAGAAAGAGGTAGAAGACTTCCAGGAAGGAATGGGGAGCAGATTTTGGACAGACATATCAAGACTTAGAATAACATAAAAGAAGTTAGACAGTTAAGTGTAGACAAAATGTTATAAAGTTATAATTTCTCTTTTTCTCAGCCAAAAATACTGTAAGCAAGAACCCTGAGCATTCAGAAGTTCTCTTAATCACAATAAAGGTCTTCTTGATATCTTGAACAAACACAATAAAGATGGTTCAGTATTTTAAGGTAACTAATATGTATCTGAGTATAGAATAACTCAGGTTTTAAAAAAAGCTATGTTGTATACAATTTTCATTTTGAATCAAGTTGATATTATAGCAGAAATTCTGAGAAAAGTATCATCATTAAAAGAATTTAATAAGCAACTATATATATATTTTTTACTATGTGTAAGAAGTTACATTAATGAGTTCATTAATAAATACCTTCCATACTGGAAGAATCAGCAATTTAAGATTTAATGGTTTAGCTCCATTAATGTTACTTAATGAGATTGATAAAAATTGTGTTATTTTTCCTACATATTTTCTATTAATTTAGAATAAAAGAATCATAATTTCTGAATAGAAATTATACTTCATGTGATTGTTTAGTTGATGCTAAATGGGAAAGAAAACTAAAATATCTTAGACCAGGAGGCATCAGTCTGTTTTATATGAAGCTCTAGCCAGTAGCAGCATTTTAAATTATTTTTTCTTGTGTACGACACATTGTCAAAATCATCCTGCTGTGAGAACAATAAAAAGATATAAATGGAGAGGAAGATTTCACCATTGGTGTTGTGCTTCCTGTTCATATATCTGCATTTTAAATGCCTGCCAGTGCCTTTGTGTAAGAATACAACTAAAGCAAGACTAACAGGTCAGAAACCTGACCTACTTTCATCTTTCTGCTTTATAGTGCATAGCAATGCTTTTAAAAAAGTAAATCTGAGTAGTTTTAAAAATTTGAAAATTGTAAAAACAGGCAAGGAAAATATGCTCTAGCCCCAGCAGTCCCTAGAAAACAAAAGACAGCTATTTACTTATGATACTGAGAAAGATTTGCAAATACTTTTTTCAGAAAATAATTTATTCAATTGTGCCTGCTCAAATGGAGAACAATTTTCATAGAGAAACTCTAATTACTCATTGTTTTCTTCTTTGTTATAAACTTAGAGTATGCAGAACCTAATTTATTCATTCATTTAATAAAATTTATTGAAAAACAACTGCAGGAAACTAGCTATGTATTCATTCATAACATGGTCTTTGCCCTCAAAAATTTTTTGACAAAATTATCACACACATAGTTATGGCCCGTATGGTAAATGCTGAGATATGTGGATTAACAGAATCCTGAGACATTAGGATACCATCACAATGGTAATATCTGAGTTCAGTTTTAAAGGATGACTTGCAATTTTCCAAGTATTTTAAGGCAAGGGGAGAGAACATGCAGAGACTCACAAGCAATAAGTCCAGTGTGGTAATGGTACAGAGTACAGGGCTATGCGGGATGATGTGGGATGAAGCTAGACAGGTGTGGGTAAGTAAGATTATTGAGCTTTGTACTAGTTCAAGTAATAATAGCTGCTGTAATCAATACATTCTAACATCTTAATAGCTTAAGAAACAAAAATTGATTTCTCCTTCACCTATAGTCCAAAATGCATGTACCAAGTTGTGGTGGGTTGAGTCTCTGGTAGACTTGACCTTTCAAGGATCCTGGTTGACAGAAGCTTCATCTTTAACCTACAGCTTCTGGGGTAGCCCTGGGCATCCATATACAGCTGGCAGCCTGGCTTAGAAATGGTTTGCATTACTTCTGTCCACATTTTATTGACTAGAACTCAGTCACTTGACTATATCTAATTGCAAGGAAGGCTTGGCAGTATAATCTCACTGTCTGCCCAGGAGGAAAGGAAAATGACAAAGAGCTAGCCTTTCTTTGTCACAGGCCTGATTTGCTATTCTAAGGGAGTCTGGTGATTTTGACATGTTGAGGAGTCTCACCATCAGATTTGCTACTTATGAGATCACTGGAGTACAATGTAAAGGAGACACTACAATGAGATATGACTAGTGAGAGGATGCCAGTCATGGAAGCTGCTGATTAGAATACAAAGACAGTGGCAGCATCTTAGGAGAGTAGAGGTAAAATACAGAAAATATTTCTAAGATAGACTCAACTGGATTTGATGAGTGACAAGATGGTGAGCTAAGGTACAGAGAAAAGTAGAGGATGACTGATCATTTTATTGAGAGAATGTATTAATGGTGATACTATGAACTGAAGTCAAGAACATGTCAGGTGAGGCAGGAGTACATATAAAGAAAAAGTTGCAGAGTTTTAGAAATGGTAAGCTTGTAATTTTTGCAGGGCATATGAATGGAAATGTCCAGTGAGATAATGAAGCCAATGACCTGAATCTTAAGGATAGTGCATAAGGTATGCTTTTGTGGGGGGAGGGGCAGTCAACAAATAATCTATGTAGCTACCAGACCAGAAGCAAGCACCCAAAGAGATGTCATGGAGTGAAATAAGAAGAATCCTGCAGATCCTACTTCTATCTCTGTGAAAAAATAGAAATTAGGATTTTCCCTGTAGGAAATAATAATATTTTCTGTCTCGTTTGAGTTATTTTAGGGATTAAATCAACCATGACACATTACATAATCATTGTTTGACTTTGAGCACCTTTGACTATTGTGAGGGAAGGTCTCCACTTCCTTTCACATCTATTTCTGCTTTTCTAATTCTTCTTCATTCCACAAGCAGTCCTTTTCCTTACATGCTACATAATTGTTCTGCTATAATTTCTGTGAAGCTAAAAGAAACCGCCCCTTGCGCTAATTGTAAATTCCATACAGTCATTCTTCACAGTGCTGTGACTCCTGCCTGGCATTATAATTGTCTCTCAGAGAATTTTAATGATAATATTCTTTATCAAATGATTGCTTTGTCCGTGGTTGCCACATTTAAAAACACAATGAAAATTAAAATAAAAATCAAAGCCAAAAAGCTAAGACAAATATATCCCTTTTTTATGATAAAAAGAACAATATCTCTAAAAGAGCTTTGATGCTGATTTATAACGTACCTTTACCTTAAATCATTCTCCTTAGGCTCCCCACAGTTAAAAAAATAGTGCTACAAAAATCACCTCACGCTGAGTAACAGACTTGAACCTTAGGTGTGAAACTATTAGAATTCTGGA